>OZ038388.1:48462238-48607238 GCA_964036045.1 Eutreptiella sp. 'Long Island Sound 2002' | reverse complement strand
TTGCAGGGGTGTTCCCGGGATGAACAACGTAATAATTGGCGCTGTGCAAAAACGCCCCCACGGAGAAGCATGACAGGACTGCGCACAGAATGATTGACTCGGGTCTGCTGCATTGCGAGGGGGGGTTGACCCCAAACGGGTGCTCTGCGGACATCTGGTTTCCTCGACTACACATGCAACAGATTGATCTTGGGTTGCTTTGGTGGCAGTGCCCACTGCACTACCACTGTACCAGAGTAACCTGCGGGTGCGGGTCCAGGTTCTCCCCACGGGGCACACAATTCATTGCGTGTGTCCTGCCAGCAGTGCAGCTGGAGGTGCCCCCCCTCCCAAAGGGTCAACGCCGGCATGAGAACAGCGGGCGCAGGAGGGCGACACTAGCCCTCATCCAACAACCGAAACAAATCGCGCGGCATTTGGCACGCCAACCGCCGGCGGTTGACCAGCAGACCACCACCAACCGCCAAACCGGGCGCCTGGACTTCCTCAACCAACAGTCAAACAAGGCAAACACACAACGATCATGCCCCGAATACACACCCCTCGGCAGCCTTCGGCGCTGGCTCGCCAGTCGGTCAAACACGGTCCGGTCACCGTCAACCTGAGTGTCTGCTGCTACGAGTCAGCCCGAGCGCCTCACTGCTACTCAGCACAGGCCTGATGTACAAACAACGGGTGCTGTGGGGACCTGCGCCCCCTGACATGCCCGCCTCTCGGTGTCCACTGCACAGCGCCTTCTGCTGCGCAGGTCCCGGCGGCTGCATCCATTTTCGAAGAGCCCCCCGATCCCCCGATGCCGGAGGAGGCCGCACCGTCCCCCCCGCCAGAGATGTACCATTACGTGCCTCAGCCCCAGGCCAACCGCAACCCGCCCCCGTCCAATGCCCCTGCAGACAAAGCGGCCCCGCAGCCCCGGGCCCCGTACCACTACTTGTCGAGGCTCCCGTGTCCCGTCCAGGGCAGTGCCCCCCTGGGGCCCATGGGCGACGCACCGCTGCACGACCATTTGAACCGGCAGCCGAGCCCCCCGTTTGGGGGCACCAATCTCCCAATGCCACCAGCGCCTCCCGCCCTGGGCGAAGCCGGCATCGGGCCGCTTCCTTCTTTTGTGGATCCCCAACATCACCACCACCACCAACATCACCACCCGCCTCACCAGCAGCCACGCTCTTATGAAGAGGGCCAGCAGCAGCAGCCCCACCAGCACCACCACCACCAACACCAATATCAGGCGCAACACCCCCACCTCTACCACCACCCCCACCCCCACCACCCCCACCCCCACCACCACCACCACCACCACCAGCACTTCCACCAATATCAGTCCTACCCCCACCAGCCACACCAGCACCCACCGCAGCAGCACAACCACAACCAGCACCCCCAACAGGGCTACGAGCCACCGCAGCCGCATTTCCCTCCCCCCCCGCCCTACCCCAACGCCCCTCCGCACCCCCCCCACCTCCACCCAAACCCCCACCCCCACCCCCACCCCCACCAGCATCACCGCGAACACTACCACTTCCATCGCCAGCACAATGCCTTCCACTCCGGTCACCCCCCGAAGCCCGCTCCGCCCCCCAAGACATTCGAGATGCCCAAGCGTCAGCCGGTCTTCCGCGACAATTCATCCTCCGATTTCTGGGGGGCGTCCTCAGGCCCCCCCGCCGGCCGCCCGCGCGATGGCAGGGGCAGCCGCGCGGAGGAGGACCGCCGGACCGCACGGGGCAAGCCCCTGTCCTCCGTGCCCGAGACGGTGCGGCGGCCTCCTTCGGTGCAACGTGAGGCAGGTCCACCCCTCCCCCGGCCCCATTCCCGTGCCCCGTGCGGGTGCGCGTACCTGTGCCCTGCCCCAGCCCCGTAGGACCGCGTGGGGCCGTGTCCTGGGGGGCGAGCGGTGGCGGGTCCACGGGGGAAGGGAGGTCCGATAGGACAGAGACGAGGGCATCCGCGGAGGTGTCCGGCATCGTTTAGGGCCGTCGGAGTGGAAGCCGTTGGAATGAGCGCACGCGGCATGTCCTCTGGGTACTTCCCGAGGGCGCTCTCGCCCGCGGTGCGGACTTTGGGTTTATCTGGGGACCCTCCCGGCAGGGATGCGTTAGAAGGGAAGGGGACCTCAGAGGCGGCCCCAGAGGCGGTTGGACAGGCGGTTCGAGGAGGTTGCCGAAGCGGTTGGGGGCGGTTACTGTCGGTTACAATGCCATTGAGGCTGGTACTTGCCCTGAGGGGGACAGTGGCTGGGCAGAGGCTGGGCGCCCTGGAGGGGGGGGGGGGGGCGTCCCCCCCTTCCAATGCATCCCTGCCTCCCGGTGATCATTGGAACCATCCAGAGGCCCCCAGGACACAACAAACACTGCCCCAAAGCCTCTGGGATTTGTTGGCAGCCATCACAAAAACGCCCGGGAACACACGTCTTGGGCTTTGCAGGTAAACTGTTCTCGGGTTCTATGGGCTGTTGGGGTGCCTCTTGGGAGGGTGCCCCGGGGTTGGACCACTCCATCGCTGCCACGGGGCGCGCGCGGTGCACCAACACCCTCCCTCTGTCTCAGCGACGGTCACTGAAGAGCGTTCGTTCTGAATTGGTGCTCTGCAGCCCGTGCCTCGTCGGGAGGTCCGAGGTCCCACGAGGGGGGGGGGGGGGGTCGCAACCACCAGCACAACCCCCGGTACGCCGACCACTGGGCCACGCTCCCGCGAAAACGACACCCGCAGGACCACGGGCCGCAGCGACCGTCAGACCGCAGCGACCGGACGCCGCACGCGAAGGGACGACCGGGTGACTGTCCAGGGCCCTGTGAACCCGACGGAATGTCACACGGGGGGGGGGGGGGGGCACTGGGGGACGGCAGAAGGCCCGACGCCCCCACAGCCCCAGTGCACACGATGAGGCCACGGCCCATTGCCGCTGCCACTCGCGGAGGGGCGGTCCTTCCTCAACGGCCCTTGTCGTGCACTGAGGACAGCCCCAAGAGCCCGCGTCGGGACCGCCCACCGCCGCGGGGGCGATCCATCCGGGGGTCTGCCCCCCTCGACGCAGGGGCCGCCTCAGAGGGACGGGGACCGGCTTTGGGCCGACGGTGCGCCGCTGCACTGTCCCCACGGGCCTCGTCCGGGGGATTTGGTCAGGGTGTGTGTGTGTGTGTGTGTGTGTGTGTGTGGGACAGGGATGCACTGCGAGGGAGCAGGCCCCCTCTTTCTATGGGGGCGTACCGTGCGCTGTGCACGCGCTGTGCGAGAAGTAGGCCATTCTCCACCACCGGTAGGCAGCTTTTTGGGTGTAGGATTGCCGCAGGGTACTATTGCCATTGTGTATCCTTGTAGCATCAACCCTCCCCCTTGTTGCGTGTATGTACCCTTCGCCGCTGCCTGACGATCGGGGAAGGAGTCCATCACTCCACTTTCTGAGTGTCTATTTTTTTTCGGACTCTTTTCGTTCAATTCATCCATTCATATATCAACGTGGACTTGGATTCCGAGGCTACGGGTATCAAGGAGTAACACCCGCGAGACAATTTTATTCTCTACATTGCATTGTTTTGGACATTGGATAATTCTGAGAACACGACACGTTTGAATTTCGGAGTTTTGAATTACTCATGCATGCTTCTAGAGGTGGCAGGTTTTCAGGGCTGTTACCGGGGTAAACACCGTAATAACTGGCGCTGTGCGTGCGCTGTGCACGCGCTGTGCGCGCGCTGTGCGAAAACGCCCCCTATGTGGTACCGCCTGCGTCTTTAGAAGAATTGAAAACCAAAGGGGGGGACCCCATACCCCCATAACCCCTCCCCCCATCCCCCCCCCCAAACCCCCCCCCCCCCTCCCAGACCAAAGTGACCATCGCGGGAAAAAACGAAATTTACAATTGGGAAAATCTGGTCAGGCTATTTTTGGTACACAAACTTCTGCCCCCCCCCCCCCCCCCCACTCAAAAGACGTCCTGGGGGGGGGGAGGATGGGGGGGAGCAGTCGCATGCTGAAGGAAGCGGCGGAGGTCATGTTGACCGGGTCGACCGAGGGGGCCCGGGGGGGGGGGGGGGGGAGGGGTGCGGGCACAGCCACATACCGCCCACGCCCACGCCCACGCCCCCGCAGGCGATGCCGCGGCGGCAGAGACATGGCCGCCGGGCCCCACGTGGGCGGACGCGGGCCCCAGCACCGCCCCCAAGGCCCTGCCGCCGCTGCCACTGCGGGCGTCGTCCCCGGGGCTCTTCGACTCCAGCGACAGCGACGCCAAGGCCAAGGGCGACAAAGCGGCGCTGGGGCCGGCGGCGGCGCGGCGCGGACCCCCTTCGTCGGTATGTGCGCCGGGGGGAAGGGGCTAAGGGGGTGGGGGCCCCCGAGTGGAGGGCACGTCAGGGGCAGTGGGACGGCGTTGGCCTTGGGCATGTGACAAATGGGGGAGAGGGAGGGGGGGGGCAGTCCATTGACTGCCGTGCCGGGGGATTGGCTGTTGTACCGCCGGGGGTTGGCCGCCTCAGTGCGGGGGGTTGTGGGGGGGTGCCCTGGGCCATTCTGCGCGGCCCCAGGCCCCGCCGTAGCGGAGGGAGTTTGGGGGATGGGGATGGGAGCATGTCCCACGCCTGTCAGGCACGCAGCCCCCAACACCCCCCCCCCCCCCGTCCCGCGCCGGCCCGGACACGGGGGCGGCTCCTGCGCTGGACTCGCAGCCACAACAGCCCCCAGTCTGAGACCGGCGCAGTGAAGGTCCCCCACGTGATGCCCAGGCACATGGGGGGGGGGGGGGGGGCGTGGCATGTCCCGGTGGCGACGCGGTGCAGGGCCCGTGCGCGACACCGGCAGTGCCCCAGCGTGTCCCGTGCCAAAGAAGTGGGGGGGGGGGCGCGGAAACGGGGGGTAAAGTGACGGGGGACTGTTGTCCCCCTCAATGCCCCGGGGGGACGGCGGAAGGAGTGGGGGGGGGGAGGGGGGGCGAACAGGCCTCCGTCGAGGGCGTTTGGACGCGGTACGTGGGCAGGCCATCGACGCATCCCCCGCCCCCCCCACCCCCACGGGGCACGAAGGGCGATGTCCGAGGCGCAGCTGCTCACGAGACACGGGGGGGGGGGGGCGTTCGCTGTGCCGGCGCGACGCCCTGCCGCACGCCGCGGCCTCTGCGACACTGGGACGGGCCTGTGGGGGGCTGTGGGACCGGCGTGCGGCCCTCCTCCGTCACACAGACCCAGCGCCATGTCCCACTTGGGCCATGCCCCAGGGCTCTGCCGTGCTCCGGCTCAGGGCTGACCTGTGATCTGTGGTCTACGACCGAATGTCCCGTGAGTACCCGAGATGTCCCCCCGTGTCCCCCGCGTTTCAGGACCGCGTCAGAGGGCCTGGGGGCGTGTTGCCCCCGTCGGGGCCCGGGGCAGTGGACGGGGGGGGGGGCTAGAGAACGTGCCCCCCCCCCCCCGACCCGGCGCCTTCACGGGGGGGGGGGGGGGCTGAGTGCCGAGGGGAGTGGGCAGCGAAAACCGCCCCCCACAACCACCAACACAACCCCCGGTACGCCACCTACGGGGCCCCGCTCATGTTAGAACGACACCACAAAAGGCACACCGGCTGCAGCGGCCGTCAGAAGGCAGCGCCCCCGACGCGGCACGCGAAGGGCCGACCGGGGGACTGTCACCCGACGGAATGTCACACGGGGGGGCGGGGGTCCGCACCAAAGTTGGGTCTCTTGGGTGCAGTTCAGACCGCGCCGCCGTCACATCGCAGGGGGTTTCTTGTGGTTTTCTAGGGGGGGGGGGGGGTCCACCAAAATGGGGACGCAGGGGACGGCCCCTGCTTGGCTGGAGGAGACACTCCCCCCCCCCCCCCCCACACACCCCCTCAACGGCACGGGCAACAGCCCCGTCTCTGGGACCGCCAACCCCCGGAGTAGTCAAACAGGACAAGTCATCCGGGGGCTCCGTTGACACAACCAAAACACGTTCGGACCCATAGAGGGTCAGAATGAGCGGTGGTGAGAGGCCAATAGGCGCCGCCAAAGGCACACAATCAGATACCGAGGCCTTGTGCCAAACCCCGCCACACCCCAGGCCCACGGGGGGTCAGAGTGGGGCCGCTGTCCCGCTGCCTCACAAGTGCCCCCCCCCTGCCCCAAGTGCCTCCCCCCCACGCCGGCGCCGGGGATGCGTCACAGGCGGTTCATTCCCACAACCGCGAAGTCCGCCGGGGGGGGGTTACTTCAGACACCATCAACACAGTTATTCAGCCCTGTGGCAGCCACACCGGCACCGTGAAATGCTTTATAAAACATACACACGCGGCATGCGCCAGGCATTGGACAGCAAAGACTTGGGACGCTGGGCTGAACTTCTCCAGGCGCGCGTTGCATACTTGCCGTATGACACACATCCCATCATCCGCATGCTCCGAGCCACGTCACGCACACACGAATGGCACACTTCAGTGACACCTGCAACCATATTGATATACATCGCTGTACACACATACTTACTCACGTGCTACGCGGGAAAAACAACACTGGCCACGACACAGCGGCTGCGCAAGCACGTCACAACCACACAGGCAGGGTCTGAGGAATCCTCCTTTCACGACTTACTGCGTAACACCACAGAATTGCACTGGCAACTGATCCCTGTAGAGCTGGTGGACAACCACGACCTGGCATGCTACCGTGAACGTCACTGGTGGCACACTACACAGCAATGGGCGATCAATGACACAGCCCCCGCCCTGCCGTCCGGCACAGGAGCAAGCCCTGCAGCACAACACACTAAACAGCTCCAAGCTACACTACGACAAGCACACGTCGCGCGCATTAACAAAGACTACGCACACGCAGCAATATTGAACAAAGACATCGAGCGTATAGCGAACCGATTGAACATACCACTTTGCCGCCCGGTAAACATCACAGTGCCATACATCACACCCGAACAACGATCACACATCCAAACAATCATCAGGAGAATGGTCAGACACATGCAACGATCCTCCTGGGAACGTCAGGCGATTCGGGCACGCATCAGAGTCGTCGCTTCTTCACCGCTGAACGTTCGGCGAGCATTTGAACGTTTGGCTAACAAACACGAAAAACAAACAGAGCGTCCGGCATGCCGCTGCACTGCGCACACACTCAATCAGTGGCAACAGTGTGGCACGGTGGTTAACGTTGCGGGGCACTACGCTTTAATGCCTGTACACATTGAGCACAAGGGAGCTCCACTGCGAGCTACAGATCCACTGCCCTGCTCCGGTACGCGTTCACGACACCAGGCAGTGAACAGCTTGGCCCAGTTGGCACGCACACTACACATACAACACACGTACACGCCCACATCAATTGCCGCACTACTGCCACCCGAGAATTGGAACAGGGAACCACTGCTGCGTCACAGAGTCCAGAACCTAGCGCGCAGCCTGAGCAGCATGGCCTGCGTGAGAGTCGCGGACAAGGGCAGTACGATGCTTTTTGCATTTTGCCGTCAATGGGTATGGGATGAAACAGCACAGTTTCTATTGTCTGAAAAGTACGACCCACGACCACTGTCCGGTAACAACAATATCCAGACAGCCCTCCATGATATAATCAAAAAGAACAAGTGGCCGGTAAACACAGCACGCTCCCTTCCCCTCCTGTACCTCCTTGGCAAGGCAAAAATCTTAACGAAGGGCTGTATATTGTGGCGGCCGATAGCTGCCATTGTCGAACCGCAATTGCAACGTTTCTTCTTGCGGTCAGCGGCACGCGCCTTCACCCTTTTGCTCCGCATACTGACTGAAGAAATTTGCGCTTCCTTTTTAGTCCTCAAAATATCAGATCTGCACCCGTGGTTCCATGGTTTGCCAGACTGGGGCTGCGAAGTGATCGGAGAGTGTGACTGCTCTGGGCAGTTCAACAATGTCACACCAGCCTCCGTCATGTCCCATCTAGGTGCATCAGTTAAATGGTTAGCAGCGAGGCGTCGCTGGAACGCCCAAGAACTGGTTTGGTCAATCCACAGGGATAACAAAAAACTGGATCGTGCGGGCAAAGGGACGTCGAGCCGCTTCCACTACATCGCACACAAGGACCTCGAGAATCTGGTATACTTCTCCCTCCTCACAGACACATACACACAAGCATCGGGTCAAATATGGTCACGCACGGGTGCAATACCGATGGGCGGACCATTCAGCGCGCAAAGCGCCGATTTGCGTTCAGTATGGGGCGCCAAGACCAGGGTTGACCTTATGCGTAGACTCGGGAACCTTTCCTTCTCTCCCCGCGGACACCCGCTGTGGTCGACACCACGGGGAAACACCATTTCGTTAGCACAGTTCCGAGATAATGTGGTAGTGGGTGCACGTGGGCCCACAGCCAAAAGCGAAATGCAGCAGGTATGCAACACCCTGTCAGAGGTCTGGACCCTCCCTGTCTTGTGTGACTGCATGACGGTCGACAACAGGAGTTGCAAGGGGACATGCATGAGCATGAGCTTAACTGCCATGGGCATGACCACACACCTCAAAGGAACACACCCACCACTTATATATGCACAGCCTGCGGGCCTGACATCAGACTGGCACCTGAAATACACCGTAACCATGCAAACACCGACAACACATGCCCATAAGCATATTTCTGGTATCATTGTTAGTGCAGTTTTGAATGTGCATCCCTTCCTTCACACCTGGCTGGGTTGCCTGCTGAGCCTCACATCCTGGTCGCAGCTGGCTATACTATCAGGGTACAGCAGAAGTACTGTTTTGCGCGCACTGCACTCGGCGGTGCCACGCGTCATCAGCAGGACACCATGGGACGTTGACCGCACACTCCAATGGTGCTGCCATGCCACGTATATTTTACCGTGCACACGAGATACCCTATTTTTCAGGCTACACAGATGGCTACAGGGCCAGACAGTTTGGTCTGACCAGGCATATGCCTCGTGGCACATGCCACATGCTGGGCTGTGCAGCCAGTTTTGCGCCGACTGGTGCCATGATTTTCCCATCCTCTCTTACCTTACCCCATTGCTGGATCCGTCGACATCAATCCGTTTGGGGCCTCGGCCCCGGGGGGAGGGGTCTCTGGCGTTTCCTGTTGTATGTGAACTCAGTGACACGTTGACTGATTGATCCGGTGAGGCCTGCATAGCGATGGTCTTGTACGTACCGCCGCGTCCTCACTGCAGTTCGCTTTTTCAGTGGTCCGTCCACTGGCATCTTTGCGTCCTTGTTGACAGAAAGGTACCTATGGTCTTATAGGCCACTGACGAGCCACATTTCTTTCTGCGCTTTGTGCTGATCGCGTCTTGTGCTCACGCACCATAGCCCAGAGTTCCTTCGGGGGGGGGGGGGCTCCTCGACCTACGGAACACCCTTGTCCCCAAGGGCCCGCAGACCATTTCCCCGTGCAAACCCAAACCAGTGATGCCACGTGGCAGTACCGACCGGCACACTTCCTTGGCCTTTATGCCACCGCCCCCTCCCCCACACAAAGGGCCTTGATCAATGAACAGATCATACAAAAACCCACTGGACATTGGTGGGGTACACCCGACCGGCCTCTGTGGCTTAGCCCTGGGGCAAGGGGGTCATAGCAGCGGACACTCGGGTTGACGGTGACCGGGGCGTGTTCAACTGACAAGGACTGGCGGGCCAGTGCCGAAGGCCGCCGAGGGGTGTGTATTAGGGACATTATGATTGTGTGTGTGCCTTGTTTGACTGGAAGTCCGGACGCCCCGGTTTGGCGGTTGGTGGTGGTCTGCTGGTCAACCGCCGGCGGTTGGCGTGCCAAAGGCCGCGCGATTCGTTTCGGTTGTTGGATCAGGTCTAGTGTTGCCCTCCTCGCCGCCATTGTCCCTTTGGGGGGGGCATCTCCAGCTGCACTGCCGGCAGGACACGGGGCCCTCCCCCCCCTCCAGACCTGTGCTTCAGGGGCGGGTCCCACTGGAGTTATGGGGGTTTGGGGTGGGTGCGTTAGGGGGCCTACCCCCATAGGCACTGGGATCCGTGGGTGGTATGCAGGTGGGGGCCCCTATAGGGCCAGTTGTTGATGGTGACCTGGGCCGCCAGGGTCAGCACGGGGTTCCGCCGCTGCTGCAGCCAGGCAGGGGACCAGGATGGATGCCCAGTGGGTGTAGACAAGGGACCACTGGGGGAGCAGGAGGCTCGCCTCTGCGGCAGCACATGCACACAAACACACACACACACACACACACACACACACAGGGGTCGGAGCATGGGCATCAGGGGATGTTGGGTGCGGTAGGTGCATGGAGGCTGTATATAGTCTTTGTGTCGTGCTTAGAGGGAGGAAAGGCCGCGAGAGGCGGAGATCCAAACATTGCTGCAGTGCGAACAGAGCTGTAGAGAGATGCTGTATGACAGCGAACACCGTGGATTTTGTTGAAATGATTGGGTGTCACACACACACACACACACACACACACACACACACACACAAGGATCCTTGGCTAACTCAACTGGGCTAAGCGTACGTTGCACAAGCGCAAGGTAGTGGGCAGGGGGGGGGGGGAAATGCAAATGCATTTTTTTTTTTGCATTTTTTTGCATATCCAGGAGCCAATGGTTTTTTGCATATTTTGCATTTTTTTGCATTTTTTTGCATATGTTTTGCCTTCAGTTTCCTTTTAATTTCACAATCCATGGACAAATTTGTGTCACGTGGTGTTGCAAATGATGCTGCTGCTGATGGATTTTGCAGGAGTGGAACGCAGCTTCGGTTTGGCAACTAACATGGATACGAAATACTGCCATGGCTTGCCAAATGCAACACGGCGCATTACAAATATGCTCATGTTTAATGGAGATATTGAGGGCAGGTTCAATCCAGTGTGATAGTGACTTGGAAGGACCTTCAGCATCCATTGTTGTGGAAAAGCGGTTGTGGAATTGCTCCGTATGTGCATCAGTTGTGGGGTTGCATTTTTTTTTGCATTTTTTTGCATTTATTTGCATTTATTTGCATTTTTTTGCATCGCATTTTTTCCAATCTCAATTTGCATTTTTTTCCCCCCTCTGTAGTGGGATCGATTCCCGGGACGGGTGTGTCTGGGATCGGGCGGCAGCAGCCGTGCTTCAAGGGCATCCTTTCTGGGAACGTCGCTGAATTGAGTAGGCCGTGGAGGGTGACTTAGTGATGCGAGTACCGCCAGCCCTGGCTGCCCCATCAACGGGAATGCCATGCATGCAGTGCGAAGTTTTGGATGTCGACAAATACTCGAACCCTAGTTTCGGCCCCTTTTCACAAGTTTTGGTTCTGTACCAGGGTTTTTTTTAGCTTCCGAAGCATTTAGGATGTGGCATATTTGAATAGTCAAGGTGCACCACGCAAGACAAGAGATGGAAAGCATTGAAGGAAATCCTGTTTGAAAGCTTTGAGGATGCTTGGCAAGATCAACTCCCAAAACACAAATGGCAAGGTACAATTACACATTGATGAACCTATGCATGTGTAGATGCGTAGTTCTGCATGTGGATGTTTGGCGCCCTTGAAGGCCCTTGAAGGCAGTTTCATTGTTCTCATGTGGGCTTTGCTGCTTCGCCGTGCTACTAGACAGGTGACAGGTATTCTTGGGTGAGTATCCCAGCCTCTGTGTGCGCAGCATCCGCGTAGTGCGCACGCAGTGCAAGAACTTGGCCAACATGACGATGGCGGGCTCATTCAACTCATACCGTAAAGCTGGCCCAGGGTGCACACTGCACTGGTCGAGGGGCACACAGGGCCAAACCCCAGGCCCAGCACTGAAGGGCTGTTGCCCAGCCCAAGGATGCCAGTGTGGCCATATGGGCGCATGAGCCACCAGGTCAAATGGTGCAGCCCCCCGCCCCCCCCCCAACACACACCTCATGACCTCGCCCTCGGGGCTGTCAGAAGCCAGTCCCCCCCCCCCCCCCAAACAAGGACACCCCCCTCCCACGCGGATGTTTTTCAAAGCGGACTGTTGGCCTTTGGCCCCTTCGCATTGCCCGCTCGTGTCTGCCTTGCCCCCTCCCGTTTGCCTCCCTGACTCTCAGTCATCAGCCTCATTGACCTCCGCCAGCAATTCCCCGGCTCTCAGCCTTAGTCCGCCACCCGAACCCGGTGGCCCCCCCTCCGCCAGCAATTCCCCGGCTCTCAGCCTTAGTCCGCCACCCGAACCCGGTGGCCCCCCCTCCGCCACCAATTCCCTGGCTCTCAGCCTCAGTCCGCCACCCGAACCCGGTGGCCCCCCGTCCGCCACCAATTCCCTGGCTCTCAGCCTCAGTCCGCCACCCGAACCCGGTGCCCCAGCCAAGGCCACGTCCGAGTCCGAGGACACGCGGTTGTCCACAAGCTCAACGTCCCCAAGCTCAACGTCCACAAGCTCAACGTCCGCGGCGGCCCGCGACAGTCCCCGGCCGCGCAAGCGGAAGCGCAAAGTGCGCTACGACCCCCCCGCAGCCTCATCCCGAAGGCGGCTGGTGAAGCGCTTGTTCAGCTTCTTGACGAAATCTGAGGTCTGTGCCGTCACAGTCCCCCAGGGCCCCCAGCGGCGGTTGAAGGGCAACCGACGGCGGTTGTGGGGAGGTGACGAGCAAAGCAATGGTCGCGGAAGGACAACCCCTCGTCGCACCCGACGCAGTGTGTGTGGTGCGTTGGAGGTGTACGCGTGCCCCCCCCCCCCCCGGGCTTCTTTAGAATACTTAAAAACCAAGGGGGGGGGCTCCCCCAAAACCCCCTCCCCCCCTCCCCAGACCAAAGTGACCATCGTGGGAAAAAACGAAATTTACAATAGGGAAAATCTGGTCAGGCCATTTTTGGTACACCAAGTTTTGGGTCCAAAACCCCCTCCCCCCCTCCCCCCCCCTGCTCAAAAGAAGCCCTGTCCCCCCCCCCCCCCGAGACTGAAGTCGTTACATCTTGAAACTTTTTTGTATGGCTTTCCAGTGCCGCCCCAGTGCCTCGTCCCGACATCTGTTCGAGAGAGCACACTTCTGCTGCTGGCGCTGGGCCCGGTGCTGTCTTCATGCCCGGTATGAGACTCCCCCTTGAACAACCGCGAATCCATTGCGCCGACAGCGAACAGGCCGCCCCCAGCGCCATCCAGGGTTCAGCATCCCCTTGCCAAGAGTGCTGCTGCATCCGCCAGACCTTCCATTCCATCGACGAGGTTCCGGTTGTGTCCGTAGCAGAGATCAACGTGTGCTTCGGTTCAGTGCCAGTGCCAGTGCCGGGGCGTCAACGGACACGGTGGAAAAGTGCGCCCTGGTCGGTAGGCTAACCCCCCCCCCCCTTTAAAAGCCGGTGCGTGCTTTTATTTTATTGCGTGCTTTTATTCTTTGCTGGCTTTTATTTTTACCATCCATGCTATCTGTGGCTTCTTTTCTGAAGAAAAACTAAACCACGAGGTGGTTAAACTGCATGTGTTTGGCAATCAATTTCATGTTCTTGAGTGTTTCATTTGAGGGATGGTGAGGCTGGGATGGTGCTGCGTGCTTTTATTGTGACACATTTAATAAATGCCGGCTTGTGTGCTTTTCTTTCTGTTGCGTGCTTTTAAAGGGGGGGGGGGGGTTACTCGGCGCCTAAGCATTCTCGACCATCCAATACATCAAGGGCCGGCAGCATGCTGGATGCCTTTTGCCTGCAACAGCGACAGTGCATGCGGCGATACAGCCCCAATCGTCTTACACCCTCTGCTCTGACCTGCCTACACCATCTAGCCCTTGCTGGTCAGGACTTCAGCCGTTTTCAGGCCCATTTCAGGTTGGCATATGTCGGCTGAACATTGTCGCAAATTCGACTTTTTCTGAAACACTCCCATCGCCCCTCGGATGGGTTTGGGTGATCACTTGGTGACAATACGGGTACTTGAGCACCCATGGGGACCCACGTAGCGGCCGCCAGGCCCATGTAGCCCTCGCCATGGCCCCCCCAAAAGCCCCGAAATTGCTGTTGTTTAGGCTTTTTAGTGGCTCTCAAAAATTGTCGAAAATCGATTTTTTTCTCTCTTCGAGGTGCCTTGCCGAAGGCAACAGAATTCAGAGCCCAGAGGGGGAACCAGAGGGTTTTGCTACGGGTTTAGCCTGGCGCTGTTAACACGTGAAGCTTTTTCTGTGTGGTCCCCCCTTTGCAAGCCATCAGTCTGGGGCTGTCCCACCGCATCGTGGCTCTGGGACAAAGTGTTGTGGTCAGCCTGGCGTGCCTGGGATTTGCACAGTGCGCCAAGACCTGTTGTGAAGACTGCTGGACGCCGAAGCGGTGTGACGCCCCCCAACGGAAGTGCCGGAGGGATGGGTCTGGAGCTGTTGGCGGTGAACTGTTTTTGAGGAGCGCGAGTCACGGGGCAGAGCGTTGTTGCGGGGGGCATGGCCCTGCAGGCGGGACGTTGGCACGTGGCCCCACACCCTCAATGCCCCGGTGGAGGTACTCTCGAGGCCCCCTGTCCCACACTGTTCCAGGGCAGAGATCCATCGAGGGACGGATGTCCTCCCTCACGTCGCAGGACCACGCACCCCACCTCCTTTTCTGCCCGGTCGGGACCATGTCCGCTGGGAGGCTGTGAAGGGAGGGACGGGGAGGGCACGCCGTTCAGCGGTGGTGTCGGTGATCAGAGCCGTCCCACGGGCATTGCCGGACGGGTGTGGGATCAAGCCCAACACGAACATGCAAAGGCCACGCGGGCCTTACACGAGGTATCCGACTCTTGGGGTAACGGCGAGGACCCCTCAACCAGAGGACAAGCGGCGGGTCGTACCCCTCTCTTTGCTGCTGCTGCACCCCGGGAACCGCCGTTCCCCTGCTCCAGCCCCCTGCAACGCTCCCCCGTCCCTCGCTGAGCACTGCTGCCCCCCCCCCACCCCATCCTCTGTGCCCCCCCAGCTCCACACCGACACAGGGCAGAATGCTGCAGATGGGAGCAGTGGGGTAGTCGCCCACACAGACCCCCCCCCCCGCCCCCCTGGCCCCGGAAGTACCCACTGGCACACCTATTTTTTGCCTTCATGACCCCCCCCCTCGCCTTCCAAAAAGACACACACAGGCCGGAGGCACCCCTCTCCCAAAACACCACCAAGTTTTAAGGGGTTGAAGCCACAAGTCCTCACAGTGAAACAACAACAACAACAACAACAACAACAACAACAACAACAACAACAACAACAACAACAACAACAACAACAACAACAACAACAACAACAACAACAACAACAACAACAACAACAACAACAACAACAATAACAACAACAACAACAACAACAACAACAACAACAACAACAACAACAACAACAACAACAACAACAACAACAACAACCCACATCACCCTTTGACCCCCCCCCCCCCGGGGACGGCCGACCCCCGGAGTAGTCAAACAGGACAAGTCATCTGGGGGCTCCGTTGACACAAAACAAACACGTTCGGACCCACAGAGCGTCAGAATGAGCGGTGGTGAGAGGCCGATAGGCGCCGCCAAAGGCAAACAATCAGATACCGAGGCCTTGTGCCAACCCCCCCCCCCCCCACACACACCACCGTTCAGCCTTCATGGCACCCCCTCCCCCACCAAACAACGAGAAGGTCACCCCCCCCCCCCCTTCTGGTCTTGAGTTCCGCTACGCACCCAACATCCGCGGCCGCCTCGCGGGCCCAGTGGCCCAGCAGCGCCTCATGCCCTGCGCAGGAGACAACGGCGGTGTCCGTGCACCTCAACCCGGCGCACTCGGCCGCGCACCACAAGCAGCCGTCCATCCTGCAGTCCATGTCCGCGGAGGAGTGCCCCAACGTCTTTCTGGCGGGGTTGCAGTGGAAGCGAGACGGCCCGGCCCCGAGGTCTGCAGGGCCCCCTGTGCCCCCCCCGCCCCCCCCGCCCCTGCACTGCCCTTGCTCCTGCCTCGGAACGGTTGGTCCAGCGGTCTGACAGCCGACGCGCAGGCGAGAGATCGGTGGATCGATTCCCGGACCATTCCAAACTCTGGGTCAGCGAATCGCGGCATGGGCACACCCCACGTGTCGGGAATCGCCGGGGGAGCGGTAGCTCTGGGGGTAGAGCGTCTTTGCACTCCCATGCCTCAGGCCTTCAGACACCTTGAGACGGTGGGGCCCAGGGCCGGGAACCAAACCAAACCTTGCCCCTGTCCCTCCCGCCCCCCCCCCCCCCCCCGCCCCTGCACTGCCCTTGCCCCTGTCCCCAGCCCCCCCCAGTCCCACGCAGGACAACACAGTGGCACGCCCGCCACGCAGCGCCCCCCCCAAGCCTTTTTTTAGTGGCGCGCACACCCTCCCCCAGGGGGGGGGTGCCTGCCTGCCCTTTTGGAAATTCTGGGTGCCCTCAGCGGAAACACCCTCCCCCCCCCCCGGGGTGGGGGTAGGCCAAGAGTGGGTTGGCCTTTTTGGGGGACAATATTTGTAAGCAAAATTTTCATTCTGCCCCTGAGCAGTGGGTGGCCAGATCTGGTCAGTACCCTAGCGGTACTGCACTGCACCTGCGTTCTACAGGTCGTTGGTTCGAATCCTGGCGCTCTGGTAATTAATGCGCTGGTGTTAGCAGGCTGCGTCAGGCTGAGATTCTTTGAGGGAATAGATTCAAAGTAAAATATCTATACCACTCCGGAGATATCCCAACAAAGGTGACAGGTGTGTTAGTGGTAAGATGCTGCACTTGCAGCTGCTGTGACCCTGGTTCAATTCCCAGGGTGTGTCAGCAGGGTATCAGAAGGCTGGGGTGTGTGCCATGGTAGTCAAAATTTTTCTGTCTTTTTATTTTGACAGCTCATCATGAAAGTACTTTGCAAATGTGGTATGAGGGTGGATGACCACCCAAATGCCATGCGTGAGCATCTGAAGTCCCCGGCACATGGCAAGACAACACAAGAAGTGGTTGGAGCCAAAAGGAAGAGGGATGTGGTTGTGTGCGAGGGAGAGTCTAGTGATGATGCTTCCTCAATTTCTGATTGCAACAGCTCCAGCGACAGTGAGTGAGTAACATACACCTCTTCAGCAAGCAGTGGTGAGCCCTTCACGACTTGATGCATTGCGTGTGGTTTGATATTGGGTAGGTACTGTGGACAAGGCGGTGAGTGGGTGCCTGCCTCCTTGACTGGACCCCCCCCCCCCCTAGGGTAGGGGTAGGACAAAAGCAGTGCCTGCCCTGAAAAAGTGCCTGCCTCCTCCAAGATTTCACCCCCCCCCTCCCCCCCCCGTAGCTAAAAAAAGGCATGGCCCCCCCCCCCCCCCCCACGCCTCCATCGACCTTCACACCCCCACTGAAGGCGCAGGTGGAGCAGGAGCACTGGACATCCGCCTCCACTCGTACCAGAGCATCGGCTGCGGCCTCCGTTTTTGTGGGCGGCGCCGCGCCCCCCCGCCGCCCCGGAGCGTGGGCCGGTACACCGTACGTGTGCCCTCTGACCCGCACCCCCGGCGGTTGAGGGGGTGTGTGGGGCAGCGGTGCCCCCCCCCCCCCCCCCCACCCGCCCCCCCGCCAGACCCCTCATTGCACGCCACGGCCACGCCGCTGTGCCCGGTCCCCCTAGGCCACGCCCCCCGTGCCCAGGTCCAGTGCTGCCGCTGCTTCATCCGAACGGTGCGTGTCCCACGCCCAAAGGGCCTGACCCCCCCCCCCCCCAACCCGTAGCACATACCCCCCGGACACGCCCGGTGCGCCACTGCCTGGCGGCCAGCGATGCATTTGAAGGGAAGGGGCCTCAGAGGGGGCCCCGGAGGCGGTTAGGCAGGCGGTTGGAGGAGGTTGCCAAAGCGGCTGGGGGCGGTTACTGTCGGTTACAAATGCCATTGAGGCTGGCAGTTGGCGTCAGGGGGACAGTGGCTGGGCATAGGCTGGGCGCCCTCGAGGGGGGGGGGCAGGTGCCTCTCCCCCTCTCCAATGCATCTTTGCTGGCAGCCCGACGTCCCTCTGCCCCCATCCGTTTCTTGGGCTACGTAAGGGACCAGAAGTGCAGCGGCGAGTGGTCTGCGCAAGGGCGGGGGGGGGGGGGGGGGGGGGGGGCAACGAGCCCCCGAAATCGGGGGTTGGAAAGGGGCTCTTTGGGCCGACCGCACGTCCAAAGTCCTGTTCCCTCCGCCGTGCCTCACGCCCGGGGGGGGGGGGGAGGCCTGGGGGATGGACTCGCATGCGCAGGCCCGTGGGCACCGGGTGTTTGGGGGGGGGGGGGGGCGAGCCATCCCGTGTGCCCCCCCCCCCCCCCCAGCCCCTGTGAAGGGGCAGCCCCCGCACTGCGGAGGGGCGCCGGCCCTGTGGAAGGGGCCGGTGCATCCCCCTCCTCCGCACGGCGCACGGGGCAGGCCCAGGCCACGGGGCTCTCGGCTCAGGCACCCCCCCCCCCCCGGGCCCTGGGATAGTGCCACTTGGCCGAGACCTTCAGGCCACCCCCCCCCCAGACGGCGGGGGTTTTGCCGCCTTTTTGCCCCAATCCCCCCCCCCCCCCCGAGACCAGGAAGGTCTGGACGTGCCGAGGGCCAGTCCCATGGCGCATGCGACGCTCATCCCCCCGGCCCACGTGCTGCCCCCCCCTTCACGCAGCCCTCCTCCCACTCTTTTGGTGGTGCGGGTCGTTGGTCGTGATCTGCGGGCTGTGTCCCGTCAGCCGATGGGGCATGCCCCACAGAACACCCACGCGGCAGAACGGGAATTTTTTTGGAAAATTTTTTGAATTTTTTTTCGAAATTTTGGAAAAATTTGCAGGTGCTTTGGGGCCGCCGGTGATCGGCGGTCGCCCAGTCCGGCCTTCCGCTACCAACGGCCGGCCGCCCTCACCACATCACAACACCGCATCCACCGCGACCGCCGCACGCGGAGGACGACGGCCGACCGCAAACCGTCGGTTGGTAACCAGCCACTCCCCCTCCCTGAGCCCCACGGTAGCCCCCCCCCCCCCCGGGAATCGCTTGAAGCGGGGGCTCGGAACCCCCCCCCCCCCCAAACACTCCGGCCCTGCCTCTACCCAAAAGGCAGTCCCATACCCCAACAACCGCATTACCAACCGCCAGTAACCGCCTCCCAACCGCTTCACATCCCCCGTGACCGCCCTGCAATTTCCGTGATCGCACCCCCTCCCCTTCAAACCAAGCCCCCCCCCCCCCCTCCGCACTGCGCCCCACGTGTCGCAGCTCCGGCAGGCGCCCCGATCCCATGCGGCACCTGCAGAACGCGTACCGGGTCGGGCGCCGGAGAGGGGCCGGCGGCGGCCTGGGGCCCGGGCCCGGGGCCAAGGGGGCGGGCAGAGAAGGGGCCTGGCCCCACGACCTGGTCCTGTCGGTGCATCGCGACGTCGGGGCCATTGTGTGCGAGCAGCTGCGGGTCCAGGGCGCCCTCTACGTGTTCCGCATGCGCGACGCCAGAGGTCTGCCGCTGCCGGCGCGGCGGGGGACGGCTGCCTGTCCCCTGCCGTCTCCAAGCCACCCCAAAACTGTGTGGATTCCGGACACATGCCCCCTGCCGCATCCCGCCCACACCCACAAATGGGCGCGAATTGTGGCCAGTATCCCCTGCCCTATCGGGGCCTCAACGCAATTCAGCGTGTCTACATATCCCCTGCCTCCCTGGGGCCCCACCAAAATGAGGGGGGGGGCGGGTCCGGGGGCGCGCGGCGCGTGCGCGTCCGCGGCCGCGGGGGCGCGCGGCACCGGCACGGCCCGCGCCCGCGGGCAAAGCGGCGCGCGCCGGAGCCGACCCGATGGCGCGGGAGGCCGGCGGGCGGGGCCGTGCCGTGCGGATCGATGGCCGGGCGGTGTGCCCTGACCCATGGCCGTCCCCGGGGCCCCTTTTATCAACTACGCACCATTTTGGGGGGGGGGGGCGGGGGGGGGCTGACCCCCCCCAAACGAAAACACTGGGCCAAAGTTCGGTCCGCGCCCCTTTGGCCAATCAAAAATATCCTTCGGCGCCATCGGCGATCGTTAGTTTAGACCTTCAGCGCCTCTAAAACCCTCAGCACCGCTGGGGGGGGGGGGCAGATATGTGCGTATGCGCGTCTTCGTGTACGCGACGCACACGCGTATACGCGACGCACACGTACCGCCCTCGGGGGTTGGCTGGACCTGCCCCCCCCCCCCCCCCTCATCCCCCCCCCTCAAAAGCAGCCCTGGCCGTCCCCCTCCGACGCCAACGAATGCATTTCCCGCCCCAAAGAGCGAGTGGGGGCCCCCGCAGAAAGGGACTGCACCGCTTTACAGGACCGGGGCCCATGCAAACAGACGTGTGTCCCCACCAATCGATCCGCCCCCTGGCCTCGTCTGTGGCGTGGGGCGTGCGCAGGCGACGCACGTTGCCCTTCGTGTCGGTGCCCCCTCTGATGATGGGGCGGGGGGGCGCATGGCCCAGGCCGCGGGGGCGCGTTGGTCGTGACCCCTCGGACAAGGGGATGGTCAGGCACTTGGACGGCGGTGTTCGGAGGGCGTGAGATACACAGCGACACAAGCGCCGCAGACCCTCGGGCGACTGTTCGCGACCAACGCCCCCCCGAACACTTGTTTTGTGTTCGAAGACCCGCGAAGTTGTCCGGGAACGGGCACGATCCCAGCGGCCCTCGCAGGACCGCCACGTGCGGGTGCCTCTTGTGGTCTTGTGTGTGAGAGGATGCGACGGGCTGACGGACCCCCATGGCAGAGGGCGCCAAGGGCCCAGGGGGGTCCTTTGAAAACTGGATTTTTTTTTAAGGACCTGAAGTACTGCCCCAAGGGACCACCAACCGCCACCAACCGCCAACTGCCACCAACCGCCAACCGCCAATCGCCACCAACCGCCAGTCGCCAACCGCCAACCGCCAACCGCCAATCGCCACCAACCGCCAACCGCCAACTGTCACCAACCGCCAACCGCCAATCGCCACCAACCGCCAGTCGCCAACCGCCAATCGCCACCAACCGCCAGTCGCCAACCGCCAACCGCCAACCTCCAATCGCCACCAACCGCCAACCGCCAATCACCACCAACCATGGTTGAACATATGAGCTGCACGCGGTCTTTTTGCAAAACTGCCGTTCAGGAACACTTTTCTTTTTCTCCTAAGGACCCCCCCTGCAAGGGCCTGTCCGAGAGCATAGTGCAGCCTCGTCAATGGCCTCATGGCCGGGTCCCCCCAAGGCTGCAGCCCATGCCCACCAGTCTTGATGCGGTGGTCAGCAGAACTGCCACGAGCGTCCGGTAGGTCACACGTGATCAGACGGTGCTGGGCATGGGGGGCTTTCAGGCTCAGATCCTGACCCCCCAGCCCCCCATCTTCCTCCCCTTGGAAGGTCCAAAGTGTTGAGGAGGTCTGGACCACATTTCGCCCAAATCTGGCCCCAAAGGCGCCGGAATTTTTTTTTTGGGGTGCGGTGGGGGGTAACCATTGTTTCCCCCCTCCGTGTGTGCGCCTCAAATGCTCAGAATTGTATGGGGAGTTCAAATATGTATGCCAACCAGGAAAATTTTTTTTACCCCTGACCTCCCCCCCGCAGCCCCCCCCCCAAAACCCAAATCTGGCTGCTGGGACCGGACCCCCGTGGGTATTTTTTTTTTTCTTCAAAAACCCCACATCTGTGTGTTCAAAATCGTCACCGCTACCAGGGGATCATTTTGAGGTTTGTATGTTGGGGTACCCGGAACCCCCCCCGCCCCCACTCCACCCATGCCTTAGGCCTAGCGTGTGGAGCGACACACGGGGCCACAGGCCGGGTTCCTGCCAAGCCCCCCACCCCCACGGGGCCCAGACCGGTTGGGGGGGGTTGGGGTCAGGATTTGAGTCTGAACGTCCCCTGTGCAGCTGGGTCTTACTGAGTCGGACACGGGACGCTGCTGATTCCTACTGAGCTCCGGGTGCAACAGGAGCGGGTGTTGCCGAACAGCGGGTGGTGCGGGGCTGATGCCTAACAAAACTCAGCTGCGTGCCGGACAGTAGTGACATGTCTGGTGGTCAGTCTCAGCACAGGGGCCTACGCTGGTGGTGCCAACGCACGTGCGTACGAAAGGGGTAGGGGGGGGCGAGGGTGTCCGGGGCGGAACTTAGGCTGAGCCCGAGCCGGGGCATTGGGGGGGGGGGCTGCCCCCCCCCCCCCCTACCTCCCTCATCTGGAGCCTTTTGTTTTCTTATTATGTGAGGGAGGGGGATGGGGTCGCCGCTGTCTTGAGACTCTGGGTGGCATGTGTGCGGGGGTCGCACGTGACCGGGCCCTTTCTGCATGAAGTCCGATGCGCCCGGTCCCCTGGTGCAGCGGGCTGCCTCTTTTGTGCTGTGGTGCGATGTGCTGTGAGACGTCCCAGCGAAGGTGCCTTGCCAACTGAAAAGAGATGACGCAGTACACCCGAGCGGTAGCCGGCACAGAGCACCGGTCGCTGACTGTACCCCCCCCCCCCCACAGTACGGTGTATGGTGACTCTACACCTGCTGCCTCATGGGGCTCAGGAGCGCGCAACGCTCTGCAGGTGGCGACGCCGAGGCAGCGCTGAGCACACAATTGTGGGACTTGACACTGTTCCTGCAACGGGACTTCATGAAGAAGAAGGTGATTTGGAACAAACAGACTTTTGAGGTGCTGTCCCTTTGTGCGTGTGCATGTGCCGGTGCCCGTGCGGGTGGCGGGGGAGGGATGCCCCTTGGGGGGCGGCAGTCGCCGTCAGGGGGCGCCACATAGCCCCGGTCCGGGTTGGGCGATGGTGTTACATCATGTTATGGTGCGCCCTGACCCGCATTGGTCACTGGGAATCGTCAAAGGCCGCACCATGCCCCCCCCCCTTTTCCCCTACATTCCGGAAGGGCTGGGGGGCCTTGCCGCAGCGTTTGGGTTGTGTGGCAGTGGCTGGGCTGGGGCGGCGGGTGTGTGTCAGCCCCTGTCAACGTACCTACCCCAAGATGGATCGGGGCGACGGGGGACGGCCAGGGCTTTGTCAGAACGTGGCACGTCCCTCACAAGTGATGGGCTTAGCATGGGGATCACTTTGAGGGACATGTGTTGCTGCAATGGGGACCAGACGTTGGGGGCGTGTGATGGGGTGGCTGTGGGAGGGGGGGGGTTTGGCATATGAACCGGGACTCATTAGGCTGTCCACTCTTTGAGGAAGTTCTTGATGTCCACATTGGAGGACAAGGGAGAGACGCTTGCCCAGGAACCCGAGGAGGTGATGTTGGTCTCGAAGGACAACTACAAGGGCAAGCATGTGCAGCCGCAGCATGCCGCAGCATGCTGCAGCATCCAATTTTTTGAGCTGGCTGCTTGTTCCAGCTCTGTTTGCACGGGAGACATTCTGCCTGCCCCATGTCTCCCCAGTTTGTTTTTATTTGTCGTCATGAGTCAGTCATCTGCACCAAAAACATCCAGTCAACAGTCAACACCAAGCACACCATTGCTGTTTTCTTTGTCCGACGACCACGCTCTGCTTGCCATGTTGAGCGAACGTTCAGTTTGATTGGCCACATCCAGACAAAGGATCGTTTGCATATGGGCAACAACACTTTGCGCCATTTGGCTATGATGTATGTCAACAAACCCACTACAGACGATCCGGATGGTGAAAGTGATGAATTCGGCCCAACAGTGTTGTGCATGTTGTCTCTCGTTTGTGAGTTCAATTTCCCACAGATGCGTAGGTACCCACATGTGCAGGTAGAAGCATGCCGCATTACGCCGCAGTGTGCCGCAGCGTGCTGCAGTATGCCGTAGCGTGCCGCAGCAGAAATTTTTCCAAGGGACCGCACATGCTTGTACAAGGGCCCGTACCCTAGTGGAGGCTACAACGTGTTGAGCCCACTAAGGAACGGGAAAGAAATCACATCAACGACCCGCAGCACGATCGGTGAAGCACTTGGAGAGGCTTGGGCACGTACCTGGTTTGGGGCGACCCGAAAAGGACGGTTGTGGTTTGCCGTATTCAACAATGTCACCTACTATTGTGGGACTTGAGCGGACAATGCCTGTGATGCATCGAAGGGCCGGACTTGGTGGGCTTGGCATAGGCAACGAGCCACAGGGCGTCTAGCAGGAACGCAACGCAACCTCCGCGGCCACCTTCGGAAGCGGAACAAGACATAGGGTGGGGTACAGGCTATGTCAGGGAGGCAAGTACAACGCGCTGGGGCCGCAAACCATTTTGAGAGCATCACCAGCGTTCTTATGTACTCACGGCGATTCTCCACTAGGCACTTGTGGAGAGTACGGGGAAAGCCATTGGCTCTAGGAATGTGAGGCCTTAGTTAGGGAGTGTCCGACAGCAAGCCGGACCAAGTCACGATGGAACTCCTCAAAGGCTCCCTGTGGAGGATCTGCGATGGCATGCATGGCGGTGACTGCTCACCAAAATTGCCATGGGTTATGCAACCAGTTTGTCTACCTGTGGGACCTCTAAGATGGAAAATGCCATGTCGTCAGTTGTGATTTTGTCCCTGTTATAGGGAAACTTCAAGTGGGTAGGCTGATGTTGCCAGTTTGCACACATGTGAGCCCCCCCGCTGGGGTTTATCTGTCCTTTCTGATTTCATCCCCATTTTGCACACCCCCAAGATTGCAGGGCTTATAGCCATCTTGCCCGCATGCGGGTCACGGAGCCAAGTCACATTTAGTCCCCGCTTTGGGGACCCCCGAGACGGCAGGGGTTACGTAGCCATTTGGCCCATATGTGGGCCCTCAAGGTGGCAGGCACCATGTGTCCATTTTGTTACCGTGTCAGGCCCCCAAGACGACACGGGTGCTGTAGCGGTTTATGATATGGTGCCTGCTTCGGGAATCCCCAACAGGAGGGGGTTTGTGTCCACTATTCCCACATTTGGGGCATGAAGCGTTTTTTGATTTTGTCCCCGGTTGAGAGACCCGGAAGATAGTTGGGCTATGTAGCCATTCTCCCCACATTTGGCCCCCCAAGACGGTAGGGATTATGTAGCCATTTCTCATTTGGTCTCCGTGTTCAGGACTTCAAAGATGGCAGGGGTTATGTTCCCGCTTTGTCCGCGTGTGGGACCCCAAGGTGGTACAGGTTGTGTAGCCAGTTCTAATTTTGTCCCTAGTTTGCCGAACCCCCCACATTTGCCCCCCCCCCCCCTGATTTTGCGAGTAGCCTCCGTAAGGATTTTGAAGTGTCATCGATGCCTTGACACATTACCAATGTCGTTTCTTGTCCTCGTGATATCTTGCGTCAGCTCGTCGATCCTAGCACTACTGTCACAGTTTTCTTGATCTAAGTCTCCAAGAAGGGCCGGCTCGCGGTCTGTGGGGGTGGGTACGTCTGGGTGGGCGTCCCTGTGGCTGCCCTGGGAGGCCACGCGGTCGGCCCACGTCTCCCTTTCCCAGGCCATGTATTCAACCGGGGGGATGTGGGACGGGGGCAGTTTCATGTCGGGGTCGCGGTAAGGGGTGCGGCCAGTCGCGGTGCGTGTTGGTTTGGGGTGCCCGACGAGCCGCCGCCCCCATTCGATGCGGTGGCACCCAGATGCGGTCCCCTGAGGGGGGGGCGGGTGCTCGCCATCGGGGTGGCGCATGGGGGGGTGCTGGTGCCGGGCGACGTCGAGGAAGGTGCCATAGAGGAAGTTTCTGACACTTTCGCCCAGGGTGGCTGCTTGGATGAGAGTTCCTGCCCGGATGGATTGTCGGCTCCCTGAGTAGCGGAGCTGCACCTTTTCTCTGTACTCGTCCACCGTAACTTAAACAACGTATGTAGACATTTGGTCGACGTGCGACTTGTTAATGTCCCTATCCATGCTCGTAACCGCCATGTTGCCTTTTTCCGTGGAACTCTGCGGGCTATTTTTGCGTTCATGTTGGGTTGTCTTTTCGCAATGTCGCTTGTCGCCTGCACCTACGGAAATGGCTACGTCTATTACAGTCGTGGCCCCCTTAGCGCCTCCCCTCATCTGCCCTGCCCTACAGGGGGAGTACTGGGGAAATTAAGTCGGAAAGATTCCAACCACGAGCACTAGGAATTATGTGCTGCGCTGTGAACCCACAATCAAATTGGTAATCACTGTGTTAAACCCCACTGAAACGTCGGTCACATTCTTCCGAACAGCCCCTTTTCTTTCCGCCGGGGCCTGCTGCTTCCGCATCTTTGCTTATCCTGGAAGCGTTAGCACATGCCCTTGCACTTAGTATTAATGGATCGGAGTTTTGTATCTTAAAGCCACATTACAAATCATGGGTTAGGGTGGACGTGTGAGATTGGGCGTTGTTGGGCTTAGCTGCTTTTGGGTCCGGTCCCGGGCTGGATTCCACATCTGCACAGCCGGGCACTGAAGGAACCCAAGAATGATGTTGCGGGTAGGGGGTTGTACCACATTGCAGGCATCCACCCGACTCTTAGCGTTTCTTCTCTTTGTGGTGTACGCTTCTCTTTGGATTCCACCTCGCTTGCAGAGGAGCCGTTAGATGATTTTTTGGGAATTAGTATCTTTGCCATAAGAGGATTTTGATGAACTACTAGAGTTGACGGTCACTTTCCAAGTTCCATTGTATGGACTCCTCCTGACAGCCAGGGAAACGCGATCCAAAATGTTATCAAAATCACCTCACGACATCACCAAAAACACACCAAGAAATCTCCAACAGCGATTTCATTTTGCACAAACTATTCCACTATGTTGTGCCTTTGTTCAAAGTACTTAAAGTGGTTGTTTCACCTTCCACAACGTACAAGCATTCACAACACACAGCACTACACAATCTGAACTAAGTGAAATCGACACACGTCCCAAGCAGAGTTTCCACTCCAGTCAGTCCAAGCGTAGTTGATGGCTGCCAGGACTTTGCCACCCAGATGTACCTTGCTGGGCCCAGCGATCCAGCCACCAATTGACATAACATCAAACGAAACAAGAGTTGATGACAGCCAAATTTGAGACATGAGCAAGGGCACACGCGGTGGAATCGGTGGAGCCTCCTTCAACTGATTTGATCGCCGTGGTTGTCATTGTTGTCACGGTTGTCTCCGTAGCCAACTCAGACTGAAAACCGGATTACTCTAACACTATAACATTGCCAATAGCACAATTGGATCAAGATATTTCTCTTTTTTGTTGTTCATGAAGGACGGCCTAAGGGTGTCCCCGGAAGGATTTGGTGAACCAACATCGCTTGACAGGCAACCGAAGGGCACAGACCTTTTGTGCGCTTTGACTTTGCTTTTGCTTTTGAGTCGCTCTTGCACCTCAACATATAGTAACATTGCTCATTGCCCCGAAAAAGCCCCTTGCAAGAAATGGAGGTGTGGGCGTGCAGAAAATTGGAAGAAGCAAGCGACCAGCATCTTGGTGAGCATAGTTTACACAAAATGTCGTGTTGTGTTGTTGTTCTTGGAGGGAGATAAACACTGCGAACGAGAAGGCCAAAGTTTGGTTTTACGATTGCCATATCCTTGGGACTCATGGGCTCCTAGGTTGGATAAATAAGCTCATGTAGTTTCATTAAAAAGCAATTTATGATACTTCAAAGGCAAGCTGGTCCTAATTAAGCGGTATCGATCAAAGTCTGATGGGGTAGTGGGTCCATCCATTGTCACCGAGCGCGAACGTAGTTTGGCGGTCTTTTTGTAGGAGCTGTTAACTGTGTATGGTATGCTTGCGACTCCGAAGACCTACTACTCAATTTCAGATCACTTTGGTCTTTTTGCCGTCTGTGATACTTGGTGGTGAGCCTAGTTTACAGGATGGTTAGTGTTTTGGAACATAGAACTGTTTTTTGCATGGGATCTTGTAGGGGATTGGCAGCGACAAGCGGGGCCCATTCATTCACGACCAAATGGTGATGGCTGATGGTCGTAATTCCTTTGCAGAGTGCTGCTCCGACCTTTCAAGGAGATGTCATTAGTGGTAGGGTGTGGGATTCTATTTTTCTCCTTGACTTGTGTTGTCGCAACGGGTCCCATCAATTTTCCACGTGCCTCACCACTGTGTTCTCATGTCTTACGCTAACACAAGTACACATCACATTAGTTTGCTTGGGTGTGGGTGCCAACAGGCGCGAGCTTTGGGTCGCCAATGCGAATGTTTGCAAGACCAGTTCCTGCGGCATCGCCACTTGCAATAGTGTGTGCAAGGTTGTTCAGGTGGCCATTAACGATGCCACCTAAGTAGGTCAATTCGACCATACCCAAAGTGAACCACTTCTTACGGCTTGCCATGGAGCCGGCATAGTTGTTGGCTGCGATGAAATCATCATACACATTGTGCATGATCACTGGGTAGGCCACACCAGCAACATGCATCCCACCAACAGGGACTAGGCCTCTGGGGGCAATACTGACGATAAAGGTAGAAGTGAAGAGAGGGTTATTCGCTATTCCGAGGGCACTCAGAAACTGATTGACCCCTTCTTCGAGTCCCGTGCCTTGACCCCGACCAATGGATGCTACGGAAAGCAAGATCAACAGGCCCACCAATGACTCCAAGGTGCTGCATGGTAGCACCAACATAGAACACCGGCCTATGCCACCCATTATGTGGCATAGGCCTAGGTGCACTAGGACAAGTGTTCCCCAACACACCAAAGGTGCTTGGTGCTTGGCAAGGGTGCTCAGATAGCTTGGGCACAAGCACAATCACTATTTGTCATCAAAACTTTGGCGGAGGGAGTGTGCCTCAACCATCGGGTAACTTGCCATTCATGTTCACAACCCCTTTCTTGCAGAACAAGAGCTTGCTCAACCAGCAAGGACTCCTCATGCTCATTGACTGTTGTGAAACAACCAAGGTGGAAAACAAGGTGTTGCAATTATATGTGTTGTCGTGGGAGCCGAGGTAATTAAACCTTGAGGCTGCCCCTACTTGACTTGGGGTCTTCCAAAAGAAACGAATGAAGCGTTTTGTCCTTGGTTCTTTTTCCATCCGAACAACCCAACAAGCCTCCCCCTTTTGCTTTACGTGAGGGCGCGTGGCCAAGTCATGACAATCAATGCTAGCCTTCTTGCCATACTTATTGTACAAGTTCGAGATGTGCACAAGTGGAGGGTAGCATGTGGCCCTTGTGGGCCAAGTGCACCTTTTGCACATGCCAAGATTGGCCTCATTGCTTTTATCCGGAAGTTTCTCCACGATTTCCGCATCACCCGGACTTCTTGTGTAATCGCGCGCTACTTCTTGTCACGTTGGTACCCAAACCAACTTGCCCCGGTACAAGGTGTAGGGTGCCATCCAAGTGGGAGAGCCCCGGCTTTGGGCGATCGCTCTTTGCCATGCATAGGTTACCGCCTCTCAAACATTGCGAGTGCCGCATCTGAATATTTCCCCGGCGCGGACAGAGCATGGACCGTGGCCTGAGTGGGAGCTGTGCGTAGGTGCAACCGGGTCAGCGGTTGCATTCAGATCCCACCATGCGGCAGCACACACCGGCCCTGGCATAGGCCGTGATCGTTGGCCTCCCGCATGTTTCAAGGGTGTAGTGAGCCGTAGCACAGATCATTCACCTCCGCTTCTAGAACATCGCAAATGGAGACACAAGAGCGACACAAACCTGGCACCAAGTAGCTCCGGATAGCGGCACAAGGGAAGACACACTACCGGTAGCACCCAGCGACAATGACCAAGACCTCTTTGGATGCGGTTGACGGCCTGGAAGAGAAAACATCATTCGTTGGCGAACCGCACCTCATGCGGCAGACATGCAAGACATCTCACCGCCCCAAGGAACACAGACACACACACACACACACACACACACACACACACACACACACACCCACACCCATACACACACACACACACACACACACACACACACACACACACAGGCGTCCGCACTAGCCGCAGCCGAATTAGCGGACGGGCCGAGGGGGCATGGGAAATAGGAGAAATGGTAAAATCGTGGCAAGCTGGGTAGAATCGGGCGAAAACGGGGATAAATGGGGAGAAATGGGGGGAAATTTGGGGCAAATTTGGGGAAATGGGGAATTGTGAGAATTCTCGGAAATACCCAAAAATACTTTCTAGGAACTTGTAAAATTGGTTGCAAGTGGGACAAAAATCGGAGGGAAATGGGACATCTGGGGACTAATTTCCCATTTTCGCCAATGCCATTGATCTTTTTGTCCATAGCCTCGCCACCTTTTGCTCACGTTCTTTTGATGAACGTTGCTAGCCGGGCTCGCCCATTGGCATAATGGAAAAATTTTTGACTGGCTGCACCGGCCGATGTTTCGGCTACTGCGATGTCTTGCACGCAGAACCAACTGCATGTGCATGAGGGCGGTCTTCGCCGCCACCAGGATGGCGTTAGTCTTGTGATGATGGCTCTTGCGCAGAGCCAAGAAGATGACGATGTCTAGCACCAGGAGGTAGGCCAGACTACCCAGTACCAGCCAGAGCGATCGCAGTAGGTTCCCACGTGCCCGGCGGCGCATAGGCCGCACAAGGGGCCGCGGAAGTTCGGCTTGCGGGTGCCGTGGGGCCTGGCACTCGATAAAGGCCGTGGAGGTGTTGTGCAAGCGCCACCGATTGGGTATGGTCGCCGTTGCAATGTGCGCCCGTGACGCGGGGCCGGCACCCGAGGTAGCTAGCGATGAAGAACTTGAATTGTTTGCGGGGCTTGGCAATGATGGGCTCAGTGGGAGGCCATGCTGCCATGGGAAGTGGACGCACTGCCAAAACAGTCCTCCCTGTCATAGTAGGTGCGCACAGCGGTCCTGACCCCCTCCGTTCATGTACTATAGGTTAGCCCTTCATGATATGCCCTTCAACATTTCAATTTTGCAAAGGGGTTTGGCTCGTAAAAACTATTCCACGCCGTGCATTGGCTCCGAGGGCATTTGGAGAAATGGGGAGCCGGATGCTGAATGAAGTGCGGCGCTCGCCAACACCCGGAACTTTAGCATCTGCTTTCTATCGCTTCAGCACTTCTCATCGGCGATAGCTATCTGCTTTTCCTCGGTGAGAACAACTCTTCCAAGACCTCTCCTTCACCACGGTGGTGCATCCCCTATGCCAAGCGCTAGTTGGCTCTTGTAGTATTTTCTTTATCAACAAACCCAAGCTTGTCCACCAATCCGAGTGACCTTCCCCCCCAAGACATCCCTTTGGTCAGTTCGAACTCTATCGACTCTTTTAGCGTGTGTTATCGTGAACAACAACGAGCTAGCTTGCAATCGGCTAGCTTGGTGCACATCGCGAGAGAAGTGCGATGGATAACGATTCCATGACTAGCGTGGTATTGGGGGGGTCTTGTGCATCGCGTTCTTGATCAACGAGGACATGAGGAGGTGTAGTACATGACCTGTTCGATGGCCCTGAAGTTGTGCTCGTGCAACCTTCCACCATTCCATGCCTAAGTATGCAGGTTTCTTGGTAAGACTCAAATGCCACATGCAATGTGGTTCGCATGGTGGATCAGCACGATGTTGTCCCCCGTCCGATACCAGTATGTTGTCGGATCTTGCCCCAACGCCCCTGAAACCATACCAACATGCGCACTATTAGCATCTTGCCTAGTTGCATCACCATGCCCGTTATGATAACCAACCACGTCCTGGTCAACAGCGCTTCCAATTGCACGCTCTGCGTCCCTCATGGTTCTTAGGCGTCCCAAAAAAGGGTGACCCTGGCTGCGCCAGTGCAAAAAGGCACCTGGGGGCGGTCTCTAAGGGCGGTCCTCAAAAAAAAGATTTCAGTCCTTAAGGACTCCCCTGCGGCATGGAGGCCACAAACTGCTCCCTCACATCTAAGGCCGTGCACGCAACTGAGTGTCATAACCAGAAGCTGAGCATGGTGGGGCGCCATGCAAAGAGGACTCTGTGGAAACGTTTGGTAGCCCGATGTGCAACCATGGTGAGGTGGTAGTGAGGTTAGACATTGGCAGCCAAGTACTACTAGGGAGGGGTTCACATGTGGTGGGTTGGTGCAACACAATGCATGGTATAGTGAAGGGTCCTTTCTCGGAACGGATTCAGGGGGGGGGGAGGGGGATATGAGGTAGGAACTTCTTAAGCCCTTCCGCCCAGTTCTCGGTCCCGAGAAGGCAAGGGTGATGTCGCCGGTTTTCAATTTGTCCCCTTTGTTGGGGACCCCCGAGAAGGCAGGGGTTATGTAGCCATTCCGCTCAATTCTAGGCCCTTGAGAAGGCAGGGGTGATGTAGCAAGTTCTGATTGGGTCCCCTTCTCCGGGGGCCCCGAGAACACTGTGGTTATGTAGCATTGCTCCCAGTTTTAACCCCATACAAGGCAGGGTTGATTGAGTTAGTTCCAAATTTGTCCTCTTTTTTGGGGACCTCCAAGAACACACGGTTTATGCAGCCATTTCGCACTTCTCGGCCACCGCCACACCTTGCTGCATCTCCATTCCTACGCCCTCTCATGCCTCCCCACACGATTCTTGTATGTGTAGCTCCACACAGTCCACACGTAGTAGGTGGGAACGTGGGCGGGGCCACCATGAACAATTGGAGGTGCGCCATTAGCAACACATTAATTGGGTCTCCATGTTTGTTTACATTATGTGCACCCATAATCAATGGCTCCACCTGCCGTGCCAAAGTGGTGGGTCCGCTCTACTTCCCCTACTTTCATAGAGTCTCGTGGAGATCGTGGAGTGCCTATCATGGGGTTCCCGCCGGGCCTAGGCCCTTGGACCTCCCCCCTCCCCCTCCCCCTTCTTACCCCTTCCCCCCAAAGTGGGACAAAAGTGCCAACCCTGCTAAGTCGTACTCCCCTTGGCTTGCGCAACTTGGGCTATCACCGCACCCACCGTATTAGCGGTAATCCAATACCAGTTTGGGTCGTTGCGACCGGCATTGTCATGCAAGGTTTGTCTAACTGTTAAGGGCCATGCATTCCCCATTGGGTTGACCACCTTTTTTTACTACTCCTCAAGGATTCCCCGCACTGTTCTCATACAAATCCTCTTTGGTAGTCTGTGTATGGCCTAGTAGAACAAATGAAACACACATGTATTGCGACATAGTTGTGAGCATCCGTGCGCGGCTAGCACTCGTGGATGTGCACATATTGCTTCTTGTGACGCATCTATTGTGACATCTATTGGACTATTTGCGACGTGGTCCCCACTTTATGGACCCCAAAGGCGGCAAGGCTTATGGCCAGCTCAAGAAGGCAGGGTTTTTTAGGCTATTTGCGACGTGCTCCCCTCTTTTGGGGACCACCAAGACGGCAAGGCTCATAGCCACTTTGCCCACATGTGGGTCATGGAGCCAAGTGTGATTTAGTCCCCGCCTTGGGGAGCCGTTAGGCGGCACGGGGTACGCAGCCATTTGGCCCACATGTGGGCCATGTACCCTTTTTTGATTTTTTTCTCAACCTGGCAATTCTGTCTACATGTGGCAACGGTAATCTAGCTAGTTTTGATTTCCTCCCCGCTCGATCTTGCTTTTTTCCCCACGTATGCGCTCCCCACAACGGTAGGGTTATCTAGTCATTTGCGATTTGGTCCCCCGCTTTCGGGAACCCAAAGATGGCAGGGCTGATAGCCACTTTGGTGACGTGTCGGTCATGAAATCGCAGTTTCGCGGCCACCAGAGACGGCAGGGTTGCGTAGCTAGTTGGCCCATATGTGGGCCCTCAAGACGGCAAGCGTTATTTGTCCATTTTAATTTGTACACGTGTTGGGAAGATGGTTTGCCCGGTGTAGGTATTCCTATTTGCGACCCCGCTTTGGGGTCGCCAAGACTCACGGGTCACGGGTTACGTAGCCATTTGCCCCACATTGGGCCTCCAAGATGGCATGGGTTATGTAGCCATTTCTCGTTTCGTCCATATGTTGAGAATCCCGGAGATGGCATGGGTTATCTTACCACTTTGTCTAGCCGTGGGACCCCAAAATGGCAAAGGTTATGTAGCTAGTTCCATTTTCTGTAATGGTTTTGCACACGCAAGAAGGTAGGAGTGATGTTACCACTTTGCCCACATGTGAGCCTCCAAGATGGGAGGGTTTGCGTGGACAATTCTGACTTCCTCCCACCATGGGGCCCCAAGCCGGCAGCCTTATCACCACTTTCCCCGACAAATTGGTTTTTGGCAGCGAAGTGTGATTCAGATCCCTCTTTAGGGACCCCCTTCATGGCACGAGTCCGTAGCCAATTTGCCCACATGTGGGCCCTCAAGATGACCACAATTATGTTTCCATTCTTGGTTTCATCCCGGTGAGGCGTTCGGGCACGCAAGGTAGTAGGGGTGGTGTACCCATTTTTGATTTTGTCACCCTTCTTGGTGACCCCCAGCACAACATGGCTTATGTAGCTAACACGTTGCCCACATCTGGGACATATAGCTAGTTCGATTTCATCCCCGCATTAGGGATCCTCGGCGCTGAAACGGCTATGCCGCCAATTTCCGAGCATACTCTGCATTCAAGGCGGCAGGGGTTATGGAACCCCTTTGCCCACATGCGGGCCATTGGGCCCTTTTTATTCTTGTCCCTAGTTGGGAGACCCCCAAGTTGGCAGGGGTTAGGAACTATTTTGCCCACATCTGAGCTCTCAAGACCATGGCGGTTATGCAGTCACGTCGTTGTCATCTGGGACCCCAAGATGGCAAATGTTATGTGATTACTTCTCACTTGGTGGCTGTATTGGGGAACCCTAGAAGGCTGGGGTGATGGTACCACTTGCCCCACATAGGTGTCCCCTTAGACGGGAGGGTTTCGTTCCAATTTTGACCATTTCTGGTTTTGTTCGTCTTTTGGGAACCCTAGAACAGAAGAGTACATAGCCACTTTGCGCACATGTGGGTCACGGAGCGAATTTTGATTTAATCGCCCTTTTCGGGATACCCAAGGTGGCGGGGTTGTGTCGCCACTTTGCCCATATGTGGGCCATGTAGGCAATGTCGATTTTGTCCCTACTTTGGGAGCCACCAAAGTAGTGACGAGAACGGAGATAACTACGCCACCTCCGCCGTCCAAGCGAGCAGGATACAGGCAAAATAGCTGCGTACGCCGTGCCATTTTGTGACTCCCCAAAGTGGTGACAAAATCTAAAACGGCTACATAACCCGTGCCGCTTTGAGGGCCAACATGTGCACAAAATGGCGATGTAACCCATGCTACCTTGGGGGTCCTGAAAAGCATGGGTAATGTCGCCATTTCGCATTTTGGCCCTGCCTTGGCCCCTGTGGACCCGAAGATGGGAGGCGCTGTGTAGCATTTTCGTTACATGTGGGCTGTGTAGCTGAATTGGATTTTGTCCCCGTTTTCGGGATGTGCGAGAGGGCAAGGGTTGTGTAACTTCTTTGCCCACAAGTGGGCTCCGAAGACGTCAAAGGCATGGCCCAAATGTGGGCAAAGTGGCTACATCCTTACCATGTCGGGGATCCCAAGATGGCCGCGATGACAAGGGTCAGGCAGCGGGCTTCCTTGCATATCGGGCGCTCAAACCGGCCGGCGTTATGTAGCCATAACTCTTGTAGTCCGTACTTTTGGGTTCCCCAAGGCTGCAGCGGTTTTGTAACCCCACTGTCCACATGTGGGTCTTGCACCCAAATTTGATGTCCTTTGTGCTTTGTGGACCGCGAAGACGGCAGGAGTGCCCACACGTGGTGCCCCAAGGCGGCTAAAGATATGAAGCCCTTCCTAGTTTTCACCTCGCTTTGGGGTCGCCAAGGCACCAGGGGCTATGCAACTATTTTGAATTTCATTGCCGCTGTAGGGGAACAACAAGATGGCACAAGTTGTGCAGAAATTAGCCCACATGTAGGCAAGGTGGCTACGCAACCTTTGCCCTTGGTGATCCCCAAAGCGGGGACCAAAGCAATTTGTGCCCACATGTGGGCCCCTAGTGTAGACAGTGGTCGTTTGTCCTTTTACTGTCATGGCGGCCTCGAAGGCCATAGCGGTTTTGTACCCTTTTTCGCTTTCGTCCTTGGCTTTGGGGACCCCACGATAGCACCGGTCGCATAGCCATTTTGCCAACCTCTAGCCCCCCAAGGCGGTAGGGGTTATGGAGCTATTATTTTGTTTTGCCCTCCTATTGAGGACCTTCAAGATTGCAGTGGTTATGTAAGCACATTCTCCACAGGTCGGACCCCAAGATAGCAAAGGTTATGTGGCCAGTTGTGATTTCGTCCTTGGTTTGGGGACCCCCAAGAAGGTAGGAGTGATGTTGCCAGCCTGCCCACATGCGAGATGGCAAGGTTTATCTTGCAATTTCCGATTTGGGCCCACTTTGGGGACCTGCAAGAGAACAAGTCTTATGTAGCCATTTTTGCCCGCTTATGGGTCATGGAGCCAAGGATGATGTCATCACTGCCTTGGGGACCTCCAAGACGGCAAGGGTCATGTAGCTACTTTGCCCACATGTGAGGTAGAGACGCAAGTCTAATTTAGGCCGCTTTGGGGAGCCCCAAGACGGTAGGGATGAATTAGCCCTCTCCCTCGTATGCCCCCCTAGGAAGGGCATGGGTTATGTAGCCGTTTCTGATTGTGTCCCTGCGTGCAGTAGCCCCAAGAAGGGGCTACATGGCTATTTTGCCCTCATTTGGGCCACTTACCCATTATTGATGCCCCCCTCGTTGCGGGCAGCCAACGAGATAGGGTTTGTGCACCCATTTTGCCCACGTATGGGCTGCTAACACGGTTGTGTTCTTGTAGCTACTTTAGATTTGGTCGCCACTTTGGGGATCCTAAGGCGGCAAGGTTGATATAGCCATCCCCGATTCTGTCCCCTCTTTGGGGCCCCCATCACGGCAAGGGTTATGTAGATGTTTTGGGAGGACACAAGTGCCACATGCAAGGTTGTTGACATGGTGGATTCACGGATGTTGTCGGATCTTGCACCGACTCCCGAGCAACCATCCCAACACGCACACCATGACCATCTCGCCCAAGTGCACCCCCACCATCATCATGCACATCACCATGCCCATGATGGTAACTAACCCCAATTTGGTCAACAGCACCGCTAGTTGCACATACTACGTCAAGGAGCTCAAAGTTTTCTAATCCGAACAGACTTTTTTTTGATGTTTGGAAACGACCCTGGTCACTAGAAGAAGGCGCGAACATTCATTTCGAGTTGTAGAAGACAAGGCGGGCAGAACCGAAGTGCAGGTAACCACGACATCTGCAAATTGTGCCAACCGCCAATCCTAGTCACCCCTCCGTCGGCAAGTCTCAGGTTGGCAGTGTGTTCATCACTATGACCTACGTTCCGGGTCGTCTAGGTCGGGGCTTTCTTTCGAGGCTTCGTGCGCGGCTTGGATGTGAAAATAATCGCCACATTTTAAATCCTCTATGTCACTGGCCAAGATGAACCCGTCATTGGCCCATTGGTGTGTGGTGATAAGTTGTTTCAATTGAATCCCTTTCGAAAAAGGGAGAGACCATTCAAATCTAATAAACACATCGGGTGGAGCCTTTGGGATCATGCCCCCTCCCAAGGGAAAAGTGGCCGCCACGTAGTTTAAAGAAATGTCATCTTGGAAGGGGGCGAAGGTTTGATTTGAAATTTTTTGAACAGTGCGCACATTTTTAAACAATTTTTCAGTCAAGGGCACCGGCGGCTTATTGCTTTGCATGTTAATCATCATTCGTTCTTTGTAGTATCTTTCTAGTACTTCTCTCCGTACATCGATTTGTAGGTTGGCTTGTCTTGTTGATGCTTTTTCTCACGTTGATGAAGTTGAGGGTCCATTGCACGTTTGGTCCTCAAGGGTATCAGTCTTCGAAATCCACTTCATTTTCCGGTTTGTGGTATGAGTTGATGTGTAGTTCACGGCTGAGACCATGTACGCGAGGATAATGCGGAGGACGAGCACGTAGGCAGGCGCAGGCGGTAGAGCGCGCGCTCTATCCTCGCTAGGCTCACCTCTGCCTTGGCGATATGCGGGCTTGGGTGCTCCGCCATCACCATCGGTACCCGGATGAGCATGAAGCCCCCGGAACGCAGCGGGAACGGGCCCAGGGGCGTGGGCAGAGTCCCCGGTTCGTAGTGCAGCCGGCGGTTGCGCACGAAGAGGCGGTACACCTTCACCTTTCCCACCCGCAGCGAGCCGCAGGCTGCCCCCCACGTGACCGCACAAATGCCCATCAACATGCCAGGCCCCACCTCGTGAGGGCGAAGTGGCAGTGGTCGTCGTTGAAGGCAACCTCGGGAAGGAAGCCCTGGGGGGCCGCGGGCTGCCCTGGGACGTAGGTCGACGGGACCGGTGCGCCAGGTGGCCGGTCTTCGGGGTAGAGGACCTTGCAGATTGCGTGGTGGAGGTACTCTGTCCGTTTCTCCGACATGTCACGGAAGTACCCCACGCTTTGGCTGTCGCCCTGGGCCCCGCCATGCTGCAGCTTGTACGGGCCCACCACTCCGTACGGGGAGGCGACCCACACGTCGAGCCGCTGTCTTGTAGATTTCCCTGTCTTGTGGTGCTTTGTTGAGTGCATAGTACCGGTGGGATTGAATAGTGGACCACTGCAACATCCACTTATGCTTCCAGGTCCACAAGTGGTCCCTGGGTGCTATTGTGCCTCATCACCCCCCCCCCCCTCCCCCCCGACGTGAGTGCTCTAAGCAACGGGGTCACACACAAGTGGGGATTCGCGGCTTGCGCGCCCGTCGGCGGCCCAGTGGTCCAACCATGCATGTAAGACAAACAACTCTGCGGGTCCCATCCGGGTATAGTTACTTGGTTGATGCGTATTTGAATGGAACACACCATAGGCCATGGACCAAAAAGGTCGCTCATCTCCGTATTCAATGGCGTCACTGTCGTCGCCTTGTATGTCCATGTGGTCACTCTAGATACCCATGTGTACGCAGCAGGTCAATGATGCCATCCAGCAGGTCACACAGAGGTGCGCAGATCGTCATATGACGTAGAGAAAAGCAACGTAAAATGATGCAATGTGCTTTGCCGATGCACAATGCCGCTACAAGAGCCCAGCTAATTTCAGCCAACGGTGCGCGACTTCGCATGTAGGTTCCGTTTTTCCACAGGTCTTTGCGTGATACTGTCACCGAGCACCCACGAAGGTCCGCGCCAACAGCGAGAAAGGTAGGTCCGTCACACAAGATGTGGGACCATGTCGTGTGAGCCATTGCGCCGGTATGCTATGCCACTGGTCCCTGCGTGATGACGGTAAACACACACCGGCAACGAGAAGCAACGCAGCTCGTCACGAATCTGTTTAGAGAAAGGACCCTTCACTACACCATGCATTGTGTTGTGGGCGCCCTCTGCATGTGGACCACCGTGTAGCCACTCTTGGCTGCCGATGTCCAACCTCACTGCCACCTCACAATGGGTGCGCGTTAGGTCACCCATTAGTTCCAAAACGTCCTCTCCACATGGTGCCCAACCTTGCTTAGCATGCGCTTGTAGTTCTTCCACCCGGTTGCGTGCTCGGCCTTAGATGCGAGGGAACATCTTGCGGCCTCCTTGCCGCCAGGCGGTTTTTGAGAACGGAAATCTTTTTTTGTGTGAGACTGCCCATAGAGACTGCCTCTAGGTGCTGTTTATATTTTGTAGGGCCCCTAGATGGTGATGTTGTGCTTGATGGAATGTGCCTGAAGAGTGGGGTGAACTGGGTGTGAGATGTTATATTGCCCTATATTAGCAACACAGGTGAAGTGAAGTGAAGTGAAGTGAAGCCCCCCTCCCCTCCGTCCCTGCAGCCATAGTGATCCGTCCCGCTTTGAAAAGGTCATATCGCTCACTTCGCTTACTTTGCTCATTTTAGACAAATGTCCGGACATGTCCGAACCCTAACTGGACATTAGTCTAAAGTGAGCGAAGTGAACCAAAGTGCACAAAATGAACGCAACGAATCCGCCCGGACAGATGTCCAGACAGATTGGGAAGTGAACGATGTGAGCAAAGTTGGCGAAGTGAACCTAAGTGAACGAACTAAGTATGTCCCGACACATGTCTGGACAAACTCTAAAATGCAGGAGCTGAGTGGAGTGGGCGAAGTGAACTGAAGTCAACAAAATGCGTGGTTCGGACACGTGTCGGCACATTCGCAAAGTGACCCGAGGTAAAATAAAGTGACTACAGTAGTAGAGTAGTACACACCAACATAGTTGACGGTTCATTTGTCCTCCAAAATGGCACCGAAGAAAGCGCAGCGATTTAACCGCAGATGAGGAAACCTTCACATCCACATCCGATGCACCACGTGGCGCACCGCTCTACAAGGTACATCTTCAGGGGACTCCCCTCTGGCAGTCTTGGACTACATGTTAGCACCAATCATTAGGGGGATGGAGATCTGTCTGACCTCATGTGGGCATCAGGATCTCATACCGGAACTGCCCCTATATGCAGCCTTCAGCTTGGAGCTCGGCATGGTGCAACATCGTCGGGTGGATGATGCGCGGGACAAAAGCAACCCCTAGGGGGCAAACCCCATAATCCATCATATCTACGACCTATTGAATCGGCGAGCCCTCCGGATACAAGGGCTTTGATACAGCTATCTTTCCAACGTACACCTCTTTCCATTTGGTCTTGCCCTCTGATGTGCAGCCGGACACTGCATGTGTTGCCGGATTTTTGAGCTATGTTGCTTCCTCCTGAGCTACTCCACGTCCGAATCTAGCTCCCTCATTGTTTTCGCTACCCGTCGACGTGCTTGCTCATGCTCATGCAACTGCCGGCGCGTTGTCAGCAGCTGGTTGCACACGTTGTGCAAGTGCCGGTCGATCACTTGCATGGATCCCTTCATCGGCTGCAGGAACCTAGCGTGCCCATGCGCCCAGTCGTGCTCAACTTTCCATTTCGTAAGATACATGCATCATCACATGCTCCGTCAAATTACTTGGGCTTACAAGCCTTGCGCTACCCTCCATGTACACAGAGTTCCTTAAAATTTCACGGAGCCAACGCCACTTTTTGTGGGTCCCGCGGCGGGTCCGGTAGCTTCTTTGGCGTTGCTGAGCATTCAACACAAAGCTCAATGACCCTTCGCTGCTCATTATAAGTCAAAGATATTGTGAAGAACCTCGATTTCAAGATGCACAATAACGGTACTAGATTACGACCAACAAGTTGGATGTGGTCGCTGGCGACGTAGTGGAACGCAAGGCACCAATCACTTCGCCGGATTAGAGGCACAATCCATGCACCTGCCGCAATCTTGCTCACACTCTAGCAGCTACCTTGTCGATAGCATACACCAAAATTTATACTGTCAGGTGAGGTGTGTCATATCAAGTCACGTTGATGCCGATATAGTGCTCAAGCTGCTCTATGCATTGAAGCTACGATGCAATCCTGCTTGCACAAGGGGCTTTCTTTCAAGACTTCGTGCGCGGGTTGAATTTAAAAAAAAATAGCCACTTTCTAAATCCTGTATATTAATGGTCAAGATGAACCTGTCATTGGCCCATTGGTGTGTGGTGATAAGTTGTTTCAATTGAATCGCTTTCGAAAAAGGGAGAGACCATTCGAATCTAAGAAACACATCGGGTGGAACCTTTCAGATCACGCCCCCTCCCAAGGGAAAAGTGGCCGCCACGTCGTTTAAAGAAATGTCATCTTGGAAGGGGGCGAAGGCTTGATTTGAATTTTTTTGAAGAGTGCGCACATTTTTAAACAATTTTTCAGTCAAGGGCACCGGCAGCTTATTGCTTTGCATGTTAATCATCATTCGTTCTTTGTAGTATCTTTCTAGTACTTCTCTCCGTACATCGATTTGTAGGTTGGCTTGTCTTGTTGATGCTTTTTCTCACGTTCATTAATTTGAGGGCCCATTGCACGTTTGGTCCTCAAGGGTATCGGTCTTCGAAATCCACTTCATTTTCCGGCTTGTGGGATGAGTTGATGTGTAGTGCAACAAGTGGCCCGTCTTGTAGTTCACACAAGCTACAACTCAGGATCGAAATCACCTTCGGCAACCAGCCCAGGTAACTTTGACGAGGTGTTTGGCTTGCCCCAAACACTGCACGTCTAGCCAACCCGACGCCACCAACAAGCAATCAACCGGCCTGTTGCACCAGAGCTGCGGTATCTAGTCAGACGCACGGCGCAGGCAAACGCGGGCTTGGTCCCAAATAGGAGCGACGTGGCGCGCCACCACCCAAGCCTATGCCTCAAAACGCATGTGTAAACGCGGAGCACGCCAAGCCGCGCATTGCGCCGAAACAAAGTAGGGCCGCACGAACCACGGCCAAGCTGACACCCAGACCATGGTCCGTCCGGCCGATGCAGGCCAACAGCCGTAGACCCATCGCCACCAGAACGGCAAAGGCCCCCATGAGAAGGTCCAACAGCCAAAGCAGCCCCGGGCGCAGCGTGAGCACGACGAAGAGTGCACATGTCGCTCCCGCGCCCGCAACTCCTCAACCGCCTGGTGCCAGCGGGCATCCACAAACGCCCTCGGGGGCATCGGACGGAAGCACGGCAAAGTCGCGTCATCAATTTGTAGGTTGGCTTGTCCTCTTGATGCTTTGTCTCACGTTGATTAAGTTGAGGGCCCATTGCACGCTTGGTCTTCCAGGGTATCAGTCTTTGAATTCCACTTCATTTTGCGGTTTGTGGGATGCGTTGATGTGTAGTGCAACAAGTGGTCCGTCTTGTAGATTTCCTTGTTTTGTGGTGCTTTCTTGAGTGCATGGTTCCAGTGGGATTGAATAGTGGACCGCCGCAATGTCCACGTATGCTCTAAGGTCCACAAGTGGCCCCTGAGTGTTGTTGTGCCTCATCAGCCCCCCCCCCCCCCCCCCCACCCTCCCCCCCCGACGTGAGTGCTCTAAGCAACGGGGTCACACACAAGTGGGGATTTGCGGCTTGCGCGCCCGTTGGCGGCCCACTGGTCCAACCATGCATGTAAGACAAACAACTTTGCGGGTCCCATCCGGGTATAGTTACTTGGCTGATGCATATTTGAATGGAACACACCATAGGGCATGGACCAAAAAGGTCGCTCATCTCCGTATTCAATGGCGTCACTGTCGTCGCCTTGTATGTCCATGTGGTCACTCTAGATACCGGTTGTCCCTGCCCCTTGGCCTCGAAAAATTCGAAGAGTTGACGTTGAGGCACTGCAGGATGGAAAACACATGCAGCACCACAGTTGTGAAATGTGTAACAAAAACAAAGGAGTTGTGGTGCTCGCACAGGTGGACTACCACTGTACATGATTGCGACCACCATCGTACCCGGTTGGAACGCAGCATGTGTACGCAGCAGGTCAATGATGCCATCCAGCAGGTCACACAGAGGTGCGCAGATCGTCATATGACGTAGACAAAAGCAACGTAAAATGATGCAATGTGCTTTGCCGATGCACAATGCCGCTACAAGAGCCCAGCTAATTTCAGCCAACGGTGCGCGACTTCGCATGTAGGTTCCGTTTTTCCACAGGTCCTTGCGTGATACTGTCACCGTGCACCAACGAAGGTCCGCGCCAACAGGGAGAAGGGTAGGTGCATCACACAAGATGTGGGACCATGTCGTGAGAACCATTGCGCCGGTATGCTATGCCACTTGTCCCTGCGTGATGACGGTAAACACACACCGTCAACGAGAACCAGCGCAGCTCGTCACGAATCTGTTTAGAGGAAGGACCCTTCACTACACCATGCTTTGTGTTGTGGGCGCCCTCTGCATGTGGACCACTGTGTAGCCACTGTTGGTTGCGGCTGTCCAACCTCACTACCACCTCACCATGGGCGCGCGTTAGGTCACCCCTTAGTTCCAAAACGCCCCCTCCACATGGTGCCCCACCTTGCTTAGCATGCGCTTGTAGTTCTTCCACCCGTTTGCGTGCTCGGCCTTGGATGTGACGGAGCATCTTGCAGCCTCCTTGCTGCCGGGCGGTTTTTGAGAACTGAAATCTTTTTTTTTTGAGACTGCCCATAGAGACTGCCCTTAGGTGCTGTTTTTATATTGTCGGGCCCCTACTTGATAATGTTTCTGTAGACATTTTTTTATTTTGTGCTAGCTTTGGGATCCTCCAAAACGGCAGGCTTTACGGACCCATTTTACTCACTTGTGGCCCCCGAAGATGATTCTATACAGTTGGTCCCCGTCTTTGTGACCCCGTGCCAAGTTGCGTGTATGTAAGCTATTTGCCGACACTTGGCCCATGTAACCTTTTTGGAATTCGTCCCATCAAAAGGTGTTCTATTGCCATTTTGTCTACTTTTGGGGGCATAACATGGCACGGATTGTACCATTGTTTGATTTTGTCCCTTCGATCATGCCCCCAAGACGGCATATTCTGAAAGTGTTCCCGCCTTGGTGACTAGGGTGACTAGGGTGATACGGGATGGGTAGCCATTCTTGCCACCTGTGGACCTATGTTTGTTTTTATCCCCCTTTTGGGGACCCCGATTGCAACTGTGGTTTTCCCCCCTTCATGATTTGTTACCCGCTTTGCGGACTCTAAGAGGGCAAAGGTTATGTCTCAATTTGGTATCTCCCCGCGCTTTGGGCATCCCCAAGACGGAAGGGGTAATGTAGGATTTTGCCCACATTTGGGCCATGTAGCTAGCCTTGCAGCCGGTTGGGGCTTTTGGACGAGCTAACAGGGCAAGGGTTCCGTAGGTCATTTGCCCACATTTGGGCGCTACGAGGGGTTGGATCATGTGGCGATATCTACTTTAGTTCCCATTTTGGTGCTCTCCATTCGGCAGTGATGAGGTGGCCCTTTTCGAATTCGTCCAGGAATTCGCCACTTTCATGCTATTTCTCGTGCGACATAGCAACGCTTCAACATTTCCAGCAGATGGTGCACAACTTTTTGGTGAGACGGCAATTGCACATTCCCCTGAACATTGACACCCCGCTACACCCGTGACATCAAAACCAACAACATTAGTTTATATGCCACAAGTTTCGCTACGTTGTTGCAAAACACCATGTTGGTATCACCACCATTTGCAGCAAACATAACACGAACACCACGAAGAGAAGGCAAAAGATTGCGAGCATTCCACCACCAATGCCAACATGATACTCTCATCCAAATGTGCTACTGGAATACATAATCTCAATCCAACGTGCAACACAACCTTGTGCAAACGTTGGATGTTGAAGCACCTTCCCTTCCACCATTACCACCTGCGCATTCTTGCCACTTCTACCAGCTTATTTACAACCTAGGGTACATACACTACCATGGGTACCAATGCACAAGGATCCCCAACAAGTCAACTTATGGCAAATGATAGAGAGAGCATGTGTGTAGGTCAAAGTGTTGATTTGGCTACGCAACCCACTACATTGGAAATTTTAGTTGTGCTTGATGGAACTGGTCTGAAGAGTGGGGTGAACTGGGTGTGAGATGTTATATTGCCCTATATTAGGAACACAGGTGAAGTGAAGTGAATTGAAGTGAACCCCCCCCCCCCCCGCCGCCAGCCCCCGCGGCCATAGTGATCCGTCCCGCTTTGAAAAGGTCATATCGCTCACTTCGCTTACTTTGCTCCTTTTAGACAAATGTCCGGACATGTGTCCGGACATTAGTCTAAAGTGAGCGAAGTGAACCAAAGTGCACAAAGTGAACGCAAGGAATCCGCCCGGACAGATGTTCGGACAGACTCGGAAGTGATCAATGTGAGCAATGTTGGCGAAATGAACCGAAGTGAACGATCTAAGTATGTCCCGACACATGTCTGGACAAACTCTAAAATGAATAAGTTGAGCGGAGTGGGCAAAGTGCACCGAAGTGAACAAAATGCGTGGTTTCGGACACGTGTCGGCACATTCGCAAAGTGACCCGAGGTGAAATAAAGTGACTACAGTAGTAGAGTAGTACACACCCACATAGTTGACGGTTCATTTGTCCTCAAAAATGGCAGCGCGGAAAGCGCCGCACTTCAATCGCAGATGAGAAAACCTTCACATTCACATCCGATGCACCACGTGGCCGCATCCCTCTACAAGGTACACCTTCAGGGGACTCCCTAGCAGTCCTGGACTACATGTTAGCACCAATCATCAGGGGGATGGAGATATGTCTGACCTCATGTGGGCATCAGGATCTCATACCGGAGCTGCCCCTGTATGCAGCCTTCGGCTTGGAGCTCGGCATGGTGCAACATTGTCGGAGGGATGATGCGCGGGACAAAAGGAACTCCTAGGGGGCAAACCTCATATTCCGTCATATGTACGACCAATTGAATCGGCGAGCAGCTCTGGATACAAGGGCTCTGATACAGCTATCTTTCCAACGTACACCTCTTTCCATTTGGTCTTGCCCTCTCATGTGCAGCCGGACGCTGCATGTGTTGCCGGATTTTTGAGCTATGTTGCTTCCTCCTGAGCTACTCCACGTCCGAATCTAGCTCCCTCATTGTTTTCGCTACCCGTCGACGTGCTTGCTCATGCTCATGCAGTTGCCGGCGCGTTGTCCGTAGTTGGTTGCACACGTTGTGCAAGTGCCGGTCGATCACTTGCATGGATCCCTTCATCGGCTGCAGGAACCTAACGTGCCCATGCGCCCAGTTGTGCCCAACTTTCCATTTGGTAAGAGACATGCATCATCACATGCTCGGTCAAACTACTTGGGCTTACAAGCCTTGCGCTACCCTCCGCTTGCACAGAGTTCCTCACGATGACAGGGATCCCAAGCCACTGGTTGTAGGTCCCGGGGCGGGTCCGGTAGCTTCTTTGGCGTTGCTAAGCATTCAACACAAAGCTCAATGACCCTTCGCTGCTCATTAAAAGTCAAAGATATTGTGAAGAAGCTTGATTTCAAGATGCACAATAACGGTACTAGATCACGACCAACAAGTTGGATGTGGTCGCTGGCGACGTAGTGGAACACAAGGCACCAATCACTTCGCCGGATTAGAGGCACAACGGGAGGTAGGAATCCATGCACCTGCCGCAATCTTGCTCACACTCTAGCAGCTACCTTGTCGATAGCAGACACCAAAATTTATACCGTCAGGTGAGGTGTGTTGTATCAAGTCACGTTGATGTTGATATAGTGTTGATATATAAACTGCTCTATGCATTGAAGCTACGATGCAATCCTGCTTGCACAAGGGGCTTTCTTTCAAGACTTCGTGCGCGGGTTGAATTTAAAAAAAAATAGCCACTTTCTAAATCCTGTATATTAATGGCCAAGATGAACCCGTCATTGGCCCATTGGTGTGTGGTGATAAGTTGTTTCAATTGAATCGCTTTCGAAAAAGGGAGAGACCATTCGAATCTAAGAAACACATCGGCTGGAACCTTTCAGATCACGCCCCCTCCCAAGGGAAAAGTGGCCGCCACGTAGTTTAAAGAAATGTCATCTTGGAAGGGGGCGAAGGTTTGATTTGAATTTTTTTGAAGAGTGCGCACATTTTTAAACAATTTTTCAGTCAAGGGCACCGGCAGCTTATTGCTTTGCATGTTAATCATCATTCGTTCTTTGTAGTATCTTTCTAGTACTTCTCTCCGTACATCGATTTGTAGGTTGGCTTGTCTTGTTGATGCTTTTTCTCACGTTGATTAATTTGAGGGTCCATTGCACGTTTGGTCCTCAAGGGTATCGGTCTTCGAAATCCACTTCATTTTCCGGCTTGTGGGATGAGTTGATGTGTACTGCAACAAGTGGCCCGTCTTGTAGTTCACACAAGCTACAACTCAGGACCAAAATCACGTTCGGTAACGGGCCCAGGTAACTTTGACGAGGTGTTTGGCTTGCCCCAAACACTGCACGTCTAGCCAACCCGACACCACCAACAAGCAATCAACCGGCCTGTCGCACCAGAGCTGCGGTATCTAGTCAGACACACGGCGCAGGGGAACGCGGGCTTGGTCCCAAACAGGAGCGACGTGGCGCGCCACCACCCAAGCCTATCCCGCAAAACGCATGTGTAAACGCGGAGCACGCCGAGCCGCGCATTGCGCCGAAACAAACCGGCCCTGCAGGGCCGCACGAACCACGGCCAAGCTGACACCGAGACCATGGTCAGTCCGGCCGATGCAGGCCAACAGCCGTAGACCCATCGCCACCAGAACGGCAAAGGCCCCCATGAGTAGGTCCAACAGCCAAAGCAGCCCCGGGCGCAGCCTGAGCACGACGAAGAGCGCACGTGTCGCTCCCGCGCCCGCAACTGCTCAACCGCCTGGTGCTAGCGGGCATCCACAAACGCCCTCGGGGGCATCAGACGGAAGCACGGCAAAGTCGCGTCATCAATTTGTAGGTTGGCTTGTCCTCTTGATGCTTTGTCTCACGTTGATTAAGTTGAGGGCCCTTTGCATGGTTGCTCTTCCAGGGTATCAGTCTTCGAATTCCACTTCATTTTGCGGTTTGTGGGATGAGTTGATGTGTAGTGCAACAAGTGGTCCGTCTTGTAGATTTCCTTGTTTTGTGGTGCTTTCCTGAGTGCATGGTTCCAGTGGGATCGAATAGTGGACCGCTGCAATGTCCACGTATGCTTTAAGGTCCACAAGTGGTCCATGAGTGTTATTGTGCCTCATCACCCCCCCCCCCCCCCCACCCTCCCCCCCCCGACGTGAGTGCTCCAAGCAACGGGGTCACACAGAAGTGGGCATTTGCGGCTTGCGCGCCCGTTGGCGGCCCACTGGTCCAACCATGCATGTAAGACAAACAACTTTGCGGGTCCCATCCGGGTTCAGTTACTTGGTTGATGCATATTTGAATGGAACACACCATAGGGCATGGACCAAAAAGGTCGCTCATCTCCGTATTCAATGGCGTCACTGTCGTCGCCTTGTATGTCCATGTGGTCACTCTAGATACCGGTTGTCCCTGCCCCTTGGCCTCCAAAAAATCGAAGAGTTGACGTTGAGGCATTGCAGGATGTAAAACACATGCAGCACCACGATTGTGAATTGTGTAACGGAAACAAGGGAGTTGTGGTGCTCGCACAGGTGGACTACCACTGTACATGATTGCGACCACCATCGTACCCGGTAGGAACGCAGCATGTGTACGCAGCAGGTCAATGCCATCCAACAAGCCACATACAGGTGCGCACTTCGTCATACGACGTAGAGAAAAGCAACGTAAAATGATGCAATGTGTTTTGCCGATGCACAATGCCGCTACAAGAGCCCAGCTAATTTCACCCAACGGTGCGCGACTTCGCATGTAGGTTCCGTTTTTCCACAAGTCCTTGCGTGGTACTGTCACCGAGCACCAACGAAGGTCCGCCACCAATCTGTTCAGCGAAAGGACCCCTCACTACACCATGCATTGTGTTGCGGGTGCCCTCTACGTGTGGACCCCCGCGTAGCCACTCTTGGCTGCCGCTGTCCAACCTCCCTATCACCTCACCATGGGCGCGCGTTAGGTCACCCATTCGTCCCAAAACGTCCTCCCACATGGTGCCCCACCTTGCTTAGCATGCGCTTGTAGTTCTTACACCCGGTTGCGTGCTCGGCCTTGGATGTGAGGGAGCATCTTGCGGCCTCCTTGCTGCCGGGTGGTTTTTGAGAACCGAAATCTTTTTTTCTGTGAGACTGCCCATAGAGACTGCCCCCAGGTGCTGTTTTTATATTGTTGGGCCCCTAGATGGTAATGCTTCCCTAGACATTTGTTTCTTTTGTGCTAGCTTTGGGAACTTCCAAAACGGTAGGCTTTACGGACCCATTTTACTCACTTGTGGCCCCCGAAGATGATTTTACAGAGTTGGTCCCCGTCTTCGTGACCCCGTGCCAAGTTGCGTGTATGTAAGCCATTTGCCGTCACTTGGCCCATCCCTAGGGGCCCGTTTTGACATAAAGTGCAAAAACCAATGTTGAGCTCAACTTAGTTAAAAGCATCCTCAGTTTAGCTAACCATTCAAAATTGTATGAGGGGGAGAAGAGTTGTTTTCAAATGGCACCCACTTGTTGCATTTTGTGCTTTCCAGGATTGTAATGCCTAGCCGGGGCCGGAAATGCCTCAAAATCTACTATTTCAGATTGGAAGACCGGGCTCTTACCAAAGAACTTGTGGATTTTTTCGGAAGTAGTACACGGGCCAAAAATCTACTTACACGTGTGGTGAACCGAGTTATCCCCGCTGCTACACTGCTCCATGCCCCGCGTAGGCGGCGCCCCTTCCAAATTTCTCCTCAACGTGCGGTGGAACTGGTTTTGGACCTTCAAATTCCAAAGAAAAGGTGTGCCGTGCACAAGAGCATGCAATTTCAAAATTGCAACCAAAATTGCATTTCACCCAAAGTTGCATTCCTATTGAGAATCTCTAACTTGCATCAAAGTTGCATTACAACTTGGTAAACTTTGCGGGGGTTCCGCTACCCCCTAATGTGGCTGATTGCAACTTTGTTGCAACTTTGTTTCAACTTTGCTATATGCTCTTTTAGGTACCGTAACTTCATCACCTGGTATGGACAAGAGACCTCCACTTGGGGGTCTAATGGTGTTGTATACCCCAAACTACCTTTGTGGAACTCCTTCCAACAGGAATGGAACCGGTTGGCAGGCAAGCAGGTCCTAACCAAGGTCAAGCACAAGGCCACGGGTGGTGTTTCAAGCAACTGGGACATGCCAGACTTCTTGGAGTACCTACATTACTTACACCATGATATGGGGGTCCTCCCTGCCCTTGACACCTCCTTGACTGGGTTCTTGGATGTCATCATTCGTGGTGATGGTGTGCAAATGAGGTACACTCCTTGTGTGTGGGGCAGGACCCGGCTGTTATTGTTGAGGTGGCCCAAATTTTACGGGACTACAAGACGGGCATCACACCTAAAGGAAAAGCATGGCCTGACGGGGAGGAATCCTGGCGCCTATTGGTGGCGTGGAATCAACTGTCACAGGTCCTATATATTGATAGCTCAATTGATGCTGCAGTGAAGGCCATGAGCCGTACGCTAACGGCGTTGTACCAAACCTGGCATGACCCTCTTGCTCTGCAAATTGGAGAAGTGGCGCGCGCATTCCGTAGTGCACTCTGTCCTACCTCCAAGTCCCCGTACTTGGTTTTTTTTATTTATGACTGCAAGCGTGTGGTGCAGAATATTAAGCCCTATGGCATGGGTATGTTTTGCGGTGATCTTCTGGAATCAGCCAATGCTGTCATCAAAGACATGCACAACAACTATAGTAACAGGGCTGGGGGTCGTGGTGCAAAAATTGATTTGCCTGAGGCTTGCTTCCCTGAGGGTTGTGCAACAGTGTCAAAACCGAATTTTTTTGCGCACTGAGTTGCCTAGGTGGCTGGGCAAGACAAAAGCACAAGAGGTGCATGTTGCTCAAGTGGTGAATGCAGATGGGGACTCCGACTCTGACTGTGATGGGTAGGCCTGAACGTTTGGTGGCTTTTTTTTGTGGTGCCTTTTGCGTGCATGGCGTGCATATGTGCATGGCGTTGCGCTCTCCCTGCATGGCGCCCCACGAATACAAAGTTGCACCCAACATTGGAAAACGGAACTGCAATTTTCTGGAGGAGTTGTGCAAATTTGTTTTGGTTTTTCTTCCTATGTTGCATTCAACTTAGCACCACCGGCCGTAAATTCAGACCTCTCTCTTACTCATTACTTCATTTGTTTCGTATTACTTCCGCGGTGCTTCGGCGTTGCTTCGTTGCTTCGGCGTTGCTTCGGCGTTGCTTCTGCGTTGCTTCGGCGTTGCCTCCACGTTGCTTCGGCGTTGCTTCGGCGTTCGTTCGGCGTTCCTTCGGCTTCGGCGTTGCTTCGGCGGCGTGCGCTGCAACTTCGGTGCAACTTCGGTGCAACTTCGGCTCAACCTTGGTTCAACAAAGAATTCCGCTCAACCAAAACCTCACGGACAGCTGCTCCGATGCCCATTTGTGTGATCTTCGGGTTGCTTGTAGTTTGCAAGAACGGGAGCTGTTGAAGGCACTCAACACGTTCCGGTGTTTCAACCATGAACGACATAACAACACCTGTTTCGAGGTTTTTTGGACTTAGTCAATCTTGCCGTTCAATTTTCATTCAACATTGCCAATTTTCATTCAACATTGCCGTCACTGAGATCCCCATTCCTGAGCGCACGCGGATGGGGAGTAAAGCGCGTCGGTGTGTCTCAAAGTGTAGTGCATTAGTGTGATAACAATGTTGCATGCAACTTTGCTTCAACTTTGCTTCCATTTTAATGTTCAGGAATTAGTGGTGGTCACCAAAAGCGGTGTATGGGCGCTCCCAAGCCAAGCTCAAGAACCCGTGGCATGGGCCCAATGGTCCGCGACCCAAGCAAGTTCCGTGGTGGGCCCCCTCGTGCAATTCTCCCGCCTCATCGGCCTCACGTTCACCCCGCTTCAAGGCTCATCTACACAACTTGCCCTACTCCGACAACTCCAAACCCGTCAACTACTCCAACAATTTCCTCAACCACCTCATGCCCAAGGAATGCCTTTCCCCCAAGTTCCGCAACTTCAAGTCCAATGCCAAAGCAACCAAGTCCAACCCCAAACCAACGCACACACTCAAGCTCTCCAAGCGTCGGTAGCCAACGTGGCCGGCCCCACGAAGCCCACCAAGGAGGCCTTGGCATGGATCCATTCCCGGCATAAGGAAAAGCCAAGCCACCCCGAGAAGGAAAAGGAGAAGGCCCGGTCCCATGGGGTGGACACAAGGGCCCGACGCCCCGCGGAAGAGGACGCCGGTGTGGCGGAGACGAAGAAGATGATTGCGGACATGATCGCCCAAGACAAGGCCAACGAGAAGGCAAGGCAAGAAAAGAAGGATGAAAGAGAGCGGGACAAGGAAAAGAGAAGAGCGGAGGAGCAAAAGCGCGCGAAAGAAGCCGAGAAGAAAAAAGAACAAGAGCGCCAAGACCGAAAGCACCGCACGGAGGGACGTACCGCACACAAGGAGAAAAGCAAGAAGGTATGGGCAACGGTACGACGGTGGTGCAACTTTCCTTCAATTTTGATGAATTTGCATTGTATACGATGCATGTCAGATCCACATGCCTCAACTTCGACTCAACATCGATGCAACATGGCCGGCACTCTCATCACCTCACTCTCCTCTCCATAGGGCGACCCCACCCAACAAGAAGTGCCCACGCAAAAGGCACCGGCGGACGATGGTAACGAAGAGCCGTTGGATGAGATAGTTCAAATAGAAGATGGGCGGGAGGTACACCACGTGTGAGTGGTTGTGGGACACCGAACGACTCGCACATGTAAATATTTCAATGCGATTTGTGTTTCGCCTTTGGGAACGGTCTTTTTTTTTTTGTTGTTTTAACACATTGCCACATGTCCTTAGGTACCCGGCCGCCGGGAGACGACGGTGCCGGAACGGCGTGAAATCGGCGACATCGAAAGGGGGCTCGCAAGAGAGACTCACGGATGGCCACCCAAAAGCAAAGTTTGATGGGTCTTGTGGAAGACAAGCTTGGAGTGCGGTGCGGACGGGAGCGACGAATGGGGACGCGCGGGGCCGGGGTGTGTACAACCGGTGGTTGGCGTGGTGACCGGAGAGAAGGGGAAAAAAGTATGGATTGACACACCCTCCCAATGGGAGGGATCTTGGGAGGCTTGTAAGCTCGAAATCGATCGTACGGTGTGTGCACTCTACACTTCCCTTACCGCGGTGAGGGAGGAATGGCTTGGGTGGGATTGCCAATGGTGTGACTCAACACCAACCCAGGAAGACCCACCCCCCTCCCCACTCCGCAGAGAGAGGTCCGTTGCCTTTGAATCTCCGTTGGAGTGAATGTTGTTATTTTCCAATTATAAACCTAATTATAAACCTATCGTGTGCTCCTTTGCAGAAAACCAAAGTTGAGCCAATGTTGCATCAAAGTTGCAATGCTCAGCATTGTTGAGCCAAAGTTGCACTCAAGGTTGCCAATGTTGCACCAAAGTTGAGGTTATTTACACCAAAGTTGCATTCACTTGTCCCAATGTTGAGGCCCAGTGCTGCTAGTGCTGCTGGGATGCTGTTGGGATGGGATTGCCATGGTGCTGGGTGGTGTTGAACCTTTAAAACGGCAATGACGGGAGGTAGAAAAATGTGTCTTCATAGTGTCCTCAACCTATCACCGGTGGAAAGGGTAAAAAAATGTAGATTCTCAAACACCAATAAAAATCAAAATTGCACCAAAATTGCGCTTGGCAAAAATACAATTCTTTTGGGTTTTGGGTACTCAACTTTGACGTTCATGTCAAAACGGGCCCCTAGGGATATAACCTTTTTGGAATTGATTCCGTTGAAAGGTGTTCTATTGCCATTTTGTCTACTTTTGGGGGCACAACATGGCACGGATTGTACCATTGTTTGATTTTGTCCCTTCGATCACGCCCCCAAGACGGCATATTGTGAAAGTGTCCTCGCTTTCGTGACTAGGGTGACTAGGGTGATACGGGATGGGTAGCCATTCTTGCCACATGTGGACCCATGTTTTTTTTTGTCCTTCTTTTCGGGATCCCGAAGACAACTGTGGTTATTCCCCCATTAACGATTTGCTACCCGCTTTGCGGACTCTAAGAGGGCAAAGGTTATGTCTCAATTTGGTGTCTCTGCGCTTTGGGCATCCCCAAGACGGAAGGGGTAATGTAGGATTTTGCCCACATTTGGGCCATGTAGCTAGCCTTGCAGCCGGTTGGGGCTTTTGGACGAGCTAACAGGGCAAGGGTTCCGTAGGTCATTTGCCCACATTTGGGCGCTACGAGGGGTTTGATCATGTGGCGATATCTACTTTAGTTCCCATTTTGGTGCCCTCCATTCGGCACTGATGAGGTGGCCCTTTTCGAACTGGTCCGTGAATTTGGCCCTTTCATACTAGTTCTTGTGTGACCTAGCAACGCTTCAGCATTGCAAGCAGATGGTGCACAACTTTTTGGTGAGACGGCAATTGCACATTCCCCTGAAGATTGACACCCTGCCACACCTGTGACATCAAAACCAACAACATTAGTTTGCACACCACAAGTTTCGCTACGTTGTTTCAAAACACCACGTTGGTACCACCACCATTTGCAGCAAACACAACACGAACACCAGGAAAAGAAGGCAAAAGATTGGAACCATTCCACCACCAATGCCAACATGATACTCTCATCCAAATTTGCTACTCAAGCACCTAGTCGCAATCCAACATGCATGTTGGATGTTGAAGCACGTTCCCTTCCACCATTACCACCTGCGCATTCTTTGCCACCATTACCAGCTTATTTACGCGCTAGGGTACATACCAACTAGCATGGGTAACAATGCACAAGGATTTACAACAAGTAACTTATGGCAAATGATAGCGAGAAGAGTTGTGTAGGTCGAATTTTTTTTTGGTTACACAACCCACTACATTGGGAATTTTAGTTGTGCTTAATGGAATTGGCCTGAAGAGTGAGGTGAACTGGGTGTGAGATGTTATATTGCCCTATATCATCAACACAACTAATGTCTTGAGAGACGCGCTGCTGCTAGCCTAGGTGTCAGTGTTGAAGGAGCATACATTGTGGTGGGAGAAGCATTGTGTTGTGTCGTGGTAGATAGCGGGTTGTCGGTGTGGCCATGACATGCACACGCAAGTCCACACCATCTTTTGGCTCGATGGTTCTTGTGCCATGACACAGGAAGCATGTCTTTGCACCCTGTATATGTGCAACATCGTGCAATTGAGTTGTCCCATATGCATTTGTACCATTGGTCACCGAAGTGGTGTTTTTGAAATCAAGAGTATCACGCACCTACAAGACATTCAAGTATTGCAATGATAGTGGATTGGTGCCATGTGCCGCCGTTGGCTTGAAGAACCAAACCAAAATATCGCCTATGATATGCACGGGATGGCGGCCTACAACGGTGAGGCTTGTGGGACCGCACACTATCATATGCGCAGGAGCCGTACCACTTGGGGCCGCTAGAGGTGTGGATGTGGTCTGCGGTGTGTAGCTACACCCGGCTCCATGCACATTGCATTTGTGGCACTTCCAATGGGTCTGCTTTGAGCTTCTTGCGCAGCTGTTGCACTTCTCCACCAGCTTGGGGACACTAACTTGGGCAGTGAGGGGAACATGTACCGCATCATTCTCCACTACTAATCAAACAAGGTGTTTTCCCACCGTGTGCAACGTCCAGGTTGTGGCACGCACTAAACACATTGACGGTGGCAAACTGCAACATCATCCCGTTGATCGCCTTGTACGAGGCACTAAAGCGTTGTTCCTCCGTGTGTTGCAGGGTCAACGGTTTGAAAGAGTCAGCACCTCGTCATAGCCGCCGATATTGCCCCACCCACCGTGACAAAAACCGAAGATCGAGTGTCCCCATGAAAACATGCAAGCAATGGTCTTTTGGGACCACCCGCGTAGACAACTGGTCATGCAACCGTCACCATCAAAATATGCAGATTTGTGCGCCAGAGGGATTTTGTCAAGGATGAAGTGTTCGGCTTGTCTGATACATGCTACATCATCTTTCGTCCCCAATAGTTCAATTTTGACCACATATGCCTCAATTTCTCTTTTACATCGCTTGATTTGTTGTCTGCATGCGCTCGACTTTCATCCCAAAAGCCAAACATTCGCCAATGAAATGTGTCCAACATGTATCAACTTTTGTCCAAGCTAGCTCAATTTTCTTCCTACACAACTCAATGTTCAAACCAAAAATTGAAATTGAAATCCCTCAATTCTGTTCCTACTTACCTCTCTATCGTTTCAAGTACCTGAATTTTCATTCTACATTTTTGTCAATGATGCATTTTTCATTCTACATGACATCTTACATCCTGAGTTGCTATGCATAAACAACTGCGTGCCTCAAATTACGTTCGATGTGCCTCAATCTTCGTCCCACATGTGGTAGTTTTCTGTTTGTGGGGTTGGTTTGGGTGGAAAGGGCGTTGCGACCACAGGTTGACTATGGGTTGGATGTCGGAGGCAAGGGGACCGTAGGCTAGGAACACTCGCAAGCCCTCCACTGCCTACGTCCCCTGATACCTCTTCTATCTAGCCCACATCTCCCCGTAGGTCGGTTGTGGTTGTGGTATTGCAGAGGTGTTGGTGTTTGTGGAAGTGAATCGTGAATCAGTCTGTAGGTCAAGGGCTCTGCTTGGGGGGGGGGCGGGGGGCTGAAAAGTACCAAAGAGGAACACACAAAGCAGCGCACATAAAGACACCGCAGCAGTAAAGGCCTGTCCCTTAACTATAGGGCCCTGTTGCCCATGCCAAATTAGCTTAAAATGCCGAAACCAAGAAGTATTCTCACTTATTTCTGCTTGATTGATGCCGTGTGAGACTAAGTGTGAAATAGGGGAGGGTAGCTTAGAGGTGGAAGAAGTGGGGAGGAGAAGCGGCGGGATCGGATGTACCGGCTGCACCTACGACCTTGAGCGTCGCCCTTGACGTGGTAATGTCGGTTTCTTCAAATTCATGGAAAAAACCAAGTTTTGATCTTTGCAACCCGGGTTGCACCCCCGCTGCAACCGCCCATGTACCTTCACTTGCCCTAGTATGTGTTTGAAGTAGGAAGTCCAGTGGCACATTGCTGGGTGCATGTGACAACTCTAATCCTTGATTTGGAGATTGTCTTTGAGCTCCATGTAGTAGCAGGGTTTCACTAGTTTACCCCAGCCCCGCATTCAGTTCGTTGGATAAGGCGTTCTGTGCGTGTGGCAACCTTATGAAACTCAGCACAACACCTCCCTAAGCACATGATATCCAGCCCATACAAAGCACAAAAGGGGTTTAGGCCGAAGCTGATACCAGGAAATCCAAGTACCCCCTCCCTCATGCACAAGCATGCTGAAAGTCAGGAAAACGACAATCAGATGGGGTGGCCGTGCTTAGGCAAGCCTGTGCTTCAGCAGGTGGAAATGGTGTAACCCACGGGAGACCCCGCAACCGAAGAGGACACTGACCTCCGTGGCCTGTATTTGCAATCGCGATAGAGGATTGGGAATTGCAGAGGGGGCCGGACAGCAATTCACCGCCCCTGGGTGAGGCACAAACGGAGGACTACAAGTCATTCCTTTGTATGGCCTCTGCTCTCCTAGGCCTTTCGGTGTAGCAGGGGATTGGAGTTAGGCCAACAACGGTGTTCGTACAATCGCACACCACCCACTGGAGCACACAACGCACACACCATAGCCCTCTACCGGTCTCGGTAGAGCTCACTGCACAAACCCTCGGCCTTGATGCACGTTGCACCACTTCACATTGTGATCGGACACATGTTCGGACACCTATCTAAAGGCACGGAAGTGAGCAAAGTGAGGCGAAGTGAAGTGAAGCGATGTGAAGCCCCTTGCCCCCCTTGCGGCCATAGTGCTCCGTCCCGCCTTGAAAAGGTCATATCGCTCACTTCGCTCACTTTGCTCACTTTACACAAATGTCCGGACATGTGTCCGGACATTAGTCTAAAGTGAGCGAAGTGCATCAAAGTGCACAAAGTGGACGAAAGCAATCCGCCCGGACAGATGTCCGGACAAACTCTGAAGTCAACAATGTGAGCAAAGTTGGCAAAGTGAACCAAAGTGAACGAACTGAGTATGTCCCGATACATGTCTGGACAAAAACCTAAAATGAATGAACTGAGCGGAGTGGGCGAAGTGAATTGAAGTGAACAAAATGCGAGGTTCGGACACGTGTCGGCACATTCGCAAATTGACTTGAGGTGAATAAAGTGACTACAGTAGTAGAGTAGTATATACCAACATAGTTGACGGTTCATTTGTCCTCAAAAATGGCACTAAAGAAAGCGCAGCGATTTAACCGCACATGAGAAGACCTTCACATTCACATCCGATGTACCACATGGCCTCACCCCTCTACAAGGTACACTTTGAGGGGACTCCCCTCTAGCACTCTTGGACTACATGTTAGCACCAATCATCAGGGGGATGGAGATCTGTCTGAACTCACGTGGGCATTAGGATCTCATACCGGAACTGCTCCGGTATGCAGTCTTCGGCTCGGATCTTCTTGAGGATAGGACACACCTACAGGCGACCGTGCATTTGGAATGACGCTGGGCTCTTTCTGCGTTGCTGCATCCACTACCATTGGTCCAAATTTCGCGTAGAACGTCCGGGTCAAGGTTGTGGTGGTTTGTTACAATGGTAGAGTCGAAGAGTATCCAAGGCAACTTGGTTCAATAACACCGGGTGAATCCTTCCAAGATGAGTGCCGAAGTCTCCTTTTTCGTAATAGCTTACCCAAAACAAGCATGTCCAAACAATCCTAGCGTTAAAACCGTTGCTAATGTGTCGTAGGCCCCATACTCAACTGCGATGGCTAGAGTAGTGTGGCATGTCCGGTCACGGCCCGTGGAGAACAACTAGATTGCCGCACGTCTACATGCCTGAAGGTCGCCACCGTGTTTATTGCTCCGTGGCATGCGCAACACTCAAGGATCGGCGTTGCTTCCTCCTGAGCTGCTCCAAGTCCGCGTTTAGGCACCATATTAGGGGAAGACAAAATTTGGTTGGCACAAGAAATAAAACATACATTTGATTTTGGAGATTTCGTTGTGCGCCATTTCGTACGTCCCGATTCGTAGGATTCTAGGTGTACGTTTGTGTATCCAACCATTGCTCTTTCAAAACAAAGGAGAAGCCATAGAAAGTATGAGGGGGGTTCGAGTCTAGCTCCCTTATTGTACTCGCAACCCGTTGACGTTCTTGCTCATGCTCATACAGTTGCGGGCGCATTGTCAGAAACTGGTTGCAAACGTTGTGCAAGTGCCGGTCGATCACTTGCATGGACGCCTTCATCGAGTGCAGCAACCTAACGTGCCCTGCCTCCCACTTGTGCTCAGCTTTCCATTTCCTAAGAGACATGCAGCATCACATGCTCCGTCAAACTACTTGGGCTTACAAGCCTTGCGCTACCCTCCACTTGCACAGAGTTCCTCAAAATTTCACGGATCCCAAGCCACTTTTTGTGGGTCCTGCGGCGGGTCCGGTAGCTTCTTTGGCGTTGCTGAGCATTCAACACAAAGCTCAATGACCCTTCGCTGCTCATTAAAACTCAAAGATATTGTGAAGAAGCTCGATTTCAAGATGCACAATAACGGTACTAGATCACGACCAACAACTTGGATGTGATCACTGGCGACGTGGTGGAACGCAAGGCACCAATCACTTCGCCGGATTCGAGGCACAACGGGAGGTACGAATTCATGCACCTGCCGCAATCTTGCTCGCACTCTAGCAGCTACCTTGTAGATAGCAGACACCAAAATTTATACCGTCAGGTGTGGTGTGTCGTATCAAGTCAAGTTGAAATACGTATAGTGCTGAAACTGCTCTCTGCATTGAAAGTACGATGCAATCTTGCTTGCACAAGTACTTGTCAAAATTTCCGCCCGGTTGGCTCTGCTAAGGGTGCTATTGATATAAGAGATTTTGTTTTTTGGGGTCCCCTTCTTCATCCATTTGCCAACGGTGTTTGCGGAGTGGTCTCATTTCTCAACACACGTGTTGTGCCATGGTGCTACAAGTGGCGGAAAGATGCTATCGCCTTTGGTTGCATGCACCACACCAATGCCGGCTGCGACCTGTGGATTAGAGAAGCACCATTGGTTTTACTAGGTCATACACAGAATGCCGCGCCTGGAGAGGTATCGTCTGAAAGCACTGTGCGGACTCATTGGGGAGTCATGGAAGAAAGTCGTCAACCCAAAAGCTCGTGCGGGGCCCACCGCCACTCCGTCACCACTTGCGGCTCTTCGCCCACCAAGGAGACAACCAATGGAATCTACTTTTAAGGAGTTGAAGGTTGAAGCCAACGACGTAACACAATCTCTCAGCATTGAACCATGCACCACATATTTCGTTGGAGTTGTTGTGGAATGTATTGTTGTATTGCACCTCTTGCCGACCCAAGGCATACGAGTGCAAATTGCATCACATATCTTTGCATGATATGCATCATTGTATTGGCGTCTATGAATATGTCTTTTTGGTGGTGGGTGGTCATCATCTCTTTGCGCAACACGTTGTGCCGGGCATCATTTTGCAACATCACAATCACCTGTTTTTTCTCGATTAAATTTGCAGTAGAGACATCAATGCACAGCCCGATGGGCGGATGGGATGCCCTCTAGGGTTAGCTGGGTTGTTGAGGGTAGCAATGGCTGTAGATGTGAGCCAACACCGCTCGCTAATCCGCTCTTCTCCTCCATTTGCCTTGCAATGGTATCCTGTTGCAGGCCCAATTCTTTTATCGTCAATGCTATGATTGTGTTCTTGAGGACACGACACACCTACAATGCTGACAACATTGCCGATGGTGCACAATTTGATTTGGAATTTGGCATTTGGAATGACATTGGGCTCATTCTGCGTTGCTCCATCCACTACCATTGGTCCAAATGTCGTTTATAACATAATATAATTATGACATAATACCTTACCCAAACAAGCATTTCCAAACAGTCTCGAGCATTGAAACACTTGCTGTTGTGTTAGTAAACATTCACGAAATCCAATCCATCATCCAGCTTCATGGTTCCATCTGCCTTCCACCATGGTAATAGTTATTCATCCATCAACTCAAAGTTAATTTCTTTTTTCTTGGGGTGTTTCGCTGGGAAATGTTCTTTAGGAAAGTTTGTGCACCACCTTTTGCCCTTGGACACACTAGGCATGCCTTATGAGTCGATGTATACGCGATTGATTCTTCCCAACGTTGCATCACACATGACTCGTTTCAACACTATTTTCACTAACTTCAACACTATCTGCATTGAACCCAACAACCCTGATGTTGACGTTCATAACCATGCAATGTACGTTCCACCTGTTGTTGTTATGGTAGTTTAGCAGTTGCAATGAATGTGCATGAGTTCTAAGTCACAATATGCGGGTTGTCAAAGGGCATACGGTTGCAGCCACCTGTCTATACCGTCTAATAGAGAAGTATCTTGTTTGAGACGAACACCGGGCAGCGAAAGGAGCCATGTGAAGCCCATACACCTGACGCCTGCTTTCTCTGACGCCGTTCATTGCAGCTTGTGGGTGCAGCAAAACGGACCCACATGGTAGAACGAGCAGTCCGTCTCCATACTAGTGCACATGAGAACCCACATGATAGCCATAGCAGTCAAATATCCATGATTTATTCTGTATCCGGAATTATTCCGTATCCGTATCCGTATCCAAAATTTTTCCGTAACATGCCTACCATGCTAACACGCCAAACGACCAATGCGTCTCCATGACACATAAAGACCTCCATGGTAAAATGAGCAATCCGTCTCCATAATACTACACATCAAAACCCACATGATCGCCAATCTATCTCCGGGATACATCACAACACACATCGTAAAAGGAGCAATTCGTCTCCATTATGCCGCACATCAGAACCCACACGATAGCCATGATAGCCAATGTTGATCATGCGTAATATTCACTGAGAAACGGTAAAGCAAGAGGGGAGCCACTGTTGATCTACATTCCGACCCGTCCGTGCACCTACCGACAACTCTCAGCAACCGAACTTTAAGTCATGTTTCTACACGTTGCTACGATTCCTTTCAATTAATGCATTGACCTCTGTGCATACCTATCTGGTTACCTACACATTAATTTTTTTTTCATCATGTTCGCATGTGCACATGCGCGCAAGACCACGTATAACACAAATTGTTGTCAACTTCGGCTCACCATGCAATTATTTGAGCAGCTATGTACCTTGCCCCAAACACCCTACCATTTGCTGCCCTGTGCGCAAAATATGTTGACTTCTCGGCGGGCATTCCAAGCTGAACACTGGGAACAACCATGTGCTCAACCGGAAGTACTGGTAGGATGTGGTTCTCAGCCATTGTTGATACCTACATCTTGGGGCAGGCGGTTGTCTTGAATAAATGGAAGCAATCTTTGTAAAGGTCTAGGTTTTGCGAGCCACATGCAAAAAGGCTGAACAACATGTTTGGTTTACCTGAACCCATTGGTGCACGACATGCCAAATCAGACTTCAGACTTCAGACTTTATACCCATAGTTGATCTTCACTGATGCCTTTGGTCTTGTCACCCAACACACATGGGGGCCTGGTCCAACCCCTGTCATTTCCATCTGGGGCATTTACTGCCCTTCTCTGTTGCATCCTTTGTTGCTGGCCCGGCTCCCAAGAACACTTGCTGAATGCATGCCTTGATGATATCTGACACTCGAGACTGTCACTCCACAAAGGAACGCCAATGCGATAAACAATATGCACTATTCATGTGCGCCCGATACGCAACGACTCATATATCCGAAGCAACAAAATATGCCTGAAATGGATGGTTGTCGAGCATGAGTATGCTTAGGCGAGGCAACTATTTATCTGCAGCAATCCGTATTCCTCATGTCATTCACAGACATTCATATCCACTCAATTCCTTCTTTACCGTGAATGACATCTAGGACATCTCAAGTGCAAGATGATGAAGAAAGAGAAAATTACGACAGGCTGTAGATCGCGGCTCCATTGCAGTGGGCGACTGTAATCATAGGCCACCGAAACAGCGACAGGCGACGGACAATTTTTTTTCCTCCCGCCCAGACCGCGTACCAAAAGTGGGGGTCTCTCAGAAGTACGGCAGGCGCCGTGAAGCTACAGTGTTCCGGCACTGTGTATGTCCATTTCATAGCAATAAGACAAAGTTGGATGGCCACACTGTAGTCAGGCAATAAGAACCAAGCAGGTTCACTGATTTGCTGAATGAAAGATACCCTTACCCATACAGCAAAACTTTTTGTTGAATCATGTAGATCACGATCCGGGGCTTTGTTAAGATCTACAGAACCCATCCCACGGGCGATGACTTTGTCCCTCCAAAGACGGCGAGGATGATGCATTTGGAGAAACGAACCACGATTGCTCATGTCGGCTTAAACTTGATGAGTGCACAAAATGCGGTGGCATATGAGGTTGAACATGACCATGGTGTATAAGAGTTTGAACCTTGAGTGGCTTCGAGGTGCAGCGAGTGCTCTGCCGGTTGACTCTACCGCTTTTAAGTAGCCGTTGCTCTCCTGTGGCAAGAGGAAGGGATGTGGTGGGTGGGTGGGGGGGGGGGGGGTGGGGGGCTCTTATATGGCGAAGCTCACCCAGGCGGCTGGGCCTAGCCCGCAAGCTATCGCCTCCGTTTGTCGTCTGCAGCAAGCCTAGGGTGGGCGGCTGAAGCGCCAGTATGACTCCAGTGGTTGAACTCACCGGGCCCACGCGGGGCGGGGCGATGGAATGGCGTGAGTGCTAGTGGTTTGGGTGGTGTGGGCGCTCGGTAATAATCGTAGCCCCGGGGCATTGGGCGAGGGGGGCCGCCTTTAGTGCGTCTAGGCTAGGCTAGTGCGTCGTGAGGGCTCTGTTGCAAGTGAACCGAGAGCTTCCCAGCTGTCCCCGTTACTCGCCCCCCGAACTATTTTCACCATTGCCCTTTGTCAACCAAACCATTGCCCTTTGTCTTTGCTTTTCATAAAAAGCCGTGCCCCATCTTTCTTTGTGCCTCTCGTAAAATGCTCCCGCCCCCCCCCCTTGCTTTGCAATCACCATCATTTTGATAGATCCAAACAAAGCAAAAAACACAAGCAAAGGCAACATGGCATGTTTCGTCGCAAGATGGCATGATTCGTCCTCTTCATTTTACAATATTCACACTATTTACAATCTATTTACAAACCGAAATTTCCGGACCACTACTGCACAATTGATCTTTGTTAGACACGAAGACATCTTGGGGCAAGCGGTTGTCTTGAATAACTGCAAGGAATTTTTGTAAAAGTCTAGGCTTTGCGAGCCACATGCAAAACGGCTGAACAGCATGTTTGGTTTGCCTGAAACCATTGGCGCCAGCGCCGTGAAGCTACAGTGTTTTAGCTCTGTGCATGTCCATTTAATAGCAATAAGACAAAGTTGGATGGCCACACCGTAGTTGGGCAATGAGAACCTTGAGTGGCTTCGAGGGGCAGCGAGTGCTCTGCCGGTTCACTCTGCCGCTTTGAAGCAGCCGTTGCTCTCCTATGGCGAGAGGAACGGATGTGGGGGGGGGCGGGGGGGGGGGGGGCGTGGCTCTTATGGCTGGCGAGGCTCAACCGGCGGTCGGCGGCTAGACCGCAAGCTATTGCCTCCGTTTGTCGGCTCAAGCAAGCCTGGGGTGGGCAGCCGAAGCGCCAGTATGACTCTAGTGGTTGAATCCACCGGGCCCACGCTGCCTTGTCTGGTGGTGACCGAGGCGGCTCGTGCATGGTGCCGGAGGTGGCAAGGTACTTGTCTTCGGAGCGATGGGACATGTGGTTAGAGGAGGGTTGGGGCGGGGCCGAGGGAAGGACGTGAGTGTGAGTTGTTTGGGGGGCGTCGGCGCTCGGTAATAGCCATAGCACTGGGGCAGTGGGCGAGGGAGGCCGCCTTCAGTGTGTCTAGGCTGGGCTGGTGCGTCGACAGAGCTTTGTTGCAAGTGAACCAAGAGCGACCCTAGCTGTGCCCGGTACTCGCCCCCCGACCTATTCCCACCACTGCCCTTTGTCAACCGAACCATTGCCCTTTGTCTTTGCTTTTCATAAAAAGCCGTGCTCCAACTTACTTTGTGCCTCTCATAAAATGCTCCCGCCCCCCCCCTAACCCTAACACTTCCTTTGCAATCGCCATCATTTTTTTTACATTCAAACAAAGCAAAAACCACAAGCGAATGCAACATGGCATGTTTCGTCGCAAGATGGCATGGTTCATCGACTCGATTTTACAATATTCACACTATTTGCAATCAATTTACAACCTTGGTTGTTATTATTATTATTCCACCACGAAGAGTTCTTCCTCGGCCTTAACTACATCTACTATGTAGTCTAATATCGGCCAATACCTTACATAGTATGGGACAATCCCATACTCTGGGGGCGGGGTATGGGCCGGGACCCCGGCCAACCCCGGGTCACGTCGGATGGGGGTGCTCTCGTCTTGGTCGAATGCTTCGCTGATACGCCGTCCAATATGCATTTTCAGCCGTTTGGCCTTCCGCATGTGGCCCTCGTCTATCTCTTGCGTACATTTCATTTCCTGTTCAAGGCGTGGCACTTTGCCATGCAGCCGCACCTTTTCCCTTTGGTGCGATTGACCAGACGGTCCCGTCGGGCGGGGCGCAGGTTGTGCCCACTAAGGGATTAGTATTGCGCCATTTTTCACACATGGTTGTCGCCCTTTTGGGACTTTTTGTGTTTGGATGGAATTTTGAAAGTTGAGTGGGTGCATTGTTTTTGCGGTATCTTTTATACATTCGGGTGATGGTCTTCTGGAACGGGTGCAAAGGTTGCTTTTCGTTTTGCCCAAGTTACCTAGGTAGCGCCGGACTTTTTGGGAATGGCAGCCCATAGCAATGCAGTAAGAAACCTATCGTACATCAAAGGTTCACTTGGTTTGGGTGTGTACCTTGGAAGCTTCTAAATGGTTGAGGGCTAACTATCGTGATATTGTTGAAGAGGCGAAGGTGTTTGCATGCGAAAGCTTGATGTGAGTACCGTTCAAAACTAGTTTAGCGCACAGACCGCCTGGCACAGCCATACTTATGTCGAAGGGAATACCATCACCAAGCAAAGACCACACCTCTTCCACAAATCATGATACTAAGCTTCAACGTTCAGGTGTAGAACGTTCCAAGGTACACATCTATAACCAAATGACCATCGATATATGATAAACGCTAGTAAACAACTTGAAGTGCGCTCACAAAGACACCTTTAGAGGCCCCAACACAGAGCACGGAGCAATGCGTCTTCACACCACAAAAGAGGTGCTTACACACATTACTTGAGACGCTGCATTCACCTATACCGCTCCAACATCACGCTCATTGTGCCTACCCAAAGGCCCACCTCAGAGCCCGTAGGACATACACAACGCATTGCATGAGCATACCACAAACAGACTAGAGTTGTCAGAAGACCGGCATGGGCTTATTAATTGTGCGCACAAGGATAATTGAACGAGCCCAACCCGCTTAGTGGGACGGCACCACAATGTTCAACACTTGCAAACCATCAGGCAAACGGTTTGCTGCAATAGAAATGTAACTTCAGTAGGTGGGACGGCACCACAAGGTCCAGCACTTGCGAACCAACAATAAAATGGTTTGCTACATTCGAAATGTAACTTAATTAGGTGGGACGGCACCACAAGGTCCAGCACTTCCTAATGCACAATAAAGTGGTTTGGTACATTGGAAATATCAATTAATTAAGAAAAGCAATGTCAATCTGCAATGGAAGATGTAAGCAACAGAACTTGAAACCGTACTCCAAATGGCTACCCTTCATGTGGTTTGGTAACCTACCAAATATTGCATCATTACCAGACATGTGCATCACGATTCGCCATTGCCACATCCCACTCCGATGAGACTCACCACGTTGTGCAATGGACCACATTGAGCAGCCCAAGCATGAGCGCTAGACAATATTCCTTTATCTACTGGGGTTACGGGGCTGTTTCCGGGGTAAATGTCACTTTTACAGCACATAAGTAGTGCTAGGGCACATTGCTCGAACTGCACACATATTGCAATTGTGCAAAGAGGCATGTCTCTAGCATTGTCAAGAGACATGCCTCTCATGGTTTTGAAGGTTCAACGAATATCCTTTGTTTTCTTTCTCTAACAACCGTGATGGTACTAATGAGCATCCCCTCATCAAAGCCAACTCAATAACATGTTCCATTCAAGGGTGAGCATCGGCCTCGTTGCAATGCAAACTGTCTAACTAGGGCCAAGGCCCGTGTTACGCACAGCTGCATTGCAACATACCATCAGTCAACCAAGGAAACTTGGACAACAACATACCTACAGTAACCATGCTCACACCATTCAGTATGCACAAATAGTACACGCGAATGGTGCACTCAGTGCGTTGCGCAAAAAACAACATTGAGCGGCGGAGGCACAATTGCATGGCGATATGCCTCCAAAACGCACCAATGGTGCTTGGGCACCTTCCCTGACCCCCCCACACATTGTGGTAATGGATCACGGTAAAGAGTGAGTGAAAGAGAGATGCAACGAGGGTAGCACACAACACAACGGCAACATGATAACCTTAGAGAACTTGGGCGTCATCTTCATTGTCGTCAACATCGGTGTCCGCGTCCGGCGGACGCCTCGGCCGTGGAGGAACATGGGTTGCATCTTGGACACGAAACCTATTCACCAAGGCAAGGCAACCAGAGTGCAAGACGTCATACACACAAAGAATGTACTATCACCGCCAAGAAATGTGTAACTGACTCTAAATCATCCGGCAACACATTTATAAGTATGAATAGTACTCTATAGCACCTCAACCTCCACCTTAACAATGCGTATGGAAGAATGACAACGGAACGCGCATCCAACACCTACAAATTTTCACAATGCTTTCCCGCAATAGTTGCCTATTTACATGTAAGGTTGCGGGTCTGGGAAAGAGATGTAACGAGTTGTGGTCATGATACAAAGCAAATGGCATTCAACATTTGAACAAATGTGGTGCTGTTGGTCGCTCATTGCACTAACATAGAATATTAACCAATGAACGACAACTGAGAAGTACGTGCCTGTTGGGGATGTCAATCACACAACAAACACATGCAAACATTGAGTTCGAATTTCTACATCGTGATAACATCACCACACTTTCATGATTTAAAAAGCTTCACGGCGCAATAGATCGATTTCACCATGCTTCGGCCACCATTCAGTTGGGGACACTTTGCCCTCCAAGAAGTGTTTAGGCCGGACAAGAGCAGAGGACGCTGCTGCAACAGCGTAAATTCCACATGAATTGATATAGGGTACAACTTTCTTTTCCTTGTCGCCGGTCACCTCGTATTGCCTTGGTATTGGGATATTTCAAGCTATACAGATGGGGTACGAATGTTAACAAAATAAGTTAACGGCATTCACAGACAATTAGAGCGAACACCGGGGCATATTGTATGATATGGTGCATACATTTTCAATTGGTCACCTTTGTTTGGAGCCCACCCGAAACATAGATTTCTCGTCATCTTTTGGAGCAGAATGTGAACAATCGCATCTGCGGTCGATGGGATAGTATCCGCAGTGCCCGTATCACCTCAATTAAGCAATGCGGGGGTGAAATCAACCAAAGGCAAAACTCATTCGCAAGATGACTACACAAAAAACACAAAAAATCATGTGCCTCCTTTTGCTTTGGAGCACCGTCACCCAACGGTTGCCCCCAAAGCCCAGCATGGCGAAGGCATAACTTAGCCTTCTTCAATAGATTCGCATCATCTACCAGGCAAAAAAAAAGGTGAAAGGAGATGACCAGAATACCACGAAACGGCACCAAATGGTGCGAGGGATGCAGCAGGCGCCAGGCAAGAGAGGCCTCTTGCTGTTTGCCGACGCGGCGCCAGATGGATAGCGGTTCAGGGTAGGGCTAGTGGGCGACAGGCAATTCCGCCGCTCCATACGATGCCCGGCATGGGTCACATCCCTACAGCAGGGAAAACTTTTCGGCATATACTATGCATGTAAAGCCGCCGTCTACCGCGGCCACAGGTCCGTGGTGGTCGGCACAGATAGTGACGCCAGCAGGTTCCAAGTTGCAGGATAGAGGGCCAGTGCTTGTTCTCAGGCCCACCAGAGAATTCTCAGGCGCCTTTTTTGGCTCCGGCTTTGGAGCCATGTCAAACTCGGTGTGTTTCGGGTGGATACTGCGGAGAACCTCGCGGACCCGCTCAACCGCCTGCGTACCTTTCCCAGCAGGCGGCACGCTGTCTTGGACGCCAATGACAGGCTTCAGCTCTCGGAACGCAGCACACACAAATTTCTGCATCTTTATTATGTGCCTCAGACCCCTTGGAGTTTAGCACAGGGCGGGGGGGGGGGGTGACAAAGGCCAGCACAGGACCAACGTGAGTCCGGGGCTCGCATTCGCGAGCACTTTGTGCAGTCGCTCCATGGAGGAAACCTGATTTGTGCATGTTCACGGGGGCAGGGATGTAGGGGCTAAACCATAGTTACGCAGCCCTCGAAGTAAAGTAGATTCAGCACATACGGCATCCGCTGCACCCCCCCCCCCCCCACTCACTCATCACCCTCTGCATCTCTCCGATAGTCTCCTTTTTCATTAAGGCAGTCAGGCCCGCCCACCCACCCATTCGTCTACGTCCCGCAGCGACGCGCGGAATCACGACCATCGCAGTCACAACAGTGCAGTGCAGTCGGTCCACGGAGGAAACCTGATTTGTGCATGTTCAGGGGGGCAGGGATGCAGGGGCTGAGCGCAGAGGGATTTCAAGAAGTACCCCTGGGGTCCCTCCAGCGCATCGTGGCCCGAGACCCACCCTTGGGCCTTGCTCTCTTGCGCGGTCCCCATGACTGGGAGACCTCGCGTGTGGTGAGCGGCGTTTGGTTGACGTCGCGTCCCTTTTGGCCCAGCGAGTGGGCCGGATGCAGGAGGTGGGGTATGCGCGGGGGGGGGGGGGGGGATGAGGGGTTGTGGGGGAGCATGGGAGGGGGTGGACTGGCCCCAAATGCGGCCACGTGTTAGCTCGCAGGTCTTCGTTGCCCATTGGGCATAGTCTTTCATCAATTGCTCATAGTGCTCCAACTTTCCAATTATGAAACTAACTTCTGATAAGAAAATGGAGTATGTCTTTCAAGGGCATGTCCGACGCAGCACGATCCACGTTGCCAAGCGTCATCAAACATGGGCGGCAGCTGCATGCCCAATAAACAGTGATAGTTGATTCTTGCACACAATTTGGGAAATTGAGGGTGTGTGATGGCATTGTTCTCTGGGGTACGAAGGAAAAGATGTGCTCTTCGGCCCCCAACATCATGGGTTGTTTAACAAGTGGAACCTAGGTATGGTAGGGGGGTGGGGGTGCAGCGTTCAAAATCCAAATATTAATTGGGGGATCCTTTTCTGTCCCAGACTAATGATTTTACAACGGTTAATCATCCGGTGCCATACCTTGGGGTATTCCACGAGAAAGCCCCACAAGAGGGGCCCACGCTTGATCCAACAACCCTGTTCGAGGTGATTTGGTCCCCACTACTATGAGACCGTGTCAAGTTGCTGAAAAAAAACTACCAGCGACGGCGCAGTTCTCTTCACCCGTCCATGCACCCCCTCCAAAGAACCCTTGATGCATCAGAACAGGCAACATCAAACTAGGGTGACTTTAATTTTTGATCTAAAGGGACACGGATGCTCTTTGCCCCTCTACATCATTTGAGGTTTGCACTATTTGAAGATTCACCAATGCACGTACCGAAGAACTGTGTAGAAATGTGTAGAAATGCTCAACCCCATCACCGTTCAAAAGAGGAAGATTCCATACCTAACGATGCATTGTTCTCAGCACTGCATTTCTGCGAAACATAGACGTTTCCTTCTTTTTCATATTGGTGGAAGCCCTCGGGTTGGGGGCAACGTTTCAGTGGTCCTTCAAGAGTGCGACGGCGGTCACGAATATCGGTGGGTGGGTGAGCGTCGGAGTAGGGTATCATAAGCAAAGTCCTTGATATCCTTCCAGTTGCCCTTGCTGAATCGCTCAAGCCTAGCCAATAAAGCATTGTCCTCGTTGGCGCACCACACAATCCGCTTTAGGGTGCCGGCCGGTGTCCGCTGCCTCGTCGCTCTATGGAGAAAAGATTGGGATATAACTTTCCCAAGATGGGCGACAGAGAGCCATCGTGATACAACGACAACATTGTACCTTGTTTGCGGATCATTGGCATCAACAATAAATTCGAACGGGTCTCCTTTGGCACTGTGTGTTGTGCAGCCCTTTTGCCTAAAAGATACCAAAGGTGGGAAATTAATAGTGACATGTCAAAATGCGGATTGGAAGACAGCGGCTAGTCGACATGGGCGGTTGCCATTGTATGTGTCTGTCGACGTGCCAGTTGACACTTGGACTCTAGAATTTTACTTCTTGTAGCACACATACGAGCCTTCGCCCTGTTTGGAATGTGCAAGTAACCGATGTGCAGACCCGCTTTCAGATGATAGCACGGGGCTACTTGTCTGCCTTTTGTGGGTCCGATGCTTGCCTTTCTGAGATAACAAGGAAAGGCAGAATCAGCAAAGAGGTATGCACGCATGCGACCGGGCGCCCTTGCCAACACGCGCCACAAGGCGGTATCCAGAAATGATAAGGTAGGGCGAGACGGACCGAAGCACATCGGCTGCCTGTGGATAGATGGAACAATGTCAAGAGATGGGGATAGACAAGGGGTTTGGGATCTTGATGGGGCTTGGGAATGGGCTTGAGCAAAAAAATTACACCTTCGGTGTGCGGTGGTGACCAATGCTCAATCGTGATAGCGATGCTCCGGCAGTTGAATGCCATTTTTCCTTGATTGATGGGTCCTTGGTGTTCGGCAACAAGTTCTTGCATTTCACGAACCGAAAGGAGCCAATTAAAGGGAGGAAATGTTTATAAACACACACAGGCGATTTGCAAATTTATACCTACAAGCGATTTGCAAATGTGATAAATTGAAGGAGTTCATCTCGACGGGGCGCGTGCCGACTCCGCGTCAACTTAGGTAGAACTTCATTGATCTGGAAGAGTAGTTACATTTGGGTACGATGTATCCATGAAAGGAATAAAAATCTACGAATAGAGCATAGCACACATGGAAATCCTCTATGCCTTTCAACGACGTGCCACCATAATGGTACACAGCTTACATCATGGAATGTGTGACAATCTCCAACGCGGCCCTCTAAAATTCAACATCCAAGAGAAAGAATTCTTCTTCCCCCTTCACAAAGACTTGCTTCGTTTCAGATTCCATGCCATGCAGCAATGCCAGTAGACTCTAATCCCCACTTTTTCAACGAATGGGACATGAATGCAATGTATTTTCCCCTGATGGAATTGTCTACCATGAAGGTAAGCGGGTGCTCCCTGAGCGACCTTGATTTGACAACCATGCGTTTTCAACCAATCAACCTCCTAACTACTTTGTTCGCTTTGTCTAAGAAAATTGAACACTACCCGACTCACGCATTGCGGGCAGCAAACCCATGTTCCTCTAACCATTCTGCTGTGACTTTGATGGTCTTGGGCTGGGGCTTGAACTTGAACTCGAAGATGAACTCTTTGTCTTGTTGTTGGTCTGGGAATGTCTTCGTTGGCTGGCCTTGGACTCGGTCCTGATCTTGGTCACAGTGCCCAGCGCGTTTCCGTCGTGTCTGTGCTTGACATTAGGATCTCTTAGAGCCAACAAGCAAGCTGTGGGTTTAGCCGGTTGTAGCGGCCCAACCACGAACAGAGCATAACCTGCAGCGGTGTCCCGCTACTGTGAGGAGCCGCCTTCAGGCTGGCCCTGTGCTCCGGGGCCGTGGTACTTGGGGTGGGTTGTTTTAGCTTTTCCCCCAGGACGGTAGGGATGACCATGTGTTTGGTGAATTACAAAACAGGCATCCGAGTGCCTTTTGTGCCCGTCAGCAGCGACGCCAAAGACGCTGAGGTGACAGTGTCTGGACGGCGGCGTGCGACGGCGTTGTTAAGGAGTCTTTGGAGCCACGAAGTCTTGTCTGTTGTGAGCAGTATGCGCCGTCCATGTCAGAGAGCAGCCGTGAGAGCGATCCTGACAAGATGTGGAGGTATCAAGAGGAGCGTGACAAGGAGCGTGCAGAAGTACGACGCCTACGTGAGGAGTTACGATTTCAAGAAGAGGAGACACAGCGCTTGTGCAAGGACAGAAACGAAGCGCGTTCAGAGCTTGCGGAGATTCAAGATCAGGTTAAGAGTGGACGGCCACCAAGGTTGAGCAGTGGGCGGCGCACGACTTACCGTGGGCGACGCAGAAATCGCCGCTTTGAGCAAGAGAAGCGAGCGCAGTCATGTCCTGTGGAGAAAGGTAAATCTCTATCGTGATGGAGTGGCTTCTGAAGTTGAGGTCGAGCGCGCCCTTTGCACGGCGTCAGTCGTAGATGAGCACGACGAGCGCGATGGAGAAGCGCGTGCTGTAGCCCCCAGACAACCAAACCACAATGAAAGTGACGGAGAGATGTGTAACCAGGCGCAGAACTAGTGAAGTTCACGGCGCCCCCTCACGCATGCAAGCGCCCCTGTGACGACAGCCCCACCTACGTTCCCACCTCCCCTGCCTGCATATGAGAAACAATTATTTATGAACAGTAACAGTGAAGTCACGAGCGCGTTGATGTCCGCAAGGGATACAGGAGGAAGATTTGATTGCCCCGTTGCAATGAGCTCGCTTGGCTATGTACGAGTCCCTGGACTGGAGTTGCGAGGTCGCCCGCTGTCTAGAGCGAGTCGCCGGCAGTGAAGAGCGACGCCCTGGTCCTGAGTGCCGATAGCTGGGAGGAGCCACGACAGTGGTTTGAGCGCGGTCTGCCGCTGTGCTCGGAGCGAGTCCACGAGGCCGGGCTGCCGTAAGCCAGCCGGGTCCACAGGCTGCCCCTGCATGACCAGGGTTAAGTGTCAGCATTCATATTATCATTCCGGTTTGCACATCCACGCGCCTGACACGTGTTGCCAGGCCAAACCTCCAACGTTTGCTGTTGTGAGACTGTGTTTTTTATACTAGGCTTTGGCTGTCTGTGTTATCTGCTCTTTGAACTTTCGTTATTCAGAGTGGAACACTCTGTTGTTGGTTGTTGTTTTGGTTCCTCTAAGTCTAGCTCTCTAAGCGACGTGTACATGGTCTCTGAGTTTGGTTGGCGGATGACAGCCACAATTTACTGAATGTGAATTTTCGACTTCGTACTGAGGTGTTTTTTCGCCTCAGCAGTGCTTCTAAAGGCACTGCCTATATGTATACAGTGTGCAATAGCCTCTTGTTTCGGCTAGCTGCCTCTTTTTGTACTGCTTTGGGGCAGTTGTCTTTGCAGCTTGCAGTGCCACTGAACTGAGCACACAGTGTGTGAACACTCAACATGTTTACACATCTTTCCTTCGTGCTAAGTGTGCCAGGGTTTGTCAGGTGAGTTTTTTTTTTTTAACTAAATACAGCAGCACACGTGCATTGGTTTTGAGAAACTTGCAGGGTTTTCCCCTTAGGTTGGGAAACTTTTGCAGGGTTTTTCAAACTCGTGGCTTTGTAGATAGGGGAAAATTTCTAAAACTGCTTTGCAGTTTGGGATTGCCCCTAGGAACAATTCTGTGAGGGGAGTTTGTTTATCACACCCCCTGCAATGTATTTAGAGAAATGAGGTTTTGACAGCCTAAAGCACTTAAGGCTTTCCCCCAACCCTTCTATTTTTGTCCCCCACACTTTCTGAGTGTCTATTTTTTCCCTATTTTTAGGCGTACTCAGATAAGACTAGACCCCACTGCTGGGTCTTGTACAGTACTGGCTCAGGCCATTAAACCTATCTATTTTTCTATCAGCCCAAGCAAGGTGCTGGGTGCCTGTAGGGCCCCTGGATCCCCATGCTTGAGCTTGTGAGGGGAGTGTAATAGGTTTGAATCCCTCACACAGCGTGAAGCGCGCGCGTGAAATCGCGAGATCAGAATGCCAGATCAGCGACGCGCGCACAGCGCAATATGAAATCTTTTGACTGTAAAACTCTTTGTTTTTATAGTTAAAAATGCATTGTTTCTGCATATTGCATTGTTGTGATTGGTTTGCTTGTTGGCGGCGTACCATTTTCGACATAGCCTTTTTGAAGGTTGAGTTTACTTGTGAACCGATGTCGGAGCTCCCAATGGCTATTGGCAATGATATCGCCCGTGATTCTCGTCGGCGGCGCTTGCACCTTTTGGGAGTGTTTCCATCCTTGGCCCCCACGGGTTGCTCGCTTTCCGATTGCCCGGTTTCATGGTCTTCGTGTAGATCAGATCCGCTTTCCATTTGGCTTCCACTAGCATCAACTTGAGCGACCCGAGCTTTGACCACGCCCTTTGCGTTCTCAATTTTATACAAGGATGGCTCGAACTCAATTAAATCATCACCCGCCGACGGCTCATGAAGTTGCATATTGTGATTGATCTCAATATTTCCCGTCACCGATGTCTCCTCGCGTTCGAAACAATGGTTCTAAAACCAAAACAACTTTTGGAAATCCTTGAAGTCCTTTCTTGAATGTCCCGTGATTGTTTGCGAACACACCGGCAACGATAGTGAGAGCAAAAGCACAGACTCCAAAGACTCAATCCAACAATGGTAGAGTATCCGGCGAGAGGCTCTCACTGGCAGGCGACTCGCTCATGACCAGCAGGCACATCCTGCGCTCTGAGAAAGCCACGGCTCCACAACAGCCCTTCGCTCCAAACTTTTCGGCATCCATTGCTCGCAGCGCTTTCGCCGGCGGTCGCAAGTCGCTCTCATGCCCAGGCAGACTTTATGCTAACAACAGAGATAAAAGAGGGGGCTGTCAAGTCACTTCACCCTCGTTACTGGCGCCGATCTGGCGCGCTGGCTCGTAGTACCATGGCGCCTGCTGTGGCGCCATCCTCTATGAGTCTTGCGACGTTCATCAGTCAACCTTGGTGGCTTTCCTGTTTTCACCAACTTCTGCAGCGTTGCCAAGCGGTCCTCTGCACAGTTTCCTTCGTGGCGCAGCCTATCAACGTCAGCACGCAAGTCTCGAAGCTCCTCTTGAAGGGCCTCAGTTCGGCGCCACGCTCTGTCTCTCTCATCACGATAGCGTTCGCATCTCTCTCGCAAAGTGTCACCATCACCAGCCATCTTGGCGTGACTCTGAAGCGCCGGCACTGAAAGTTACAGCCTGCAGCAGAAACTGGTTCGCACGCAAAGCACAACGTCTTCCAACAGCACAGAACACGGCCTGAAGCGCGTCGCTGCTTGATGTCGAAGGTCGTGAAGGTGAAGGGCGGCGCAGCACTGGAACGCTTCGGCGGCGCCCCACAGGATAGCAAAGCGGCGCTACACAGTATTCAGTTGCTTGGCGCCGCACGGCGTATGTCCAACAGAATCTGCGTCCGCTGCCGCCACTGATGCAACACTGAACGGCGCCGGCGGCGCTGCTGATAGGCACAAAAGGCACACGGATGCCTGTTTTGTAATTCAACTACCTGTCGTTGGTGTCCATTTCTTTACCCTGACCCATCAGCAGAACACGGCGTTGCATAGGAGATGCTGGAATACGGTACTGCACTGGATTATTGCACTGGAGTACTGCACTGGAGTAGTCCAATCACATAGTAAAACAGGCATCGTGTGAAAAGGATGCCGTAACATGCACAACAATGCAATATGCAGAATCAATGCATTTTTAACTATAAAAACAAAGAGATTTACAGTCAAAAGATTTCATTTTGCGCTGTGCGCGCGTCGCTGATCCGGCATTCTGATCTCGCGATTTCACGCGCGCGCTTCAGGCTGTGTGAGGGACTCAAACACCAAAGGTCCCTTTATCCCTTGTGGACGCAAGCGCTCACCTATCTTGTATGCACATGTCAAAGGGACAGGGCCATGCCGTTATCATCGGCGCTAGAAGATTTTCGGGGTGCTGAGACAGGGTGCTGAATGAAATAGGATCATAAGGGTGAGTCCATTAGCATAAATGAGAGTTGTAGCCATGGAGGTTGTTGGCGCTCTCGTAACCGGCGATGTAGAGGGTTCCGGACCCAAAGAGGAAAGGTATTCGTCTGAACCAAGAGGAGTGGGTGTAGAAGTCACAACTCGGACCCAATGCTAGTGAGGTGTGATCATGGGAGGGCAGCAAGTGCTGAAAATCCTTGACGCGGAACTTGCGGACTATCGGTAGGACCCCGCTGGAAAAAGCGACTAGGGCTTGGGGGTTGGGGGTAGATGAGACGGCGAGAAGACCAGGCCGTACCGTGCCCATCTGGCATTGTGGTCAGCGACCTCATTCCCTTGGAACGCTACGTGACCCTTTATCCACTGGCGCCGAAGCAATAGAACGGGGTGGTGTTCCAATAGGTCCGCAATGGCTGCCATCCAGGTCCCTAAAGGAAGAAGGACATTGGGGGGGGCGGACTCTGTTCCCTTGGTGGTGGTGACGCCCTATTTATTGTCTATTAGCAGACATACAAGGGAATCGGGGTAGTTGCGGGAGACCCAGCTAAAGGCCATGATGCAGACTCAAAATGCCGACCCTAGGGAGTGCGCCCAGGGGCAAGATTGGCATAGTATGTGGGTCATAGACCCTGTGAAGATGGCTACTGCCGAACGGTGGCCAAGCTTTCGGCTGGAACCGTCCAAGTATATCCGGATGGTGCCTAGGGGGAGCGTTTGGCACGCGTTCGCTGCCCCTCACATCCCCATGCCTTGAGGACATGTTCTTCCAAGAAGTGGGGGGTAAACAGGATGCGGAAGAGATGGCCGTACTTGTCTCTGGACACGAGTTTCGCATCATGCCGGGGGGGGGGGGGGTTGCGGTATGGTGTCTTGGCTTTGGAGGAATGGGGGGACTAGGAGGTGGTGGTTGCTGTGTGTGAAGGGACACGCTTTCATGGGCGGCTGATGGAAGAGGAATTCGTCATCATCGTCGAAGTGGTGGTCACCATCGAAAAAAGTGATGGTTGCTTAGGGGAGGGAGCGACCAGAGGGGGGGCGGGGGGGCGGCCCTGTTTCTGGTACCGGACAATGACCTTTTGGCTTAGCGGGAGGTTGCGTACTTTGCAAGGCCTCCATTTTCCCACGTTGGGGTAGGTGAGGCGAAGTGTGCGAAATGTGCTGTATGTGTGTTGCTTTGGAGTGATGTGTTTGTGGTTCGGTGAGGTCCGCGGTGATTTGGGAAATTGCCTTCGGGGGTTGAGGGGGCTGCCTGGGAGGTAGCGCCGTAAGCAGCTGACTGTTTGCACATGGATTGCGGTGCCGAGATGGTTCAGCCCCAGCACCAGCTTGTGGCGGGACTGGTAGCGGCATTATTCCGAACCCATGGGGGTGATTTTTTGCTTTGCGACCTCCCTCAAGATAGTTTGTTGCATGCGAGCGATGGCGTCGGGAGGGAGAAGACAAGATAAGACACAAGGGGGATTAGTTGGAAGTGGACGAGCTTCACTGGTTCCGACGAGGTGATTTGGAGTTGGTGGAGCAAGGTCATGTAAGATGGTATTTCATGGAGAATCATGGACTTGAGCTCAGCTTGGTGGTTAGACGCGACAACGAAGGCACTAGATACTCTTAGATCCTGCCGTTTTTGCCGGTTGCGTGGTGCATGGTGGTGAAGCGGGCGGACGTGGCCCCTCTGAAGGTTTTTGGAGGGGCCCTTTGGATTGCTTTGATTTCTGTTTTTTGCAAGTTCATATGAACTCCCATCTGTCTGGCGGTGGTATCGAAAAAGAGGAGGGCCTTGGAGGCGTATTTGGGGCACTTAGACCTAATTGAAATGTTGTGTATGAATGCATGAGACGATTTTTTCTCTTGAGGGGGGGGTTATGCCGTAACAATGTGTGGAAAAGAGTGTTCAAATGGACAATAAATAGGAGAGGCGACAAGGCGTCGGTAGGACGTCGAGATGTGAGAAAACATGGAATCGGTGGCCATGATTATATCATCCGATGGGGCAGATGTGATATGTGGGAGCTGGCTCTCATAGTACTCATCAAGCGCCCGGATGGACGCTTGAAAGTCCTTGATATCACCTTTTTGTTAAGAGAATGGAACATCGAACGCTGTTGGGGTGGGGGAACGCTGACTACTAGGCATTTGGTTTGGAGGGTGGCCGAGCAGGGCTGCTGGAAAGATATTTCCATGTCTAGGATGTCGATGTCCAGGATAGGCATGCTGCCGACGAGGGAAGGGGAACACAATATGTAGTGGAGCCTGGGTTTTGAGTCAAAAGTGCCTCGGCGTATAGACCTCCATCATCTCTCCATGCGTTGTCCACAACCGGTACTGCCGCATGCAAACTTCCAGGGTGATTGTCTGGAAACTCCGGGCTGAAAGGGCTGCAACACATCAAGCGCTCCCTAGAGTCCTGCATGGGCACCCGCATGTTATTTGCAAAGTGACGCCCCACCGTGGACGCTGCCACGAGGCTGTCCTCGCGCAATGGTTCGTGGCGTTGCTCGTGTAGCCCTTGGCATGCAATGGTCAGACAGCGGGCAACCCCATGGGCGGTGTGCATCAGCGCTTGGTCAAAGCGCTATAGCCGTGTCAGGCCGGCGGTGGCGGTGGTGGCGCTTGGAGGGGTCCGGGAGGCCGGCGCGGGGGCGGCGCCGGCAGTTGGGTGGGCGCCCGTGGTCTTGACGGGGGCGGCCCTGGCGGTTGCGGGGCCCCCGGGGTCCCCACGGGTGCGGCAGCCTCAGCCGCAAAGGGGTTGCGGGGCGGCTCGGCAGGGGCGGCAGCGCTTGGCGGGGCCAGGGGGGCGGTCACGGGGGCGGTCCCGGCGGTTGGGGAGGCTCCCGGGAACTTGATGGGGGCAGCCCCGGCGGTTGGGCGGGCGCCTGGGGACTTGATGGGGGCGGAGGCCTCAGCCGTGAAGGGGTTGCGGGGCGGCTCGGCAGGGGCGGGGGCGGCGCTTGGGGGGGCCTGAGGGCTGTCCCGGCGGTTGGGGAGGCGCCCGGGGACTTGGTGGGGGCAGCCCCGGAGGTTGGGCGGGCGCCCAGGGACCTGATGGGGGCGGCCCCGGCGGTTGGGGGGGCGCGCGGGGACTTGATGGGGGCGGCGGCCTTAGCCGCGAAGGGGTTGCGGGGGGGCTCAGCAGGGACGGCGGCGCCGCTTGGGGTGGCCCAGGGGTCCGGCCGGACGGCGGCCGGCGGGGCAATTGGGGCCTCTTCGCGGGCCTGGGGAGCAACGGCAGCGATTGCGTCTCGCGGGTCGCTCGGGGGCTCAACCGACGACGCGAGAAGAACGTCAATCGCTGCGTCTGTCACCTACGCCCAGCGGGGGACCGCAACCTCCGATGGGATCAGCTTTTTCAGTGGGCCAAGGTGCCTTGGGTCCAAGGCTCTTCCCCATGAGCGTGGTGCAGGTATGTTGCAATGAAACGTTGGGTGAGTGTGTAGAGGCGCGGGGCCCGAAGGACTTCACGGGGCTGTCAACGGTAGATAACACGCTCCGCGGCAACGACGAGTGCCGCCGCCACAAGCGCAGCGTAGACCTCCACCAACATGTGCGTTGCATTGTTGGGGGGGGGGGGGGGGGCTCCCCCGGCGGAGCCTCTCACGGAGCTCTTGCTCGTTCCGACCCAGCGCGAAAGCGAAGGTTGCGCACCTTGCAAATCCGTATGCGCGTCCGGGCCCACTTAGTTACCAAGGGTCAATAGCTACCGGCCATACATATGGTGGCGCCGAAGGCGCCCGGAAATTTTTTTGCATTCCCCTTGCCAACATAGCATCCCTCCCCGCCCAGGCGGTGGAGCACCCCAACGCTATCCTAGAACCCAACCTTGACTCTAACACCCACCCCAACCCTCAGCCTGCTCCTACCCCTACACCTAACCCTACCCATGACCCTAACCCTAAGCCTAACCCTAACCCTAATCAAAACTGAATATTGGGACCGAGCTGGTGGGGGAGGGAACATTAGCTATGACTGGTGAAGGACATCAAGAATGATTCACACATTGATGGCTCTTCACAAAGTGAAATCAGCTTGCAAGTCAACCCCATCACCACGAGGTCCACTTTCAAGGCTTTTGTTGGACTTCTGAGGGGCCAAAATGCCCCAAAATGGGCTCAAAATGGGCTCATTTCACCCGTTTGTGCACCCCAAATGGTCTAGGATGATTTTTTGAAAAACGCGTTTTTGACCCATTCTTGACCCATTTCTGGTCCCAAAACAGCCTTTTTTCAAGGCATTTTGGGATTTTCAGAGGACCAAAATGGGCCACCACAAGCTCAAAATGGTCCAAAAACACTTGTTTTAGCGTCGCACATGGTCTAGGATCATTTTTGAGAAAAGTCATCTTTTTGCCCCTACTGGACCCTAATGACCCATTTGGGCACCCACCTGTTTGGGCTTGAGCTTGCAGCTTGCCGCAGCCTAGTTGGCCTAAGTACGAGGGTGTAGGCGTCCGTTTGGGCAATTCTGAGGGGTGGAAACCACAAAAAGTGGGGGGTTGCGGGTGGAGTAGGTGCCCTCTGAATTGCATTTTGAGCCATGTAGCCAAAGATATGGCCTATTCTTGGTTTGTGGCTGTCGGCATTTGAAGCTTCTGGGGGCCTTTTTGGGCCGTTTCCGGGACATGTCATGGAGTTAGAGGGCGGCAAAGAGCTCGTTGACACAGGGAAGTCAAGTCGCACGTGCAGAATAGCCACCGTTTCCCTTCGTTTGGCCGTTTTGAATGTGTTCTAGGGCTTTTTAAGCCCAAAAATGGCTGTTTTCGGCCCCAAAGTGCAGCTTTTGAAAGCGAGGTCCGCCACTTGCAAATCCCGTTCCCGGCCTCCACCGTTGAGTTTCTTGCTCAAACTTTGTGTGATTGTACTTCACACCCATAGGTATCATCCACCAAAATTTCACCCGAATCTGAACCCCCACGACGGAGTTCTAATTTTTACCCATTTCGCGCGTGCTGCTTGCTTGCTTGCTGCTGCTGCTTGCTTGCTGCTGCTGCTTGCTTGCTGCTGCTGCTGCTGCTGCTGCTAAACCTGGTAGGTCCACCCTAGACACTAAAAAGGGTCATAAAACCAAGACTGGTTCCACCAGCTCGGTGACCCTACCCCTACCCCTAATCAAGACTGAATATTGGGACCGAGCTGGTGGGGGAGGGAATATCAGCTATGACTGGTGAGGGACATCAAGAATGATTCACACATTGATGGCTCTTGACAAAGTGAAATCAGCTTGCAAGTGAACCCCATCACCACAAGGCCCACTTTCAAGGCTTTTGTTGGACTTCTGAGGGGCCAAAATTCCCCAAAATGGGCTCAAAATGGGCTCATTTCACCCGTTTGTGCACCCCAAATGGTCTAGGATGAGTTTTGGAAAAATGTGTTTTTGACCCATTTTTGACCCATTTTTGGTCCCAAAATAGCCCAATTTCAAGGCATTTTGGGATTTTCGGAGGACCAAAATGGGCCACCACAAGCTCAAAAAGGTCCAAAAACCCTTATTTTAGCGTCGCACATGGTCTGGGATCATTTTTAAGAAAAGTCATCTTTTTGCCCCTACTGGACCCTGTTGACCCATTTGGGCACCCACCTGTTTGGGCTTGAGTTTGTAGCTTGCCGCGGCCTAGTGGGGCTAGGTATTGGGGTCTAGGCGTCCGTTTGGGCAATTCTGAGGGGTGGAAACCACAAAAGTGGGGGGTTGCGGGTGGAGTAGGTGCCCTCGGAATCGCATTTTGAGCCATGTAGCCAAAGATATGGCCTATTCTTGGTTTGTGGCTGTCGGCATTTGGAGCTTCTGCTGGCTTTTTGGGCCGTTTCCGGGACATATCATGGAGCGAGAGCGCCGCAAAGGGCTCGTTGACACGGGGAAGTCAAGCCGCGCGTGGAGTGTACCCACCGTTCCCCTTCATTTGGCCGTTTTGAATGGGTTCCAGGGCTTTTTTGGCCCAAAAATGGCTATTTTTGGCCCTAAACTGCAGCTTTTGAAACCGAGGTCCGCCACTTGCGAATCCTGTTCCCGGCCGCCACCGTTGAGTTTCCTGCTCAAACTTTGTGTGATTGTACTTCACACCCATAGGTATCATCCACCAAAATTTCACCTGAATCCGAAGCACCACGACGGAATTCTGATTTTTAGCCATTTCGCGCGTGCTGCTTGCTGCTTGCTTGCTTGCTTGCTTGCTTGCTGCTGCTAAACCTGGTAGGTCCACCCTAGACACTAAAAAGGGTTATAAAACCAAGACTGGTTCCACCAGCTCGGTGACCCTAGCCCTAGCTCTCACCCTTGAGGGAGGGCAAGGGGAGGTAACGGGAGCCTATGCCCCCCCCCCCACTACCCCAAATTGCCCCATCTGGACCCCCCCCCCAACCGCCCCTCCCGACCCCCCCCCCCCAATAGCCCCTCCCTGAACCCCCCCCCCTCGCCCTTCCCCGAACCCCCCCTCCAATGCCCCCCCCCCCCCCCCCCCCCAAGGGGCCTTCGGCCCACTTCTACTGGGGGGGGGGGTCGCGTACAAAAGCGAGGAGACGGCCCCCCCGTGGATGCCTGTAGCCGCATGTGTACTTGATTGCCTAACGTGATAGATGACTTGGTCATCACCTTCAATGTGGGGCACTAGAGCTGAACAAACACCCTTGAGCTTGAAAGCAGCCTCCAAAGACATGGTTTCTCGGAAGATGGCCGGTTGGAGATATACCCATTGGCACATTTGTTGGCATCAAACGCAGTTTCGTGACTTTGCTTTTTTTTTTGGAGAGAGAAAATGCTGCAAATAGACATATTTTGATTTGGGGTTTGAGATTTTCATCATTTTTCCTGATTTTCATTGAATAATTTGCGTGCTACCGCTTCGGAAATCCTTGGTCGAGGTTTGGATGGAGACGTTAAATTACGTTCTGTCGATTAATTCGGCAAGCCTCCCCACATGTATTTCTCCCGGAAAATAAATATTACTAACCTTCACGTGCGGGACAAAGGTAGAAAAGAAGAGACACAAGTGGGCTACGAAAAGGGAGGGAGTTTGGAAAAAGGGTAGTGGGCTAGGAAGATTGAGGGGGTTCGGGAAAAGGGTTGTCGACTCATAAAAGGGAGAGAGTTTGGAAAAAGGGTGGTGTTGGGTGTGGTGCAAAGAAAGCGGCCAAAGCACGAGAAAGGGCTGTGGAAATCAACGAGGGGTTGCGACAACGGGGGGGGGGGGGGGGGTTCAAAGAGCAGAGGAGTTTTGGAAAAAGGATGGGCTTGTAAAGAGGGAGGAAGGGTTTGAAAAGGGCGCAAGCCGATTTGTCTGGTCCCATTGAACAATCTTCTTTGCGTGCGTAAGACACACCACAGATGTTGACCATCGGTTTGTAATTGCGATGGTCTATTGTGTGGACGTCGTGATGAGGGGCTGTGGTCCATGTGGTGTGTGCGTCTTCGTATCTGCGTTTATAGGTCTATGTTTTGCCAACATATGTCATGTTGTATGTTGTAGGAAGTTGCAATTTGCCGCAACCCATTGCTACGTCTTGCAACCTGTGGCAACACATTGCAACTTGCTGCATTCTGTGAAAAGTAAAGTCAACCTTTTGTAATCCGCCGAGTCCAACTTGCAACCTATTTGCACTATTTTTTAGCCGTGTGCCCAAGTGCCATTGTAGCTGCACACATAGCCCGTGTTCCACACATAGCAAATGCAAATGCGGTCCTTGCGGGGATGGATGTGCACCAGCCCCTCACCACTCTCTGCTTCACAACCCCATTGGTGCACCGCTGCTCAATGCCTTGATGATCGGCCTCTCCGCCCCCGAGATGACCCTCCCCCCCCCCCCTTCTAGCATGGCCTATAGGTGCGACCGGCAAAAGTCTCGGCAGTGCCATGTTTCGGGCGCCTTTGTGATGCTCTTTGCCTTGGCGCAAACCAATGCCCCCGACGCCCACCCCCCTCTCAGCGGAGGCATGTGCCTGTGGTCAATGCCGCCCCCCATGTGGTTGAAGGGTCCACGGATACCCCGGGGCCCATGTCCAGGGGCTCGAAAGAGGTACAGTCACGAGGGGCAGTGTCGTGCAACCCCCCCCCCCCCCCCACACTGCCCCCCCGTAGACAATCTCCCACCACACCTTAAGGATTTCGGCCGCCTAGCCGGGAAAGGAGGCGTTGGGGTTCGCTAATGTGGAGCGCACAAAATGCCCGTCTGCATGGTTGGGGCACATGATGAACGTGCGGCTCCCACGGCACAGCAGCACTTGTTGGTGTGCGGGCTCCTATGCTCCCCCTCACACCAGCCGATGCTCAAATGGCGGCGGCGGAATCGCCGTGTGCGCCGTGCCGTGCGTTTCACTGCCCTTACAGATCTTAGGCGACCACTTTGGGGAGCTTGGGTGGCATGCCCAGTACAATCTGCACCGGCATGCAATAAATCTTGGTTGGCATCATCAGCAAGAACGTCGCCATTACCCCCATTACGGACCCCCCTTGGTTCACACATTGCCGTTGTGCAATTGTCTTCTGTCGCATCCTCCTCTTGCCGCTTACGCTTTTGCAGTCGAACTTGCACAACTTCCCTCTTCTCCACGCCATTGTTCAATGGTATACTTGGCGTGGACATTGTGTTTGGGCACCTCAACAATCAAGAAAAGAATTGGCCAAACGATAAACAATCGGCACAATCTCATAGTGGTGCGCTGCGGGGGCCACCTGTGAGTTCATGCGGTATGCCGTCTAGTGTTTGTGCTGGCGATTCCACCCACATGAACAATGTTCCGCAACGCCATTGAACAAATGTGCTGCTTGCACACACCGGCCGCTTGCACACCCATGGGCACCGCTAGCACGGTTGTTGCTGGCACCGTAATTGGGGGTACGGTCAGCAGCAGGTTGCTCCCATCTCCAGCTAGAATCTATTGCGCGTCGATTCGTCCAGGTGAATCCTCTTTACTATGTCGGAGTCGGTACCCAAGCAGAAGCTCACAAGTTGCGTTTGCTTGCCAAATGAAACTTGACAAGGCCACACCTTCTTGTTTTCTGGTAGATCATCGAATCTACCTATCATTGGCAGTCCAAACTGTGCTTGCTCCTCGTAAGATGTAGCCAATGAATTGTGCGCCTTGATGTTCCCAAGTGACATCCAGCGCTTGTTAGATAGCTTTCCCTTGTGCCATGCAAGGAGACTAATCACATTCCAAATCTACAGTGCACACAAAGGGAGGCATAACAAAATGAGATCACAACATTGACCACTGCCAAGTTGTGGCCGCTATCCTACCTCGTTAGCAATGTAGACAGCACTGCGCTTTTTGCTCTCCAATTTATTGATGTACTGTAAAATGAAGTCGACCTTCTGCAGCTCCACAACAGGTAGCATAGTACCTGAGGTTGTGCAGTACATATCATAGAGGAGCAAGGTATGGCATTGCAAACCTTTTCTATTACTATAGCCACAATCTTGCATTTTGCTTTTGGATGCATCAGACCTCTAGTGAAGTCCGAAATTCGTTGAACTGTTCCAATCACTTCGTGTGCGGAGGATAGCGCTGATCGTCTTTTCCTTCTCTCGAAACAAATCCTAGCAGTTGCCCAAGTAAAAGAATTTCCTTCATTTCGTTCCACTGAGAGCTTCTCATTCTTGCCATTGTGACCTCTGCAAAGAGTACAACATAGGGTTCAAAAAGGAAGCCATATCCCTTTGGCTGTGCACTACAAGGTCCCTAACTTCACTCTGCAACTTTCAGTACCTGAAGGCCTACAACATGACCCTAGGCATAGGAAAAAGTACGGAATCTCAAGCTCCATGATACTCAAGCAGCAGGTCCCCGAAAACTGGCCATCCGAAACACCCCTCTAGCTCGGCTTTGGCGTTTAGATCTATGTCCTCCTAACTCGGCATGCACAATGGCTGCACATCAATGAAAAGACATATCCTTCAAGCACGGCCCAGCGCGTCACATTTAGAAATTTGGAAAACCCATTAAGGAGCCGAGTTTGGGTCAGAAGAATGTTTAAAACAAAAGTCACCATTGGTTCTCATGAAGCTCACGATAGCATAGTCTCCTACACAGAGTATGGGGTGCAATTCGGAGGTCTTAGCTGGCGAGGCTACGAATGGAAACAACGAGAATGTTGCAATCCTTTCTAAGCAGAAGGACCAAGAGTCCTCTTGTAAGGCAATTACTCCACTACGCTTGGCGTTTGTAGGGTGGGCATGGCCATTGAGGAAGAAGTTCAATGTCCCCTGAGAGACGAATCAGATGCCATGTAGTTTAACCAAGGCAATGACCACATAGTTTTTCAAGTCTCTGCCACCTTGTTACGTGAGTGTGCTTCAATATAGGGGATGTGGCATCAACGTGCCTCTCCTTGGACTTTTTGCAATCGCCAGCTAACGTCGCTTCTCGTCCGTTTGGCCTCTTCACGGTCATCAACGTCCATCTTCATCAACAGCCAATGCCTATTAGAGGTTTGGTACCGTTGTCGGTTTTCCAAAGCGCCGTTGGCTAAATGCACTTTTGCCACATCAAGTGTTCGGTAAGCTCAAGCCATGAAGCCTAGGGCATGCCAGTCCATGCCGTGGTGACCCACGGCGGGCTGTGAAGGGCTAGATTTCCCCTGATCTCCTCTTGTGCCACAATCCTGGGTCCACCACAACACCCCCATTTAGCTCATTGCATTTACTATTTCCTGGTACATTGAAAGGTGAGACCGCATCACAAGGTAATGACGGTCTCGGCCCTGCATTTCAGTAATCGGAAGAGGGCACACGATGGCGGCCTCGACTAATCAGGGCTGCTTAGACTTTGGGCGTGCCCCGGGGATGGTTGGGGTCGGAGGGCGGCTAGGGGGCTGCTTCCTAGCAGTCAAAGGGGCCGCGGCTAGCGGGGGGCCACATTATCTTTTGGGGTGTGTAGCGAAGCATCATAGAACCCCTTTCCATGAGCAGCCTCCTTGGCAATCATTGCTATCAATAGAAACTCACTTGGAGGGGCACCCCAATCACTGAACGGAAAATAAACATCAGCATAAAAAACAACTTCATTGTATCTCCCCTCGTACAAAGAAGCCATTTGCTCCGCCGTGGCACTCATGCTCACACCCTTAGAAAGACCAGTTAAAACAAGTCGAAGCACTTACTTATGCAAGGCACTTCGTTGGAATAATATGAAGGGGAAGGCCCTTTGGAACTTGGGAGTCAATTGGCTATGAATTTCCCAAGAATGGTACGGCTTACCACAACCTACTAATACGCTTTTAACTTGGTGCCTACATGCATGCCCTGCAGAATGCAGTTCTCTTCTAAAAGGCATGCAACCCTCCTATGCCACACTTGACCTCGCAAAGGTTGTCCACAAGCAGCACAAAAGAGATGCACTTTGTATTGTGTCAATGGGTCCCACACAAAAAAGGCAGGACTCCCATTGGCACATGTTGTTACCATTCGGATGCCTGGATGAGAGGTGCCCACCTCTCGCAGCCGCTTGCAGTTGCGGCGGGGGTAGGGATAGTCTGGCCATGGGTTGGAGCCGTTGGGGTTGGTGGTGGGACAGGGGAAGTAGGGGGACCCTGAAACGCCATCTTCGTCCTCTGCATCCTCCTCCTTCAGTGCTGCCATCTGCATCTCCTCAGGGTCTTGCTCCTCCTTGACAGTTGACAGCACCTTTGGTGCTGTGTTGGGGACGAATGGACCGTATTGGGCCCTGAACATATCAAGTCCAAGTGGTGTTGAATGTGGGGCGGAATGCGTTGTGGGCCTTGCGATGTGGGTTTATTGTTGTTGCAACCATATTTCATTTGTAGTGATTTGTTTGTAGCACATTTCCAAATGTGGTGGTGACGCATCTTGCACTCGAAGATTGCTCTTGCACATACTCCACTAAGGCAAAAAGATGTCTTCCAAATAGCCAATCATGAACAGTTGTTGGTGCTGAAGTTGGTGGTCGTTGGGGGGACCGGCACGCTGGGATTGTGGGTGTTCTCTATCTTCCTGGTGCTTCTCCTCCTTTTCCATTTGTGCACCATCCTGTTCCTCACATGTCAACGGTGCACAGTGTCCTTCTTCATCTTGATGGTTGATGTGTCACAATTGCCCTTCTTGCCGTTCCTCTTCGTCTTTTGGCCACGCATCGGATTGCATTGCACACAGGCAATCTATTAGAACGCGTGCGGGCGTCCCTTGGTGATACATGCAGGCAAAGCATGCGGACAGTGGCTTGCAGCTTTTTGTTGGTCCGTTGCCGGGCACAAATACATGGCTTACAGTCATATGCTCTCATATCCTAGTCCGTGCAATTGCACACGGCCATACACATGTGCCATGGATCGGCAAAAAGAGAGCTCTGCACAACTATATCAGCTCCAAAGAAAAAAGAGAAGACAATGAACTAACACATAAGAGACATTTGCTGCTGAGGGCAGCTTGCGGCACAGTGCGTTAGGAGCTCGATTGGACATCAAATTGCGTGCGCTAAGAAACTCCGCCTCACTGGGATGCCTCGGTTACAGAGGGCACCCACGCCTTGGTACACTCAATTTATTTTGTTTCTCCGTCTGTGAGCCCTCCGTATCAATCGGCAGCATGAGGAAAATGTCGGTCCAAGTTTACAGGAGCTGGAGCGGTTTTAAGCCGAAAAAAAAAATCCTCGGTTCTTGCACGCCCCAAAAACAACTGAGTCAACTAGCTCTTTCTGCGAAACAAGCTTGAAGCCTAGACACCCCCCCCCCCCCCCTCCAACAGAGCCGATCGACGTGATCAACGGAGAAGTCCGGGCAGTGCCTTGTTTTGGGCGCCTTTGTGATGCTCTTTGTCTTGGCACCGACCAGTGCCCCCAACCCCCACACTGCTCTAAGCGGAGGCATGTGCCTATTGCCGATGCCACCCCCCATGTGGGACAGTTGGGGGGTCCGGGGACACCTCCCGGGGCCATGTCAAGGGGCTCGAAGGCGGTAAGGTCACGGGAGGCAGTGTCGGGCACAGTGCCCCCCCCACCGCCCCTCCTCCAGAGAGCCCCCCACCAGACCTTAAGGACTACGGCCGCCCAGCCCGGGGACTGAGGCTTTGTGGCGGCTAATATGGGGCGGACGGAATGTCCGTCCGTGTGGCCGGGGCACATAATGAACGTGCGGCCGCCACAGCGGAGCAGCGGTTGCTGGCGTGCAGGCTCCTGCGCTCCCCCTCACACCATCCGATGCTTACACGGCGGTGGCAGACCGGCTGCGTGCGGCTCTCTACTCCAGGGTCGCCCCCCCCCCCCCCCCACTCCTCTTGTCTCCCCCTCGGCCTCAGCCCCGGCGACAGCCGGTCCGCCTCCGGAGGGCGTGCCCCTCTCCATACGCCCGGGCATCGGGGCTGCACGCCCCCATTCCGGGCGAGGGGCGTGCAGTGCAGAGAGGGGGCACTCGTCGCTGCACCCCCCACCCCCCTCCGGTCTCATGGGGTGCCCGCCGCCCCCTTGGCCCTCGGCGCTGTGCAGGAGGCGAAGTCAAGTGTGCGAGACAAGAGGAAATACGAGCGGCTGCTGACAAAACTGGAGGTGTGCCCGTCAGACCCCCCCATGCCCGTGCCCGTGACGAGGCAAAGGCGCAGCTGCGCGCCGACTTTGTTCGTGTTGTGCCATGGTCTCAGGCGTCCCAGGCGCACACCCCCCTCCCCCCGCACAGTGGCAATGGGTGCAGGACCGGGCGGATCCCCCTTCTCCTCCGCATGAAGTGGTGCATGAAGTAATGCCCCCCCCCCCCCCTCGGGTCGGAGGTACCCACTGCACTGTGCTCACCTCGCAGGCGTCCCCCCCCCCCCCTCGCTGATGCCGGCGATGGGGGGGGGGGGTTCCCACATGGGGACATTGTCACTGTGGCATCGTGACCGGGCTCCCCCACCCCGCGCCATTGTCAAACCCGCCCCCTTCACCCTCAACCCAATCGGTTGGCACCCCCTCCCCCCCCCACCCACGAGGGGAGGAGTCCCTCCTCAAAAGGCGCGCTCTTTCGCACAGTTACCCCCCCCCCCCCCCCCGCCGCCTCGATGGCCTACCCCCCATTCGCTGGAGTCCCCCCGTAGATGCCCCCGTTCCCGGGGCGCCTCCAGTCCATCCCCCCATTCTTTGGTCACCACCGCCAACGTCCCCCCCTCTACCCCCCCCTCCCCCCCTCTCACGAGGTCAAGCCAGATCCCCCCCCCCCCCCAATGAGGACACCCCCCCCTCGGGGGCCCGGAGGATGGCTCATGCCAAGCCGCTGAATGGCCCGTGCCCCCCCCCCCCCCCCTTCCCCTTCCCCTTCCAGCCCCTCCCCCCCCCCCCCTCCCCACGACCCCCAAACAATAGAACAGGTGCTACCACAAGTGCTGGGCAGCACCGATGGAAGGACACGGCAGAGTGTCAGAGGGCACAGGACGTGCGAGGCGGCCCTCTGACGCCGTTTGCCACCGGAGGCCAAGATGCCCTGCAGCCTTGTGCCTCTGTGCAGAGGAGGGGGGGGGGGGTTGCCCGTGCGGAGGGCCCCTCGGAGTGTGTGCCTCTGGATGCACCTGGTCAATGGCACGGGCAACAGCCCCGTCTCTGGGACGGCCGACCCCCGGAGTAGTCAAACAGGACAAGTCATCCGGGGGCTCCGTTGACACAACCAAAACACGTTCGGACCCACAGGGGGTCAGAATGAGCCGTGGCGAGAGGCCGATAGGCGCCGCCAAAGGCACACAATCAGATACCGAGGCCTTGTGCCCAAGCCTCTGCACGAGATGGGGCTGCCGTGCAGAGGGGGGGGCTGGGGGGCACTGCTTTGGGGGTTGTGTGGGGCCTCAGGCCCGCACGTCCGGCGCGCCCACGGGGCCAGGCCCGGCCCGTGGGGCTGCTGTTGGTCGCCGCAGACGTCCGCTCCGAAGGGCATGGGACAGGGAGGGCGTGAGGGGGGGCGGGGGGGCGCGGCACGCCCTCCTCCAGGCGGCCCAGATTGTGTCCCCCCAGTCAACGGTGATGGAGTTCCTCGGGTTTGTGACGCGGGTGATTCATAACAAGGCCGGCCCCGACGCCACCCAGACCAAGATCCGCCAAGTGCTGCAGGACCTGAAGGCCTATGAGGAGAGGGAGACCCTCAAGCGACGTCGGCGGCTGGGGTATGCCTGGCACTGCGGGGGCCGTGAGTCTCGTTCGCCCCCCCCCCCCCTCGAGGGATGCATTGGAACGGGAGGGAGGTACCCCCCTCCCCCTTCAGGACGCCCAGCCTATGCCCAGCCACTGTCCCCCTGACGCCAAGTGCCGGCCTCAATGGCATTTGTAACCGACAGTAACCCCCCCCCAACCGCTTTGGCAACCTCCTCCAACCGCCTGCCTAACCGCTGCTGGGGCCGGCTCTGAGGCCCCTTCCCTTCGAATGCACCCCTACCACCCCCCCCCCCCTTTCCGTCCTATCGCCCACCCTCTCCACCCGCAAAGCGCCGACACACGCGCTGTGTGTGTGTGGGGGGGGGGGGGGGGGGGCATTGAAGTGCGTTCCCCTTTGGAAGACCCTCTGAAAGTCCTCTTCGATTCGGGGGGACGTAGGCTGTGACACTTTGGAGATCGATGGCGTCGTGGGGTCTGGGGCTCAGTGGACTGCAGCGTTGTGTTGTGTGTTGGGGGGGGGGGTCCAGCGGCCACCGAACGTCGGTGTCGACGGACTGTGAGGCAGTGCAGCGCAGCGGACGCCAAAGGGGCACACGCAGCGCTTGGGCCCAGAGGGACAGCCCTCCCTCTCGCCGATCAACAACACTCTTCCCCGGGGCCTTGGGCCGAGCAACGGCGAAGTAGACCCATGCCCCCCCCACCCCCCTCGCCACCCACACCACCGCGTACACCCGGAGGCCACCCCCCGGGCGCACTGCCTCAGCCTTTATGGCCACCCCCCCCCCTCAGTACCTGAGGACGGGGGGTTGGGGCGATGGAGAAGGAGAAGACACTCAGAGGCACGTCATGTCCGATGTCCGAGGCGTCCGCTGTGGGGCCACAGGTCAGCGGGACTGTGGCGTCGTTGTGCAGGGGAGGGGCGACGACAGAACTGCCCACGCCCCTTTGAACAAGTCGTGGGTCAGTCAAAAATTGGTTTTAGAACAGGAGCTCGGGTCATTGAGTTTAGTTTAGGTCTTCATTCCGATGCGATCAATGGTTTGGCTTCTGAGGCACGCCTTCATATCGAAGGCGTGGCTGGTGCCGGGCGGCGTACCCTGTGTCGTCAGGAGCGTTGTGGGGGGAGGACAGTGTCCCTTGTTCTTTGTGAGGGGTCGGCCTGTCTTCGAGATACTACATGACCCCCCCGGGCCCAATGGGCCGTGTTGCACTGACGGTGCGCCTTGTCCTCGTTCGACAGTGCGATGTCCGATGACGAGCAGTCCAGCGCCGCCACCAGCTCCAGCTCCAGCTCCAGCAGCAGCAGCAGCAGCAGCTCCAGCAGCGACGACCCGGAGGTTGCGCAGCTGCTGCTCAAGTGTCACAAGGGAGCCCCCCGGCCCGTGCCGCCGCCCGCACAGACCGACGCGCTGGCGCCGTCCGTCGCCCGTGCCCGCGCACCACCGTCCGCACCCGCGGGCGCGCCGGCCGAGGAGCGCGCCCCGCCGCCGCCCGCGCCGCCGCACGACACCGCACGCGCGGGGGATGCCGCTGCGCTGGACAGCTCCGAGGACGAGATCATGGAGGTGGGGGGCGATGCCACGGGGCCGTAGCCGTGGGCGGCGGGGCTGCAGGGCGGCTCCCAAAGACCCGTGGACGAGTTCGACGGGTGGACGGTGTGGGGCCCCCTCTTTTGGGGGCGGATGAAATGGAGGTGAATCCTACCGAGTGTCCGACACGGCCGCGCGCGTCCGTTCTGCAGTGCCGCACCCGTGGCCGCGATGATGGAGCAGCACCGCAAGGCCCCAGGACCGCACCAGACGCCAGAAGTGGCGTACAGCCGGCGGTCCCTTTTTGGACTTTGCCGCTGCAGTCGGCACGTTTTGCGGCTTCGTCTGTTCTGATTCCATCACTTCGGGGAGAGTCGCGGGGTATCGACACAACTCCGTGTGGAAGTGCGGCAGTGATCACCGTTGCCGTTCCCTGCGCACCGCCCGCGCACTGCACCGCGCAGCCCTCCCCCCCCCCGTCACGCCGAGGCGTCTGCTTGACGTCTGGACGTTGAACAGGGGCCCATGTGTTTTGGACGCGGGAGGGCAGCGCGTCCGCCCGTTGCAGTGCTGCAGTGGTCGTGCGCTGGAGCCAGGGCCAGGGCCCACTGCCGGTCCCGGAGGAGCCTTTTGCGCTGCGCTGCAGTCGCTTTGTGAGTGTCACGCCGGTGGACGTCCTCCGTGTTCCTGTTCCGAGTGGGTCTTGCCGGACTGCCTCTCAGTTCCGTGTCTTTGGGATTCCCATTTCGGTTTCGCTTTTGGTACCGTTTTGCGTTCGGGGGCTGTTGCGCTCGTGTGTCGGTGTGTGTCTCTGCCACAAGACCGGCTCAACGTCTGGGGGACCCGTCACCGGCCGTGACCGATAGTGCGGGACGGTCATGACGCCCCCGGGGGGGCCCTCTCTGCGTGTTGCCGCCCCCCGCCCTCCCTCTGGCCCATGCCCCCGGTCCGTGTCCGCGGGTGTTTGGCCGCGGGGAATGGCCAGTCCCTCCTCCGCCGGGGGTCCGCGCAGGACTTCAGGGCAACACCACATCCCCAACCTCCCGTCCCCCAGTGGACAGGCACGGGCCACTGTTCCCGCGCTGAAGTCACGCGGTTGTTTTGGGTGTTCCCTGGGCTGATGCAGTGCTGCCCCGTGCCTAAGGGAAGGGGGGCAGGACCTGAGCTGGTTACCCCGGAGCAATGACCGAAAGCCCCTCGTCCTCCGCCCTCCACATCCATCGGGTGGCTGCGGGCTCACGGGCGCCTCTTCAACGGGCGTCCCGGATCCTCCGCTCCGCAGCCTCTGTACATGACTTGCTCTTGACGCCTGAAGTGGGCGGCAATGATCAAGTCAAACAGAAGCAAGGCTGGTCCAGTGGAGGGAACGAAAATACGGGCCTGTTGTTCGGGTAGTTCCCCCAGCGGAGGTTGCTGCTTTTTCGTGCACCGAGCAGAGGGAGGGAGGTGAGATACCCGGGCACGCGCTGCGTAGGTTGGCAGTCACCGGGCCAATTACACATGTGGATTGCTGTGTGTGGGTGCTGTCTGGAATCCTTATAGGAGCCTGTCTAATGGGATGCCATGGTTTACCGACACCCGTGTCTATCACGCTCAGTGTGTCAGCGTGGTGCCAGGTGGCCTCCTCTGAGGGTATGGCCAGCGGGTGATCCGTGGGGCTATGGCCAGTGCCATCACCAGAGCCACCAAGTTCATAGGGGGGGAACGTTAGCGCGCCGGGCATTTTTTGTGACCCGTGCCCCACCGGTGGACTGTTGCCGTTGATATGTTGGGCAACATTATATGGATTTGCCCCTTGGCCCCCGGGACATCAGCAGATGTTTTGACTTGGGATGGGTATGGACCTTCTCGTACCCGAGGTGATTTCTTTGATTTTGAAGTTGGGGGCCATGATGGTGCTTATAAGGGCCGGATTCATGTCATTGTGCCATTCATTGGAGGAAAGAATGGCACTTTGACAGCCCGCCAACAATGTTACAATGACGTGCACGGGTGGTATAGGGCACGCATTGAGCAGCTGTTTGCTCGGTTGTGGCACGCAAGATGAGGCAGAGGATGAGGCAGAAGTGTGTGTGTTGTGTTGCCCGAAGCGCTCCACCGTCGCAGTTTGTGATGAGTGTAAGGAGCACTATTGTGCTGAATGTATTGACACCCACACTTGTGGGACCAATGTTGTTTGTTAAGTACAATACAGATGACACTTGGCGTTGTTGAATTCACAGATATTGCTTTATTATGCAACGTGCTTTGTAGGGAAGGTGTGCAGTGCAATATGGTCTACTTGGGGGGCTTCTCCATGAGAGGGTAAATCTGGGGCTGAAGTTGGGATAGTTAATAGAAAAGTAGCGCGCCGGGCAAACATTCCCCCAGGGTACCTGGACCACATGATCCCCCACATACCTATGCCCCAATGCTGCCACATCACCAAGGCAACTGCGTGGATGCGTGATCACTGCGTGTGGGCGGGCAACCGGTACGCCACGTGGCGACTACTGCAGGTGGTGGTTATGGACGGATTAGCAGGCAATTGGTCCTCGGACTGCGACACATTACTGAAAGACAGGGATGATCATCGACAGCCTGGACGTGTGTGTGTGACCGGGCGCTTGCGCGCGGGTTGAGCAGCGGCGATAATGCACACAGATTAGGGTTCTGGGTTACATACCGATCAAAGGCATGTAAGCAATGCTGCAGGAGGTAGGTCCAAGTTCTAACTTTCGATCGGTCAATGGTAGTGGCATGCATATGACGCCCCGCAGTTGAATTGCATTGCACTTCCACGATCACTGTCCGTCAGAATGGTGCCTGGCCTTATGACTTTACTGATGTTGGCTCGCCGAGTTGTTTTTGACGATCAGTGCTCTGCTCTCGCTGTGCACCTGATCTCCTCACACCGTGTGTGCGTGTGTGTGTTTGTGACAGTTACATCCTCTTTTGTTGTCTTATTTTTGGCATGCAGCTTCTGGATTTGGGTTTCACGTCGGCTTAGGGGACTTCCTCGTACCCAAACCGATGGACATGGGTTTCAGAGGAGGAGTGTGGAGATCCCATATTTGTCCCAGAGTTTTTAGTTGTCACCTGGGCGAGATGTTACGTATTTTTTTTTGTGCAATGACACTTTCAGTGCCTGTTTCTGATGTCCCAGCATTTTGTCATTTTGGCACATTTTAAAACACTACAATTTGTGATGCCAAAGCATCACAATGCTGCTGCCAACAGCCTGGTGCGGGCCCATGAGGACTGATTGTGGTCTTGGGGACAACCCCCAAACGTGGGCATAAACCCGCCCAACCCCTCATTTTGGTGTGGCCCCAAGGAGGCAGGGGATATGTAGACACAACCCACGCTGAATTTTGTTGAGGCCCCGATAGGGCAGGGGATACTAGCCACAATTTGCGCCCATTTGTGGGTGTGGGCGGGATGCGGCAGGGGGCATGTATCCGGAATCCACACAGTTTTGGGGTGGCTTGGAGACGGCAGGGGATACGTATCCACAATCCACACCGATTTTTGGATGTGGCCCCGATATGGCAACGGATCCCCCCCCTTTACTGTCACTCAGCGCCAAGGGACAGCCCTGGGTCATCTTTCAGTGCCTGCATTTTTAGGAGGCAGATGGAATAATGGAATGCAACAGTCATTGGAATATTGCGATGGCGACCCACCAATGGATATCTGTCACCATGTCTCACCCATTCCCCTACCTCGACTGTGTTTGCATTGGCACATCCTGCACCACGTGCCTGGGTTGTGGCGTGGGAGATTGTGTGAGATCTGCCCCCTCATTTTCCTCCAATGATCACCTTGTTTTGCTGTCACTGTGCGGTCTTTTGATGTATCTGCCACCTTGTGCCGGAGTGGTGGCATTGTTTGTGTTTCATTAGGAAGCCATGTATGTGGAAAGAGAGGACAATGTGTGGCAGTAAATCTGAGTGTTTGTCCATGCTGTGTTTTGTGGTCTGTTGTTGCGCATCAAGACCGCTAGATTTGCTCTGGTTGGATGCTGAGTTGTGTGTGGACTCCGATGACAATATGATATGGCATCTACCTTTGCAGCACAATATCAGTGGAAGGGGGGGTCAGGGGCGCTTGTAATGGTACATTTCCCAAGCATCAGGTTGATTGGGGGGTTGGGGAGGGTAATGCTTACCCCGGGGGTTAACACAAGGGGGGGGGTTTCTCGCGAAAGGGGGGCGGGGGTTCTTTGGGGGGGTTTCATCCCCACTTTGGGGGGGTTATCTGCCACCAGTACTGAGAGCCAGTGGTTGCCGTCCTTTGACGGCCATGAACTGTTGGCGATTCATTTCTCCGACAGTTGTTCAAATTGAGGAAGCAGCACTCCCAATCCTTTTGAAAGGATTCCACATTGTACTGTATGTATGGCTGAGACAGTTGCACAGGTTCAGCGCTGCATCGACTGCCCTGAGACATTGTCTTGTGGATGGTCCATATGCACACCAGGACGGGAATGCCACCCACCCGACAGAATCCAGGGTTTAAGCCAACCGAATAAAATTGTGGTGTACATACTTGCAAAGCTGTGGGTGGTTTTGGCCATCCCTGGCCTGAGACTTTGATCAGCCCTCGATTTATGGCGTCCAATGAGTTTGCACTGAGGCACCTCCAACCTCTGCCTCAGGTCCATAGCAAAATGTTGCCCAGCAAGGAGTACACGGGTTGGTGAGCTGTTTGATATTTATCTCTTTGTCACGGCAACAGGGCGCATGACCAGGTGTGATCCAGGGCTGTGTGTGTGTATGTGTGTGTGTGTGAATAATATATCTGGTTTATCCAGACCACTTTTTCCCAGTGTGCATCAATTTGCTTGATATTTAATAGGAAGGATAAGGCAGGAGTCTGCACCATTCACTGCCTAACATGTTTCGTCTGTCTTTTCAAACCACACTCTTGCTCTGTCGCTTTTTGTGTTGTGCAGGTTGGAGCCATATAGTGTGTAAACAAGCAGTTGATTCTTCACCATTTAGGGGGGGATAGAAGGGTCCAGCTGACAGTAGCCCTGACGTAGATGATGGAAGGTAAAGTGCAACAGAAGATATTGGTTGAGATACCTGCAGATCAGATCCAGACCCCATCAATTGTTTTGTACTGTTGCCTTTTCCTCCGTTGAAATCATACTGTTGCAGTAAAACATACAATTGTTCTGGCGAAACAGGAATGTGTTTCAGAAGTCTCTGCGAAGTCAGTGGGGATATCATGGAAACATGCAACTGTCTAAGACAAAGCCATGCTAGCACATTCAGTTTACATCATTTTGCACTCCAACACACACATGTGACCCAATTGTTTTTCCCACATCGGCACTGAGATGTGAGATGTATGGGATACCCCCATTGTATTCAATTTCACTGAAGTGCATGAATGTTGGGGGGTGTTTTTCGGACAAAAGGGGGTATTTTAGTTACAAACGGGTATTTTTTGTACAAAACAGGTGTTTCTTTTAGTAGGAAAAGGGGGAATTTTTCTTATTCACCACATGAATGTTGACAAGTGATTGTGCAGAGATCCATTCGGTCCTTAAATGCCATTGAAATCTGAGGAAAAAGTAGGCACAACAAAAAGACAAAGTAGGTTGCGGATCTGTGTGGGGGGAGGGGGCACTAATTCTTTAGTGTGATGGAAAAGGTGTGAGTAAAGGGCTGCTTTACATATTTATCCTTTTTGTTTTATGTTTTGGATCCCAACGGATCTGAAGTTCATTGTTTTGATGCCCATTGTGCTAGCGCGCCATTTCAGGATTTTGGGACAAGGAAAGAAAAAGACCTTTGCATCGGCTGCCCATGAGCTGGGTGCAAGAAGTCTTCTCCACGTTAGTGCAACATCAATGACAACTAGCGTTGGTGCAAGAGACAACGGAGTGGGCAACACCAAGTGGATTTAACCGTCTGACGAATAAGTATCTATGCTAGGCATGTTCTATCGGGTACGGTTGTCCGAAAAACATTTTTCCAACAACAATTTTCTTTCCAACCAAAACTGGTCAAACTATTCTCCCCTTCAACCTGCCAATGCTTTTCGTTGTATCGTAATTTGTGCACTCCTCTTTACCGCCTAACTACTCCGTTATATGACCCATGATGAGAATTTTGGTCATCTTATCTACATTGCTTTTCGTTGACAATACAAATCGAACATTTCTGCCATTACCTGCCTCTACCATTGAACTCCTTTGGCACACGTGCACAAAGAACAAACACATTTTGAAATATTGTCCAACAATCAGTGACTATGAATAGACCTATCCATGGGGCAAAAATGTTGCAACACATTGAATGAATAGGAGAGGCATAGAATCTGCATAGTCTAAACAAACAAGCAACAAGCAACTACCGTTCCTTTTTTGCGGTCCGAAAGTGCTGTACATAAGGCCTAGGTGTCTCAGTAATCCACTCATCAAAGCACACAAAGGCAATAGAGTCGATGCTAAATGCAAGTGGTGAATGCCAGTACAACCTCCAACAGGAGCCGTTCCTCTTTGTTTGACGGTGTTCTCCCCTTTTCCGACTTTGCCAGGGGCAATTTTGCGTCCACGCTCGCTCTCTATTGGCTAGCAAAGATTCACATCCATGTGCCAAGCGTAGCGCTACATGGGTGAGCGCTGTCACTATCTTGATGACGACGTTTCTTAGTTCCGTGGCCCAAGTGAGTTCTAGCTTTCGTGATGGTGGTTCTGTGAAATGTTTGATCCGCCTACTTTGTTGCACTACCTAGCGGAGGCGATTCTTTAGCACGCTGTTGCAAAGTTGGACCGACTAGCTTTTGTAGCAGGTTGGCGGCAGAGGTACCGCTGCTTGATGCCATTGTAGAAAAAAAAAAAAGAGAAATCTCGTGCAATGCACCCAGATCCGGTAAAATGTAGTCAATTTTATTAAAACTTGCTCGATTTTGTTAGAAAATGGTCCATTTTGACTTTACATCTACTCTCACAGTTTCAAGTTAGATGTTGCTTTGCTACGTGCTGACTCGCTTATTGTGGTTGATCTGCGGCGGCCTACACCGCGACACACGGTGGGTCATAGTTCTGCACCAACAACTTCCAGCATCCTCTGTTAGAGGAAAGTTCTATCTATTGCATTTTAAGTGCATACTTCTCATTCTTCTCACTTCAGTGGTGTCGTTCTTCATCTGTTGACATTGGGAGTGTGGCTAATGCTAGTGTAAACTATATCCAAGAGAAGAATACATTTGATCTTAAAAGAATTAGTAGAGGCGGAGGATCAACAATAAGTCCATCCGGTCGCCTATGTTGCCCTACATGTTGGAGGCGCTGCTGCCACGCGGTGGTGTCTTGGTGCATTTCTTAGTGGCACACGGTCCAATGCACAATTAACGATTTAGATGCCATACTTTTCTAGCTAGGACCAATAGTTGTGGACCTTGTTTGTGCATGTCTAGGGTGTAAATGTGGTCTAGAGGTGTGGTCCGGGGTTTTTGCGCGCGCCGCGCGACATCCCGGTTATTGGCGAACCAGGTATTGGGTGGATCCGGGGTTTCTGCGCGCGCCGCGCGACATTCCGGTTATGGGCAAACCGGGTATTGTTGCAGACACGGAACATGGCAACACAAGGCACTAAACTTCATTGTGGCCTTCGGTAGCCAAAGTTTGACATGCATCGAAGCGTCGAACCGAAGGCGCCGGGTTTTTGCTTCCTTTCAAAGTCACCCTCTTCGAATGAATTTGCTGAACTCGCAAACCAAGTTCCAAACCAGGTGTCTCACTCCCTAACCTTGCCTAGGCAGAGGCACTGACGCCACAAGGTGGGGGTTTTGCGACCTAAATGCGACCTAATGCGATCGCAATTAGGTCGCAATAAGGGCTGCGGTAACAGACAAAATGATGAAAAAAAGACGATCAGAAATGTTCTGTTGAATTATGTAATGCATTTGTCGCAGTTAATAAATTAATTATTTGATGAATCGCAATACAGCCAGGTTGAGTTTTGGTTCCAGTTTTGTTGTGCTGCAGAAATTGCATTTAAGAGTGTAACAGCTCGATCTAAAGGAGGTGACGAAAGATACGTGAAGCTTGACTTTGACTTGTGATAAGGTTACCTTTCTGGTTTGCATTTGTGGTAAGATGGTGTAGATCAGGCAGATAAGCAACGCTAAGGAACACTAAGCAACGATCCGAGGTTGAGATTTCGAGAAGTTGGAGAAGAGGGAGCTCCATCTCAGCAGTTTTGGAACCGCGTTGTCGGTTAATGCCAGGCACGAACGCGACACGGGGGAGTAGAATCTAGGGGGTAGGTATGATACATTTTTTTCTTAGCAACGAGGAATTTCCCAGAAAATCTAGGGACCCCCAAGATAATCAGCTTTTTAGTAAAGATGCAGCTGGTTGTCTACCCCTCTACCCCTAACCTCTAGAATTTTTCTTAGCAAGGGCTGTGTGGGTAAGCGTGACCGGCACATGCACACAGTTTGGTTTTGTGTCCGTTGAATTGGAGAGATTGAACAAAGTTACATGGTGTGATTCAATTAGTGCTCCCTTTTTGGTCACATGGTGGTATGGAACATGCTGTCCCATCCAACAAGAGGTCGTTGAATGGTGCAAAAGCCAAAGCGGTTTGGGGGCGGTTACTGTTGGTTACCAATGCCGTTCAAGCTGGCACCTGCCGTCATGGAGCCAGTGGCTGGCCATAGGCTGGGCGCCCCGGAGGGGGGAGGGGGGACGCCCCCCCCCCCTTCCAAAGCATCCCTGGGGCAACCACCCTGTGAAGCAGAGGGTGCAGGGTAGGGACAGCGTAGGAACAGCAAACGAAATTGTAGGATCAGCGTAGGAGCAGCGTAACACAGCTGGCGGAACAGCGCTAGTGGGCAGCCAATCCCCTCCCCTCACTGCGTTCTACCGGACACTTGGCCCGAGTTTGTGCCCGCCACAGCTCACAGGGACCCAGCCGCCTCCGCCCTGACTGGTGCCGAAGGTGCAGGAGTGCCGTGACTCCGGCTCACCTGCCACCGCCTTAACTACCTCAGGCCATCAAGGCGGTCGTGAGCCAATCGATGGCAGTTGTGGGCAACTTGACGGCGGTGTAGAGCCAAACGATCAGTGTACCTAAAATTGACCTGCAATTTCGGGCCCCTTTGATAAATTTCATTTTTTTCCTGTCGAAATAACGTTCTGATGTGGGTGGTGGAGGGGTGGGTCAGGCGGAGGAGCCCAGGCTGCCATCCCCCCCCCCCCTCCCCCCACTCCCCCATGGTAAGCCGTGGCCTGCCAGGCGTCCTGTATTCGCCGTGTTTTTTGGCCTCTGACCCCCCCAACCCCCGAAAGGTCACGGTCGCCACTGAGCTGTGGCATGCCACCTGGCGGCGGCTGTGTCTCCGACTGAATTGAAGGAAAGATCGAGGGTTAGAGTGTGCAGCGATGGGGCCTCCTTGAGTGCTGCAAGTGCTTGGGCCCCACTGGCTCCTACTGAATTGTCCGAAAGATCGAGGATGAGAGTGTGCAGCAAGCGGGCCTCCTTCAGTGCTGCAAGTGCTTGGGCCCCACTGGCTCCTACTGAATTGTCGGAAAGATCGAGGGTCAAAGTGTGCAGCGATGGGGCCTCCTTGAGTGCTGCAAGTGCTTTGACCCCATTGGTTCCTACTGAATTGCCAGAAAGATTCAGGGTCAGAGTGTGCAGCGATGGGGCCTCCTTCAGCGCTGCAAGCGCTTGGGCCCCACTGGCTCCGACTGAATTGGAGGTAAGATCGAGGGTTGGAGTATAGGCTGGGCGCCCTGGAGGGAGGAGGGGGGACGCCCCCCCCCCTTCCAAAGCATCCCTGGGGCAACCACCCTGTGAAGCAGAGGGTGCAGGGTAGGGACAGCGTAGGAACAGCAAACGAAATTGTAGGAACAGCGTAGGAGCAGCGTAACACAGCTGGCGGAACAGCGCTAGTGGGCAGCCAATCCCCTCCCCTCACTGCGTTCTACCGGACACTTGGCCCGAGTTTGTGCCCGCCACAGCTCACAGGGACCCAGCCGCCTCCGCCCTGACTGGTGCCGAAGGTGCAGGAGTGCCGTGACTCCGGCTCACCTGCCACCGCCTTAACTACCTCAGGCCATCAAGGCGGTCGTGAGCCAATCGATGGCAGTTGTGGGCGACTTGACGGCGGTGTAGAGCCAAACGATCAGTGTACCTAAAATTGACCTGCAATTTCGGGCCCCTTTGATAAATTTCATTTTTTTCCTGTCGAAATAACGTTCTGATGTGGGTGGTGGAGGGGTGGGTCAGGCGGAGGAGCCCAGGCTGCCATCCCCCCCCCCTCCCCCCACTCCCCCATGGTAAGCCGTGGCCTGCCAGGCGTCCTGTATTCGCCGTGTTTTTTGGCCTCTGACCCCCCCACCCCCCAAAAGGTCACAGTCGCCACTGAGCTGTGGCATGCCACCTGCGGGTGGCTGGGTACCCGACTGAATTGGAGGTAAGATCGAGGGTTAGAGTATGCAGCCATGGGGAGTCCTTGAGTGCTGCAAGTGCTTGGGCCCCACTGGCTCCGACTGAATTGTAGGAAAGATCGAGGATGAGAGTGTGCAGCAAGCGGGCCCCCTTCAGTGCTGCAAGTGCTTGGCCCCCCCTGTCTCCGACCCCATTGTCGGAACGATCGAGGGTCAAAGTGTGCAGCGATGGGGCCTCCTTGAGTGCTGCAAGTGCTTTGGCCCCATTGGTTCCTACTGAATTGTCAGAAAGATTCAGGGTCAGAGTGTGCAGCGAAGGGGCCTCCTTCAGCGCTGCAAGTGCTTGGGCCCCACTGGCTCCGACTGAATTGTTCCCAACATTGAGGATGAGAGTGTGCAGCAAGGGGGCCTCCTTCAGTGCTGCAAGTGCTTGGGCCCCACTGGCTCCTACTGAATTGCGGTAAAGATGGAGGGTCAAAGTGTGCAGCGATGGGGCCTTCTTCAGTGCTGCAAGTGCTTGGCCCCCCGTGTCTCCGACTGAATTGTCGGAAAGATCGAGGGTCAAAGTGTGCAGCGATCGGGCCTCCTTGAGTGCTGCAAGTGCATGGCTTCCCCTGTCTCCGACTGAATTGTCGGAAAGATCGAGGGTCAGAGTGTGCAGCGAAGGGGCCTCCTTCAGCGCTGCAAGTGCTTGGGCCCCACTGGCTCCAACTGAATTGTTCCAAACATAGAGGATGAGAGTGTGCAGCAAGGGGGCCTCCTTCAGTGCTGCAAGTCCTTGGGCTCCACGAGATCCTATTGAATTGCACTGAAGATTGAGGGTCAGGTTGTGCAGCAAAGGGGCCTCCTTCAGTGCTGCAAGTGCTTGGGCCCCACTGGCTCCTACTGAACTGCGGCTAAGATGGAGGGTCAGAGTGTGCAGCGAGGGGGCCTTCTTCAGCGCTGCAAGTGCTTGGGCCCCACTGGCTCTAACTGGATTGGAGGAAAGATTGAGGTTCAGAGTGTGCAGCAAGGGGGCCTCCTTCAGTGCTGCAAGTCCTTGGGCTCCACGAGATCCTATTGAATTGCATTGACGATTGAGGGTCAGAGTGTGCAGCAAGGGGGCCTCCTTCAGTGCTGCAAGTGCTTGAGCTCCACTAGCTCGTATTGAGTTGTACTGAAGATTGAGGTTCAGAGTGTGCAGCAAAGGGGCCTCCTTCAGCGCTGCAAGTACTTGGACCCCACTGGCTCCCACTGGATTGGAAGAAAGATTGAGGGTCAGAGTGTGCAGCAAGGGGGCCTCCTTCAGTGCTGCAAGTGCTTGGGTCCCACTGTCTCCTATTGAATTATGCTGAAGATCAAGGGTCAGAGTGTGCAGCAAGGGGGCCTCCTTCAGTGCTGCAAGTGCTTGGGTCCCACTGTCTCCTACTAGATTGGAGGAAAGATTGAGGGTCAGAGTGTGCAGCGATGGGGCCTCCTTCAGTGCTGCAAGTGCTTGGGCTCCACTAGCTCCTATTGAATGGTACTGAAGATTGAGGTTCAGAGTGTGCAGCAAAGGGGCCCCCGTCAGCGCTGCAAGTGCTTGGGCCCCACTGGCTCCTACTGACTTGTAGTAAAGATGGGCCCCAAGGTCTCCCACTAGAAAGGAGGAAAGATTGAGGTTCAGAGTGTGCAGCAAGGGGGCCTCCTTCAGTGCTGCAAGTGCTTGGGCTCCACTGTCTGCTATTGAATGGTGCTGAAATTCAAGGGTCAGAGTGTGCAGCAAGGGGGCCTTCTTCAGCGCTGCAAGTGCTTGGGCCCCACTGTCTCCGATGTTTCTGACAGAGGCCCCTCCATAATTCAGTGCTCGTACATTCTCCATCAGTCCCTCTATACACGCCACAATCTGCTCTGCCCCACATTTGATCTTCACACAACGATGGCTCCCAAGTACTTTCCTCAGCCTCTTGACTCAGTGACTCTGACTGCAGAAACTCTGCAATGGCATCCCATACTTCCTCAGGCAATGGAGGTATCATTTTGAGCCTGCAGAGAAACAGAAGAAACAGAAGGTTTGGAATGGAAACTAATGACACAGCACCCAAGCTGGCCCAAAACCCTTCGATTCGATTCTGGTCCGCTGTCAGCAGTGACTGGCTTTTGCTATTACTCCTTGGCACATGCTGGCACACATGCACATCCTGGTATGCATGTTCAACAATGTTTGACAATTCTCACAGCTGGCGCATAGAAAGTTCCACCCAGATCATTGCTGTATGTAAGGTTTTCTAGTTTGACAGGCTATTACCTGTGTTTAGCCCTGCCTTGTCAGCAATGACAGCTGGCCGGCATTCTACTATGGGTTGCCTTTTGGGCAGTCCCAGCAGACCCTGCTCATGCCTGGCACTCGATCAGCTGGCCTATTGAGGCTTGTCCTAGAGGTCAGGTGGAGAGGGAGAACGTGGTGTGTGTGTGCATGAGATTTCCTTGCAAATCACTGAAATGTGCTTTTGACCCACCCAACCACCCACACACCCACTAGTCCATCCCCAATGGTTTCTGCCACACCACTGTATACTCAGTTGTTGGATCCCCTACAACCAACAGGCTCTATGCAATGGGCGCCAAAGTTTGTTTGTTTTTTGGTGTTGTAAAAGACCACCCTGCTCCCCAACACCAGGTCCATTGTGGATCCTCTTTAGATTTCTCAATCTTGCAAGCAATTGAAAGTGACAGGAGTGAGGAATGGCAGCAAGAGGCAAGGAAGGGAATGGTCTTTATGGGGGCAGCAACATAAAAAAAACAAAGGAAACAAACAGTGTCCTTAAAGACCGCCTTGTCACGGCACATCAACGGCTTAAGGACCTCTCCCATGCACCAAACAACCTCTTGGTAGGCACAAATGTGGCGGTCATCCATCCAAGCTTGGAGCCCTGTGCCTACAAGACGGCATCATGGGGTGGAGTCTTTGTTTGTGTACCTCTCCTCAAGGGTTGAATCTCCTTCGGAAAGACTCCCACCATCCTTTGGAGGAGGGGGCTATTGGAGACATTCAGAATCACAAGTGGCCCACAAATGGGCGGTCTGATGACATAACTCTTGCCGTCTGGGTGGTCCCGAACACTTCAAAGCGGGGGACAAAAATCAGAAGTGGCCCACAAATGGCCGGATTGGTTACATAACCCCTGCCACCTGGGTGGTCCCCATCGCTTAAGAGCGTGGGACAAAATCAGCCCACAAGGGGGCGGATTGGCTACATAACCACTACCGTCTAGGGGGGAATGTTTGCCCGGCGCGCGCCCGGCGCGCTACTTTTAGACTATGTTCCCCCTGAAGAGCCCCCAAGCACACCCCTTGGAAACGCCCTTAGAATTAGGTGACCCAAACTGCCCCAGCCCAAGAAAGTTGCAAACTGGGGTACACAGTACCACTCTCGCTCCTTTAAGGGCGATCTTGGTCAACACCTTAGCAAGTTGGGAGAATGGGGGGTTACGATAGCACAACCGCATCAATCTCCAGTAGAAGCGATAGGCATTATTGAGGTATCCATACCCATCCCAAATCAAAACATCTGCTGATGTCCCGGGGGCCAAGGGGCAAATCCATATAATGTTGCCCAACATATCAACGGCAACAGTCCACCGGTAGGGCACAGGTCACAAAAGATGCCCGGCGCGCTAACGTTCCCCCTAGGGGGTCCCCACCACTTCAAAGCAAGGGACAAATTGGCTGCCTATTTTTATTTTTGTTTTTGCGTGTCAACGCGAGTGTGCCCCAAAAAAGTCAAATGGCTTTTTTTCGCTTCCAACCCCCCCCTTTGAGCATTCCCGGGTCATTTAGCCCGTGTGGCCCAACCCGCCACAGGCCACTCCCGATTTTGTCCCCCGCTCTTAAGCGTGGAGTCCCCCCCTATCGGCAGGGGTTATGTAGCCAATCCACCCATTTGTGGGCCACTTTTGATTTTTGTCCCCCCGCTTTGAAGCGTTGGGGAACACCCAGACGGCAGGGGCTATGTAGCCAATCCGCCCATTTGTGGGGCCCTTCTGATTTTGTCCCTGCTTTGAAGTGGTGGGGACCCCTAGACAACAGGGGTTATGTACTCGCGCTAACACTCAAAAAATATTCTTCTTGTCAAATTTGTTTTTTGAGGCCTCACGCAAGTGACTCGCATGACACTCGAAAAAAAAATTAAATATTTTTCACCTTTTTTCACACTCGCGTGACACTTCACTCCATGCCCGTAACTACCACACATGCAGCAAAGCAGATATCATGTGAGGGGCTTGACAAGTAGTTGTAGAGGCTACATTTGGTGTGGTGTGGCTCCAGGACAATCCACGTTGTTTGGGGGGGATGAAGCAACAGCACTGAGCCAACGGACGTTTCTTGGACTCGCATGGTTAAAGGATAGGGCAACTCTATCGTGCGGCAGGGGGTCCCAACATATCGGCCTGGGTGTCATTGCGCACAATTTTATTTTTCAAGGGTTGTCCAAGCACAGAGTTTCTGCAGTAGGCTTGGAGACAAGTATCCAGCCAATCCTTTTTGTGGAAACAGGACCCACATTGGGTAAACGATGATAGACAGAGTACCTGTGCTGAGTCAAGCCGTGCTTCAGGGCAACAAGCAATATGGGGCTCAATCCACGAGGGTGGTTTCCCTTCATCTGTGAGGAGCACATCAACGGAGGGGACAGTTTTGCACCATGTGCAATGCATGCATGCCGCGCTCACACTTGTTGCGGAAACCGATATTGCACACCTCCCAAAAGCACGGAAAAAAAAAAGTACCAAAACACAATCCATCGTTGTCACCATGTTCTCTAGGGGCATCCTCATCTGACCATCTGCTCATCTACAAACTGGTGGGCCCTCTTCGTGTCAGACTTTCCGAATCGACAACGATGAATGTACTTGTGGTGCAAAAGAACGATGTAGGTCAAGGGAAACCTCCACTCAATGACGGTACGCTCAAGTGACACTAAAGTGATGTGACCGGGGAATAAGTACGTGGCTCTCATTCAGCACAGGCGGGTATCACGGTTTTTTGCTGCTCTACTCAACAATGGTGGAAATATGTCACCAAACACATGCACAAAAATAGGTGCATGATCCCCCCCCCCTCCATCCTGCTAATTTCATTTGTTCTGAATTTTGGGTCGGGGTGATGCCCAGGTGTCTCAGTGTTGGGTGTCTGGTCAATTGAGCCCCATTTGAAAATGGGGTGGCATTGCAGCGGGGGGGCTTTGCCCCCCGCCGGTGCTGTGCAAATAACAATTTAGCAGTTTTGAGCAAGCTGATGCTCCACAAATATCCGGAGCTGCAACCAAAACATGATGTTTGGCGCTGCTGATTGTTGTGCCTTGAAACGGCTGCACAGGAATCAATTGTCTTAACAATCCCAGGTCTATGCTGGGTACGGTTGACTTTGTCATTCTGGTGGTGCGGGTGGGGGGGGGGGGGTGGCATGACACCTGGGTGTGTTGTTGTCTGCAGCTAGCAGTGCCAGTTGGCTGATCGCCACTTACTGTTGCCCTTCCCTTGAATCCTCTTCCTCCGCAGGCGGCGGTGCCCATTGGCCTCTCACCACCTTGTGCCCTCCGTCTCCCTCTTTGGCCTATCTTGACCTCCCTACTCATCGCTCTCCACCTCCTCCTCTTTGTTGGTTCTCCTCCTGCCCTTTGTTGGTTCTCCTCCTGTGCCTTACGTCATTCCAACCGCTGGAAGCTTGCAACCTCCGGTCCCTCATACTTTGCTCGTGCCTCTTTTTCATCCGCTGATGTCCACTCCCTGTTGTAGGTGGCCAGCGAGGTAAGTTGCGTGCGCCAAATAGCCCCCGTGTGGGGCAGTCCACGTCATGACTGGGGTGTGGGAGGTTTGGCATGACACCTGAGTGGGTGCGGGGGGGAGACAACCCGAGAGTGCAGTCTCTTGTACTTGGCATTGTCACTGGGAAGCGTTGCTTGTTCCTACAACAACACAATTTCACTCCAGCTGAACAAACAATGGACCATTCAATTTGTTGGGTGGCACAAAAGGCACAAAAGGCACAAAGCTACGGCAAAGTGGCTGAGCTACTGCAACGCAACGGGCTAACAGCAATTTTTGGGCGCACGTGGGTGGAGCTCCTCCTCCCTTTGGCCGGAAGTGTGGTTAGGCTGGGGTGGAAAAAGGGTTAAACCGCATTCCAACTATGGTCAAAGGTAAGCAAGTCAGAGTCACAGGCACAAATGTCCAATTGGCAGGGCTTTGCTCGACATACAGGCTGCCACATTTCCTTCTGCGGTATTCAGGGTATTGCTACTTCACAGTGCCCTGCCACCAACACAGCATAGCCTGAGGCTGCGTTCATGCGCTGTCTCCGCTAAAAGAAGTCTTGCTGTCAAAGGACCGCCCTGCTTGTTGGTTTTTTTTAACTCGTGACCGAAGTTCCACCAAATGTCCATTGAGAGTACACATAGCAGGTCATGGGTCAGTGACAGGGCCAACTTTGGTTATGGGTTTGGTATGACCTACCCTCACCAAGACGGCTGCGGCGGGGTGGCGGGAGGAACGAGTCCTGCGCCCTGCCCCACCCCTGTCGCCCCGTTTGCACGGGTATGTGCGTCCTCCCGGACCTCTCGGGGTGTTACAATCCAGTCAAGACAATGACGTCTCCCATGTCCTCCAGCGGGATTTCCATATCCTGGAGATCATTAGGAACCTCCAGCGTCTCTGTCCGCGGACCGCCCTGCTTGTTTCCAGAAGGTGAGCCTCCTTACCTTAGCCTGACTGGTAGTGAATTGTGCGTCCTCTGCCGCTTCCTCTGCTTTGCTTGCGCCGGTGTGTGTGTCCCTCCAAGGTAACGTTGGTTGGCTTGCAAGGGGAGCCTTGCCAGCCTTCAGCTGTCCAAGAGAAGGATGCCTCGGCAGGGCCCTGGAACTGACACCTGCCCACAATTATCTGCCTGCACTCTCCGGGCTTTTTATGGTCAGTCTGTCGCCTGCTTGTCCACTCGGCATCCAAGCAACATCTCCGATTCAGGCCTTACACAATTAGACGAGTGAGGAGAGGTGTAGAAGCATTGTTTGCCCTGCGCGCCCCTCACGTGCGGGGCTTTTAACCCTGGAACCTACCTCCACAGAATGCCCCCAAATGGCTACAACAGCGATGCATGCATGGGCAAAAAAACAACAGCACCAACAACACACTTCAATTTCACAAGCCCCAATGCCCATTGCCCCGAGCCGAAGTTTTGCAATGTCAGGCAAGCATGTTTGGAGAAAACATGAGTGGCCTGCAATATAAGGTACACCAACGGTGAAATAAAGAGGCAGCAGGTTGTCAGTCCCTTCCATCAACACAGCAACACAGCAACGTGCCCTGGGGTACAAAAAATGCGCAAAAAAAGCACTATACCATGAGGGCTAAAAATGCTCGAGGGAATGCAGGCATGCACCAAATGACATTCAAACGCATTTTCAAAAAAAAGAAGAACAGCTTTAGAGCACCTACCGTAAAAGCATTAAATGTGGGTTGATGGTCAGACCATTTGATGCTGGATGGAGTCATGATGTGCGTGATTGCCAATCACGACACACTTTCGTTTCTTTTTTGGGGGGGTCCAGACCAGGGTGAGCTGGCGTACCCGGTTCATCGTATGGCACTTTCGTTTCATCTGCCGGCCCCTGCCACTGTACTTCCGCGGGCGCCTGCTCTTCATGGCAGAGCCGTGTCTCAGTGCAGGCTGCCCAGATAATGGCCTCTGAACGGATATGGGACGGTGTGCATCCGGAGCCAGTGGCTGGCCATAGGCTGGGCGCCCCGGAGGGGGGAGGGGGGACGCCCCCCCCCCCCTTCAAAAGCATCCCTGGGGCAACCACCCTGTGAAGCAGAGGGTGCAGGGTAGGGACAGCGTAGGAACAGCAAACGAAATTGTAGGATCAGCGTAGGAGCAGCGTAACACAGCTGGCGGAACAGCGCTAGTGGGCAGCCAATCCCCTCCCCTCACTGCGTTCTACCGGACACTTGGCCCGAGTTTGTGCCCGCCACAGCTCACAGGGACCCAGCCGCCTCCGCCCTGACTGGTGCCGAAGGTGCAGGAGTGCCGTGACTCCGGCTCACCTGCCACCGCCTTAACTACCTCAGGCCATCAAGGCGGTCGTGAGCCAATCGATGGCAGTTGTGGGCGACTTGACGGCGGTGTAGAGCCAAACGATCAGTGTACCTAAAATTGACCTGCAATTTCGGGCCCCTTTGATAAATTTCATTTTTTCCTGTCGAAATAACGTTCTGATGTGGGTGGTGGAGGGGTGGGTCAGGCGGAGGAGCCCAGGCTGCCATCCCCCCCCCCTCCCCCCACTCCCCCATGGTAAGCCGTGGCCTGCCAGGCGTCCTGTATTCGCCGTGTTTTTTGGCCTCTGACCCCCCCAACCCCCGAAAGGTCACGGTCGCCAATGAGCTGTGGGGTGCCACCTGGCGGCTGAATTGAAGGAAAGATTGAGGGTTACAGTATGCAGCGATGGGGCCTCCTTGAGTGCTGCAAGTGCTTGGGCCCCACTGGCTCCTACTGAATTGTGGTAAAGATGGAGGGTCAAAGTGTGCAGCGATGGGGCCTCCTTGAGTGCTGCAAGTGCTTTGGCCCCATTGGTTCCTACTGAATTGCGAGAAAGATTCAGGGTCAGAGTGTGCAGCGATGGGGCCTCCTTGAGTGCTGCAAGTGCTTGGGCTCCACGAGATCCTATTGAATTGCACTGAAGATTGAGGTTCAGAGTGTGCAGCGATGGGGCCTCCTTCAGTGCTGCAAGTGATTGGGCCCCACTGGCTCCGACTGAATTGGAGGTAAGATCGAGGGTTAGAGTGTGCAGCGATGGGGCCTCCTTGAGTGCTGCAAGTGCTTTGGCCCCAGTGGCTCCTACTGAATTGCAAGAAAGATTCAGGGTCAGAGTATGCAGCGATGGGGCCTCCTTGAGTGCTGCAAGTCCTTGGGCCCCACTGGCTCCTACTGAATTGTCGCAAAGATCGAGGATGAGAGTGTGCAGCAAGCGGGCCCCCTTAAGTGCTGCAAGTGCTTGGCTTCCCCTGTCTCCGACTGAATTGTCGGAAAGATCGAGGGTCAAAGTGTGCAGCGAAGGGGCCTCCTTCAGCGCTGCAAGTGCTTGGGCCTCACTGGCTCCAACTGAATTGGAGTTAAGATCGAGGGTCAAAGTGTGCAGCGATGGGGCCTCCTTGAGTGCTGCAAGTGCTTGGGCCCCACTGGCTCCGACTGAATTGAAGGAAAGATCGAGGGTCAGAGTGTGCAGCGATGGGGCCTCCTTGAGTGCTGCAAGTGCTTGGGCCCCACTGGCTCCGACTGAATTGGAGGAAAGATTGAGGGTTAGAGTATGCAGCGATGGGGCCTCCTTGAGTGCTGCAAGTCCTTGGGCCCCACTGGCTCCGACTGAATTGGAGGAAAGATTGAGGGTTAGAGTATGCAGCGATGGGGCCTCCTTGAGTGCTGCAAGTCCTTGGGCCCCACTGGCTCCGACTGAATTGAAGGTAAGATCGAGTGTTAGAGTATGCAGCGATGGGGCCTCCTTGAGCGCTGCAAGTGCTTGGGCCCCACTGGCTCCAACTGAATTGTTCCAAACATTGAGGATGAGAGTGTGCAGCAAGGGGGCCTCCTTCAGTGCTGCAAGTGCTTGAGCTCCACTAGGTCCTATTGAATTGTGCTGAAGATCGAGGGTCAGAGTGTGCAGCAAAGAGGCCTCCTTCAGTGCTGCAAGTGCTTGGGCCCCACTGGCTCCTACTGCATGAGTGAATGAGGGACGTGAATGAGGGTCCAGATTGAGGGTCAAAGTGTGCAGCGATGGGGCCTCCTTGAGTGCTGCAAGTGCTTTGGCCCCATTGGTTCCTACTGAATTGCCAGAAAGATTCAGGGTCAGAGTGTGCAGCGATGGGGCCTCCTTGAGTGCTGCAAGTGCTTGGGCTCCACGAGATCCTATTGAATTGCACTGAAGATTGAGGTTCAGAGTGTGCAGCGATGGGGCCTCCTTCAGTGCTGCAAGTGATTGGGCCCCACTGGCTCCGACTGAATTGGAGGTAAGATCGAGGGTTAGAGTGTGCAGCGATGGGGCCTCCTTGAGTGCTGCAAGTGCTTTGGCCCCAGTGGCTCCTACTGAATTGCGGTAATCGAGTGAATAAGGGGCCCCAAGGTCTCCCACTAGAAAGGAGGAAAGATTGAGGGTCAGAGTGTGCAGCAAGGGGGCCTCCTTCAGTGCTGCAAGTGCTTGGGCTCCACTGTCTCCTATTGAATTGTGCGGAAATTCAAGGGTCAGAGTGTGCAGCAAGGGGGCCTTCTTCAGCGCTGCAAGTGCTTGGGCCCCACTGTCTCCGATGTTTCTGACAGAGGCCCCTTCATAATTCAGTGCTCGTACATTCTCCATCAGTCCCTCTATACACGCCACAATCTGCTCTGCCCCACATTTGATCTTCACATAACGATGGCTCCCAAGTACTTTCCTCAGCCTCTTACAAACTTGACTCAGTGACTCTGACTGCAGAAACTCTGCAATGGCATCCCATACTTCCTCAGGCAATGGAGGTATCATTTTGAGCCTGCAGAGAAACAGAAGAAACAGAAGGTTTGGAATGGAAACTAGTGACACAGCACCCAAGCTGGCCCAAAACCCTTCGATTCGATTCTGGTCCGCTGTCAGCAGTGACTGGCTTTTGCTATTACTCCTTGGCACATGCTGGCACACATGCACATCCTGGTATGCATGTTCAACAATGTTTGACAATTCTCACAGCTGGCGCATAGAAAGTTCCACCCAGATCATTGCTGTATGTAAGGTTTTCTAGTTTGACAGGCTATTACCTGTGTTTAGCCCTGCCTTGTCAGCAATGACAGCTGGCCGGCATTCTACTATGGGTTGCCTTTTGGGCAGTCCCAGCAGACCCTGCTCATGCCTGGCACTCGATCAGCTGGCCTATTGAGGCTTGTCCTAGAGGTCAGGTGGAGAGGGAGAACGTGGTGTGTGTGTGCATGAGATTTCCTTGCAAATCACTGAAATGTGCTTTTGACCCACCCAACCACCCACACACCCACTAGTCCATCCCCAATGGTTTCCGCCACACCACTGTATACTCAGTTGTTGGATCCCCTACAACCAACAGGCTCTATGCAATGGACGCCAAAGTTTGTTTGTTTTTTGGTGTTGTAAAAGACCACCCTGCTCCCCAACACCAGGTCCATTGTGGATCCTCTTTAGATTTCTCAATCTTGCAAGCAATTGAAAGTGACAGGAGTGAAGAATGGCATCGAGAGGCAAGGAAGGGAATGGTCTTTATGGGGGCAGCAACATAAAAAAAACAAAGGAAACAAACAGTGTCCTTAAAGACCGCCTTGTCACGGCACATCAACGGCTTAAGGACCTCTCCCATGCACCAAACAACCTCTTGGTAGGCACAACCCGATTCGCCCATAACCGGGATGTCGCGCGGCATGCGCAAAAACCCCGGATCCGCCCAATACCCGGTTCGCCCATAACCGGGATGTTGCGCGGCGCGCGGCGCGCAGCGCGCGCAAAAACAAAGGATCCGCCCAATACCCGGTTCGCCCGTAACCTGGATGTCGCGCGGCGTGCGGCGCACGGCGCGCTCAAAAACCCCCGATCCGCCCAATACCCGGTTCGCCCATAACCGGGATGTCGCGCGGCGCGCACAAAAACCCCGGATCCACCCAATACCCGGTTCGCCAATAACCGGGAAGTCGCGCGACGCGCGCAAAAACCCCGGATCCGCCCAGTGGGCGGATCCGGGGTTTTTGCGCGCGCCGGTTTTGGCGCGCGCCGCCCGACATCCCGGTTATGGGCGAACCGGGTATTGGGCGGATCCGGGGTTTTTGCGCATGCCGCGCGACTACCCGGTTATGGGGGAACAGGGTATTGGGCGGATACGGGGTTTTGGCGCGCCCCGCGCGCCACGCGCCGCGCGACATCCCGGTTATGGGCGAACCGGCTATTGGGCGGTTCCGGGGTTTTTGCGCGTGCCGCGCGACATCCCGGTTATGGGCGAACCGGGTATTGGGCGGATCCGGGGTTTTTGCGCACGTCGCGCGACATCCAGGTTATGGGCGAACCGGATATTGGGTGGATCTGGGGTTTTTGCGCGCGCCGCGCGACATCCCAGTTATGGGCGAACCAGGTATTGGGCGGATCCGGGCTTTTTGCGCGTGCCGCGCGACATCACGGTTATGGACGAACCGGGTATTGGGCGGATCTGGGGTTTTTGCGCACGTCGCGCGACTTCCCGGTTATGGGCGAACCGGGTATTGGGTGGATCCGGGGTTTTGGCGCGCGCAGCGCGACATCCCGGTTATGGGCGAACCGGGTATTTGGCGGATCCAGGGTTTTTGCGCGCGCCGCGCGCCGCGCGACATCCCAGTTGTGGGCGAACCGGGTAACGGGCGGATCCGGGGTTTTTGCGCGCACGGCGCGCCGCGCGCGGCGACATCCCGGTTATGGGCGAACCGGCAATTGGGCGGGTCCGGGGCTTTTGCGCGCGCCGCGCGCCGCGCGACATTCCAGTTATGGGCGAACCAGGTATCGGGTGGATCCGGGGTTTTTGCGCGTGCCGCGCGACATCCCGGTTATGGCCGAACCGGGTATTGGGCGGATCCGGGATTTTTGCGCGCGCCGCGCGACATCCCGGTTATGGGCGAACCGGGTATTGGGCGGATCCGGGGTTTTTGCGCGTGCCGCGCGACATCCCGGTTATGGGGGAACCGGGTATTGGGCGGATCCGACGTTTTTGCGCGCGCCGCGCGCCACGCGCCGCGCGACATGCCGGTTATGGGCGAACCGGGTATTGGGCGGATCCGGGGTTTTTGCGCGCGCTGCGCGACATCCCGGTTATGGGCGAACCGGGTATTGGGCGGATCCGGGGTTTTGCGCGCGCCGCGCGCCCGTGCGCCGCGCGACATCCCGGTTATGGGCGAACCGGGTATTGGGCGGATCCGGGGTTTTTGCGCGCGCCGCGCGACATCCCGGGTATGGGCGAACCGGGTATCGGGTGGATCCGGGGTTTTTGCGCGCGCCGCGCGACATCCCGGTTATGGCCGAACCGGGTATTGGGCGGATCCGGGGTTTTGGCGCGCGCCGCGCGCCGCGCGCCGCGCGACATCCCGGTTATGGGCGAACCGCACATTGGGCGGATCCGGGGTTTTTGCGCGTGCCGCGCGACATCCCGGTTATGGGGGAACCGGGTATTGGGCAGATCCGAGGTTTTTGGCGGCGCGCCGCGCGCCACGCGCCGCGCGACATCCCGGTTATGGGCGAACCGGGTATTGGGCGGATCCGGGGTTTTTGCGCGCGCCGCGCGACATCCCGGTTATGGGCGAACCGGCAATGAGGCGGATCCGGGGTTTTTGCGCGTGCCGCGCGCCGCGCGCCGCGCGACATCCAAGTTATGGGCGAACCAGGTATTGGGCGGATCCGGGGTTTTTGCGCGTGCCGCGCGCCGCGCACCGCGCAACATCCCGGTTATGGGCGAACCGGGTATTGGGGGGATCCGGGGTTTTTGCGCGCGCCGCGCGCCGCGCACTGCGCGACATCCCGGTTATGGGCGAACCGGGTATTGGGCGGATCCGGGGTTTTTGCGGGCGCCGCGCGCCCGTGCGCCGCGCGACATCCCGGTTATGGGCGAACCGGGTATTGGGCGGATACGGGGTCTTTGCGCGCGCCGCGCGACTTCCCGGTTATGGGTGAACCGGGTATTGGGCGGATCCGGGGTTTTTGCGCGTGCCGCGCGACATCCCGGTTAAGGGGGAACCGGGTATTGGGCGGATCCGAGGTTTTTGCGCGCGCCACGCGCCGCGCGCCGCGCGACATCCCGGTTATGGGCGAACCGGGTATTGGGCGGATCCGGGGTTTTTGCGCGTGCCGCGCGACATCCCGGTTATGGGCGAACCGGGTATTGGGCGGATCCGGCGTTTTTGCGCGCACCGCGCGCCGTGCGCCGCGCGACATCCGGGTTATGGGCGAAATGGCTATTGGGCGGATCCGGGGGTTTTGCGCGCGCAGCGCGCCGCGCGACCTCGCAGTTATGGGCGAACCAGGTAGTGGGCGGATCCCGGGTTTTTGCGCGTGCCGCGCGACATTCCGGTTATGGGGGAACCGAGTATTTGGCGTATCCGGGGTTTTTGCGCGCGCCGCGCGCCGCGCGACATCCCGGTTATTGGCGACCCGGGTATTGGGCGGATCCGAGGTTTTTGCGCACGTCGCGCGACTTCCCGGTTATGGGCGAACCGGGTATTGGGTGGATCCGGGGTTTTGGCGCGCGCAGCGTGACATCCCGGTTATGAGCGAACCGGGTATTTGGCGGATCGAGGGTTTTTGCGCGCGCCGCGCGACATCCCAGTTGTGGGCGAACCGGGTAACGGGCGGATCCTAAGGTTTTTGCGCGCGCCGCGCGCCGCGCGACATCCCGGTTATGGGTGAACCGGGTATTGGGCGGATCCGGGGTTTTTGCGCGTGCCGCGCGACATCCCGGTTATGGGGGAACCGGGTATTGGGCAGATCCGAGGTTTTTGCGCGCGCCGCGCGCCACACGCCGCGCGACATCCCGGTTATGGGCGAACCGGGTATTGGGCGGATCCGGGGTTTTTGCACGTGCCGCGCGACATCCCGGTTACGGGCGAACCGGGTATTGGGCGGATCCGGGGTTTTTGCGCGCGCCGCGCGCCGCGCACCGCGCGACATCCCGGTTATGGGCGAACCGGGTATTGGGCGGATATGGGGTCTTTGCGCGCGCCGCGCGACTTCCCGGTTATGGGTGAACCGGGTATCGGGTGGATCCGGGGTTTTTGCGCGCGCCGCGCGACATCCCGGTTATGGGCGAACCGGGTATTGGGCGGATCTGGGGTTTTTGCGCGCGCCGCGCGCCGCGCGACATCCCGGTTATGGGCGAACCGGGTATTGGGCGGATCCGGGGTTTTTGCGCGTGCCGCGCGACATCCCGGTTATGGGGGAACCGGGTATTGGGCGGATCCGAGGTTTTTGCGCGCGCCGCGCGCCGCGCGACATCCCGGTTATGGGCGAACCGGGTATTGGGCGGATCCGGGGTTTTTGCGCGTGCCGCGCGACATCCCGGTTACGGGCGAACCGGGTATTGGGCGGATCCGGGATTTTTGCGCGCGCCGCGCGACATGCCGGTTATGCGCGAACCGGGTATTGGGCGGATCCGGGGTTTTTGCGCGTGCCGCGCGACATCCCGGTTATGGGGGAACCGGGTATTGGGCAGATCCGAGGTTTTTGCGCGCGCCGCGCGCCACGCGCCGCGCGACATGCCGGTTGTGCGTGAACCGGGTATTGGGCGAATCCGGGGTTTTTGCGCGTGCCGCGCGACATCCCGGTTACGGGCGAACCGGGTATTGGGCGGATCCGGAGTTTTTGCGCGTGCCGCGCGACATCCCGGTTATGGGCGAACCGGGTATTGGGCGGATACGGGGTCTTTGCGCGCGCCGCGCGACTTCCCGGTTATGGGTGAACCGGGTATCGGGTGGATCCGGAGTTTTTGCGCGCGCCGCGCGACATCCCGGTTATGGGCGAACCAGGTATTGGGCGGATCCGGGGTTTTTGCGCGCGCCGCGCGCCGCGCGCCGCGCGACATCCCGGTTATGGGCGAACCGGGTATTGGGCGGATCCGGGGTTTTTGCGCGTGCCGCGCGACATCCCGGTTACGGGGGAACCGGGTATTGGGCGGATCCGAGGTTTTTGCGCGCGCCGCGCGCCGCGCGCCATCCTGGTTATGGGCGAACCGGGTATTGGGCGGATCTGGGGTTTTTGCGCGCGCCGCGCGACATCCCGGTTATGGGCGAACCGAGTATTGTGCGGATCCGGGGTTTTTGCGCGCGCCGCGCGCCGCGCGACATCCCGCTTATGGGCGAACCGGGTATTGGGCGGATCCGGGGTTTTTGCGCGTGCCGCGCGACATCCCGGTTTATCGGCGAACCGGGTAGTGGGCGGATTCGGGGTTTTTGCGCGCACGGCGCGCCGCGCGCCGCGGGACATCCCGGTTATGGGCGAACCGGCAATTGGGCGGGTCCGGGGCTTTTGCGCGCGCCGCGCGCCCCGCGCCGCGCGACATCCCAGTTATGGGCGAACCACGTATTGGGTGGATCCGGGGTTTTTGCGCGTGCCGCACGACATCCCGGTTATGGCCGAACCGGGTATTGGGCGGATCCAGGGTTTTTGCGCGCGCCGCGCGACATCCCGGTTATGGGCGAACCGGGTATTGGGCGGATCCGGGGTTTTTGCGCGTGCCGCGCGACATCCCGGTTACGGGCGAACCGGGTATTGGGCGGATCCGGGGTTTTTGCGCGCGCCGCGCGCCGCGCACCGCGCGACATCCCGGTTATGGGCGAACCGGGTATTGGGCGGATCCGGGGTTTTTGCGCGCGCCGCGTGACATCCCGGTTATGGGCGAACCAGGTATTGGGTGGATCCGAGGTTTTTGCGCGCGCCACGCGCCACGCGCCGCGCGACATCCCGGTTATGGGCGAACCGGGTATTGGGCGGATCCGGGGTTTTTGCGCGTGCCGCGCGACATCCCGGTTACGGGCGAACCGGGTATTGGGCGGATCCGGGGTTTTTGCGCGCGCCGCGCGCCGCGCACCGCGCGACATCCCGGTTATGGGCGAACCGGGTATTGGGCGGATCCGGGGTTTTTGCGCGCGCCGCGCGACATCCCGGTTATGGGTGAACCGGGTATTGGGCGGATACGGGGTCTTTCCGCGCGCCGCGCGACTTCCCGGTTATGGGTGAACCGGGTATCGGGTGGATCCGGAGTTTTTGCGCGCGCCGCGCGACATCCCGGTTATGGGCGAACCGGGTAGTGGGCGGATCCGGGGTTTTTGCGCGCGCCGCGCGCCGCGCGCCGCGCGACATCCGGGTTATGGGCGAACCGCGTATTGGGCGGATACGGGGTTTTTGCGCGTGCCGCGCGACATCCCGGTTATGGGGGAACCGGGTATTGGGCGGATCCGAGGTTTTTGCGCGCGCCGCGCGCCGCGCGCCGCGCGACATCCAGGTTATGGGCGAACCGGGTATTGGGCGGATCTGGGGTTTTTGCGCGCGCCGCGCGACATCCCGGTTATGGGCGAACCGAGTATTGGGCGGATCTGGGGTTTTTGCGCGCGCCGCGCGCCGCGCGACGTCCCGCTTATGGGCGAACCGGGTATTGGGCGGATCCGGGGTTTTTGCGCGTGCCGCGCGACATCCCGGTTTATCGGCGAACCGGGTAGTGGGCGGATCCGGGGTTTTTGCGCGCACGGCGCGCCGCGCGCCATCCCGGTTATGGGCGAACCGGCAACTGGGCGGGTCCGGGGCTTTTGCGCGCGCCGCGCGCCGCGCGCCGCGCGACATCCCATTTATGGGCGAACCAGGTATTGGGTGGATCCGGGGTTTTTGCGCGTGCCGCGCGACATCCCGGTTATGGCCGAACCGCGTATTGGGCGGATCCGGGGTTTTTTGCGCGCGCCGCGCGACATCCCGGTTATGGGCGAACCGGGTATTGGGCGGATCCGGGGTTTTTGCGCGTGCCGCGCGACATCCCGGTTATGGGGGAACCGGGTATTGGGCGGATCCGACGTTTTTGCGCGTGCCGCGCGCCACGCGCCGCGCGACATCCCGGTTATGGGCGAACCGGGTATTGGGCGGATCCGTGGTTTTTGCGCGCGCCGCGCTACATCCCGGTTATGGGCGAACCGGGTATTGGGCGGATACGGGGTCTTTGCGCGCGCCGCGCGACTTCCCGGTTATGGGTGAACCGGGTATCGGGTGGATCCGGAGTTTTTGCGCGCGCCGCGCGACATCCCGGTTATGGGCGAACCGGGTAGTGGGCGGATCCGGGGTTTTTGCGCGCGCCGCGCGCCGCGCGCCGCGCGACATCCCGGTTATGGGCGAACCGCGTATTGGGCGGATCCGGGGTTTTTGCGCGCGCCGCGCGACATCCCGGTTATGGGGGAACCGGGTATTGGGAGGATCCGAGGTTTTTGCGCGCGCCGCGCGCCGCGCGCCGCGCGACATCCCGGTTATGGGCGAACCGGGTATTGGGCGGATCTGGGGTTTTTGCGCGCGCCGCGCGACATCCCGGTTATGGGCGAACCGAGTATTGTGCGGATCCGGGGTTTTTGCGCGCCCCGCGCGCCGCGCGACATCCCGCTTATGGGCGAACCGGGTATTGGGCGGATCCGGGGTTTTTGCGCGTGCCGCGCGACATCCCGGTTTATCGGCGAACCGGGTAGTGGGCGGATCCGGGGTTTTTGCGCGCACGGCGCGCCGCGCGCCGCGCGACATCCCGGTTATGGGCGAACCAGGTATTGGGTGGATCCGGGGTTTTTGCGCGTGCCGCGCGACATCCCGGTTATGGCCGAACCGGGTATTGGGCGGATCCGGGGTTTTTGCGCGCGCCGCGCGACATCCCGGTTATGGGCGAACCGGGTATTGGGCGGATCCCGGGTTTTTGCGCGTGCCGCGCGACATCCCGGTTATGGGGGAACCGGGTATTGGGCGGATCCGAAGTTTTTGCGCGTGCCGCGCGCCACGCGCCGCGCGACATCCCGGTTATGGGCGAACCGGGTAGTGGGCGGATCCGGGGTTTTTGCGCGCGCCGCGCGCCTGTGCGCCGCGCGACATCCCGGTTATGGGCGAACCGGGTATTGGGCGGATTCGGGGTTTTTGCGCGCGCCGCGCGACATCCCGGTTATGGGCGAACCGGGTATCGGGTGGATCCGGGGTTTTTGCGCGCGCCGCGCGACATCCCGGTTATGGGCGAACCGGGTATTGGGCGGATCCGGGGTTTTTGCGCGCGCCGCGCGCCGCGCGCCGCGCGACATCCCGGTTATGGGCGAACCGGGTATTGGGCGGATCCGGGGTTTTTGCGCGTGCCGCGCGACATCCCGGTTATGGGGGAACCGGGTATTGGGCGGATCCGACGTTTTTGCGCGTGCCGCGCGCCACGCGCCGCGCGACATCCCGGTTATGGGCGAACCGGGTATTGGGCGGATCCGGGGTTTTTGCGCGCGCCGCGCGCCCGTGCGCCGCGCGACATCCCGGTTATGGGCGAACCGGGTATTGGGCGGATCCGGGGTTTTTGCGCGCGCCGCGCAACATCCCGGTTATGGGCGAACCGGGTATCGGGTGGATCCGGGGTTTTTGCGCGCGCCGCGCGACATCCCGGTTATGGGCGAACCGGGTATTGGGCGGATCCGGGGTTTTTGCGCGCGCCGCGCGCCGCGCGCCGCGCGACATCCCGGTTATGGGCGAACCGGGTATTGGGCGGATCCGGGGTTTTTGCGCGTGCCGCGCGACATCCCGGTTATGGGGGAACCGGGTATTGGGCAGATCCGAGGTTTTTGCGCGCGCCGCGCGCCACGCGCCGCGCGACATCCCGGTTATGGGCGAACCGGGTATTGGGCGGATCCGGGGTTTTTGCGCGCGCCGCGCGACATCCCGGTTATGGGCGAAAAGGCGCCTCTGGCGCCACCTCCGGTTAGTTTATGGTCAGGCACGTGCCTTTAGGCCACGCATCAGTGGTGCTTGGACAAGGCCGGTGACTGCGCCCTGCAACCCAGGTCAAGAATCGTTTTCAACTCGTGAGGTTAGGCTTAGGCCGTCCTTTATACCAAAGCACAATGCACAATGTCCAAAAAGATACAACAACAAGAAGAAATAATGCATTGTGAGCAACACCCACTGATTTACCCATTCCGTTGCAATCAACCTCTCCTCTACAACAAAGGAAAATGCACAAATTCCAAAACTCTACAAAAGAATTGACGCAAGTCATTGTGAGCAATGTGACAAAGGGTAGTGTAGAAAGCTCCACTAATTTGCCGCACAAAGTCTGTACCCTGAGAAACAATTGCAAATGCTACCAATTTAATGTGACAGTTTTTTTCTTCACAAGCAACCCCCAGAGGGGGGACCCCCCGCGAAAATTCTTTCCAAGCGCGAATTTTTTTCCACCCCCCCCCCCTGGCTCGACCCCATTTGAGTGGTAACATTCTGTGCAGCAACTTCAGAACTGAGGAAAACATTTGTGATGAATGCATGGCCCTCACATTTTCGGACAGCAATCTCAAACTGGTTCACCTCAGCATCAGTTGGCGATAAGCCCCAGAGACAACACAATCTGGGGGGGAGGGGGGGTGTCAATAGCTTAAACTATGGCAGATTTCGTCCTAGTACACAAGAGTACTGAGTGAGAACTGAGTGCTTCAACCATGCATCATCCCACGCTTCAGACAAACATGAGCTGCCGTAGCCTGCTCAAAGTGTGATGCAACAGCAAACTTGTCGCTGCCGTAGCCTGCTCACAGTGTGATGCAACAGCAAACTTGTCGCTGCCGTAGCCTGCTCAAAGTGTGATGCAACAGCAAACTTGTCGCTGCCGTAGCCTGCTCACAGTGTGATGCAACAGCAAACTTGTCGCTGCCGTAGCCTGCTCACAGTGTGATGCAACAGCAAACTTGTCGCTGCCGTAGCCTGCTCACAGTGTGATGCAACAGCAAACTTGTCGCTGCCGTAGCCTGCTCACAGTGTGATGCAACAGCAAACTTGTCGCTGCCGTAGCCTGCTCACAGTGTGATGCAACAGCAAACTTGTCGCAATCAGGATCCGCAGCCCCAGGACGGGGACGGAGCCAGCCCCATGACGTGGAGTGTCCAACACGGGCAGCCATCCATGATGGGGGGGGCACGTGCCAAGTCAATGCCCGGCCAGGAAGTGCTCCAACGGGGTGTAGACTATCTCCACGGTGCCAGTTTCAGTGATGTTGAGGGGCCAATGCACACCAAGGCCTTCCACGTTGCTCACCTCCACCGACAGCAGCCGGCCCCCAACCGACCACCCCTTCGGCAGCGTGATATTCACAGGCGCCGCCGCCCACCCCGGCCAAAACCGAAACGGCGCAGAAGCGTGGCGGACGGTGTCCAAGTAGACCACCACCTCTCCATCCGTGTACTGCGGGGTGCGGTACGCCTCCCAGATCCTCAATTCCAAGATCAGGGACCCATTTGTGCAGGGATGTTGACCGTGCACACGCACTGTGGGAACAATGGACATGCGAAATATCCGGTAGGTATGACTGTGAATCTTGAAAACCCAGACTGGCTTGTTCTGTTTGTCCACCTCAGTGACAACGTTCGCCATGGAACTGAGCCCCAGCAAGTTGTCATTGGGAAGCAAGTAGGCATTCCCCATCTTCCAGGAGTAGGGGACATCTACGGACCTGGTCAGCCTGGCTGTCATGGCGTTTTCATCCACCTCGAGGAGAACAATGTGACTAGGGCTTGCTCCGCTTGGATGGCTTTTTTGTTGTCCGTTGCTGTTGTCGAACGCGAGGAACTCATTCGGCCGTATGAGAACGACCGCATGCGCATGTGACATGGGCATCTCGACCTGTTTCCCGTTAATATCGTAACACACCATGTTCCCATGCCTCCCAAGGCCCCAGAGGACCTTCTTCGACCTTTTGTCCAACTTCCAAAATGTGTCTAGGTGGCGGGAATTGTAGTACACGATGCCATCCCCTTCGCCAGCTTCCCGCGTATCCCACCACAGGCTGTTGCCATGGAAGACATCCTGACACTCGCCCTCCACATGCTCCTTGCATTCCGCCTCTACGATATCGTCTTCATTTTGATCACGTGGTTCGATTGCACGGTGCGGCTCCCAGACCCATTGAACGTCTCCTGTCATGTTGAACTCCAAAATTTGTTCCAGTATTATGTCTGGATCCTCATTTGGGTCGTACTTGAGGTTCTTAAATCGGTACAGTTGTAGTATGGTCTCTGTTGTAGGGTTCCACCAGAAGTCATGATGTGGTCCACCATAGAATGGAGGCACCCTGGGCCAAAATTCAAAATTATTCAATTCATCTGTGACAAGATTCCATGTAAAGTACGGAATAGCCCCAAATTTTGTTATTCTGCCGTAGTTCTGGTAGAAACCCATGATGGTGGTACTGTTGATCATCCGCAGGGAACGCAAATTGCCTTTCTTTGTCGCTGCTTTTGTGCGGATAACACGGCCGGCCATGTCCAAAATGACCAGCAGCTTCTTCTTCTGTTCGGAAGCGATCAATATGGTGAGGTGTTGCATATCAACTTTGGTGTAGTCCATGGCATCAAAACAAAAGGTGTTATTGAAATGGGCCTTTGGAAGAGACGCCCAAGCCCGTGTGATAGGTGTTGAGAAGTAGTATGGCGGCACAGGGATCTGCAATGTTGTACCCTTTTCTTTTTGGCCGACACATGTAGGAGCTGGCTCTGACTCGTTGGTGTGAAATGCCGCTGGCGATAAAATGGCTGCGTGTTTGAAAACGCGCAGGTCAGCAATCCGAGGCATCGACTTGGCCTGCCCAAAGAGCGTGAGGAGAAGGACCCATCGCCACATGGCTCAGAACGTCAAAAGGCGGCATTCATATCATATAGAACTGAACCATAAGATGTGGGATGTGGTCTTGTACCAGAAGCCGTACATCTGCCATGTAAACACACGCATTGTCAGTTCACAAAGGCATAATCTGCGGCTGATATGTACCACATTCAGAACTCCACTGCCATTGGATTGCACAGCACCTCTCCTGTCAACCCCTTTAGAAGATTGATGCATACTGCAAGAAGAAAAGGTGCTTCTGGTTCGTGGCTCCAAAATGGCTGAATCTGCACACAGCGCATGCAATGCCTCATTTCGTGCTGCTGCTTTGCCACACGAAGTGTTGTGCTGGATGTATTGGACGATTTGTTGTTTGCATTTTTTTGGTGTATGTGCAAAATACGAGTACCCTACGGCTTGTATCCGGATCAAGAATGCCTTGCAGAGCACACGGCAGCATGTACCAAAAAGGCTCTTTGGAGCATTTTTTTTTTGGTACTGGCACTTTTTATGGGTGCAAAAAAGTGAGTGAGAACAACGGAATGCTCTTTAGAGCGTTCTTTGCAACGGGAAACACTCTATATAGTATTCTTTGTACCATTTGCACATGTTGCAAAGAATGCTCTTGAGAGCATTCTTTGGTTATCACTCACATTTGGGTTTGGTCTAGATTCACATCTATTCTTCTATTCTATTCTATTCTATTCTTCTACATAAATTCACATGATAGCAGGCTGAATCTGCCCCGAAAAACAGACACCGGCCGCGCGCCTTGAACGGCCGCGCCGTGCAACACACGCGCCCCGCGCAACACACGCCTACGCCGTGACACCCCCCCTCTCAGTCGCACTGCGTCAGCTACAGCACTCTTGCCGCTGTAACCGGGCGCCGTACTCTCTCATGGCCCCGACAGCCCCTCACCCGGTTCGGCCAAAGGCTGACCGTTGTGTTTGGTTGCTGCACCGGGCGAGGGCACGTCAGAAGGCAGGGGCACGACGCCCAGGCACACGTAGCCGCTCTCGGCCTGCAGCACGCTTGCTGCGTCAGCTACAAAACTCCGGTGCATCACGCATCATACGCACGGGCACCCGCCGCGCGTACCAGTCCTCAGCAATGGCTACCGCAGCGCGGTACAGCCTCTCCCGACCCACAACACCCGCCCAACACCGCACCCCTGCACCTGGTCGCACAACCACAGGCGGCGCCTGCAACAACTCAGGCCGCGGCATGCAGAAGTACCAAGCCTCCCACACGACCGGCAGCCACTGCCGGATGAGTTCTAACGCCTCATCCGGGTCCTGACCCACATAAACTGTCCCATGCCGACCACACGCCAGCCAACCCGTGTACGACAGCCCCAACGCGTGTCCTGCACTACCCGCCAACAGACCCGGACACCAGCCAGTCAACACCACCAGCCTGCTCTGTGGCAAATGCCACCACTGGTCTGGGACCCATTGCCGCACGCCCCGCAGGTCGAATGGCCCTGCGCCCCAGAGAGGCAATATTATATTATACACCACCTGGCGCATCGCGCCCGCCAGGAAGTGCTGCCGCGGCGCTCTCCACGCGTGGGTCGCTTCCGCCCCGTATCTCCATCGCAGCGCCGCACGCACCGCTCCCGGGGCCACTGCCAGCCCCACTCCCGTGAAGCTGATGGAGGCCGCGGGCCGCGTGGCTCCCACGCTGATGAAGTACTCAAACGCCCCCACCAGGAGCGCCGTCAAGTCCAGGGCGCCGGGGAAGAGCATGCAAACCGCGTACAAGACGCACGCGGCGTCCACGATCTTTCCCCAGCGCCGTGCACCGCTCACCGCTGCCGTGAGCTCCCTCGCCCAACCTCGCAGCACCGGCACCGGGTGGGCGCGTGCGATGCCCCGCAGCCGGTCCTCCTCCCAGCGCCCCCAATCACGCTGGCGCCTGCGCCGGCCCATATGCGATGGCGCCGGCGGCGGCAGGGGGTGGAAGCACGGTAGCACCACAGGCCTTGGCATAAGAGACAACCACTAAGGCACCGCAAACACAACACAGGTGAGGTTACCTCACCGCCATTCGCAACGTCTCCCTACCACGCAGACACTCGCAAGCTCGAAGCTATCGGGCGCCGTGCTATCCGCTGGGCCCCGTCTGCACCCTCACCCGGGTGCTATCCGCTGGGCCCCGTCTGCACCCTCACCCGGCTCGGCCAAAGGTTGACCGTTGTGTTTGTTTGTAGCACCGGGCAAGGGCGCGTCAGAGGACACCGGCACGACGCCCAGCTATTGGCAGCCAACGGCCCAAGGACCAAAAGCAGGGCGTTACGGCGCGCTAGGCAGGCTTCCGGACCTTCATGCCTACATGACCCTGCAGCTGCTTTATCACCGGTAGCTCCAACGTCCATACATGCTGGACTAACACCGTGGGGCCGCCCATAGCCAACCTCAGCCGACGTGCGGCCTCCTCTTGTGCTGCGGCATAGTCCCCCCCCCCACCCCGACTGGATACGGCTGAAAGGATCCGCCGGGTTGCATTCCCCTGGGACCTAGCACAGATACCACGACCTGCGCGACCGCGTGCATGCGTACACCAGCCGTCGCAAAATTCTATTTTGCACTCGCAACCCCACACTCGCTTTTCCTGCCGCAAAACTTTGCAGCACCGAAAAGTTATCTCCAACCGTACCTACTCTGTCCCACCCCAACGCGGATACGAAATGCACTGCATACTCTAATGCCGCGAACTCTGCAATGTGCTGATTGCACAACACCTCATGTACGACCCCTGCCCTTCCGCCCATCGTGTATCCCCACAACGCCATCCTCCAGGTTCTCCCATCGCAGGCTCCATCAAAAAAAATGTACTCAGCCCAATCGCGCGGCCTCTTAAAAAAAACCAACGGCCTCCAAGCCATCAGTCCCCATGGCAGCAAGCCCGCAAGGGTGTGCAACAAACGCAAGGGGGCGTCTGCCAACCACCGAGGCTGCCACAGTATATGCGCCCACACCGGCGCCACGAAAGGCAGCACTCCCCAATTTGGTCGCACAAACCACAGCAACCTGCCCAGCTAGTTGCCACCAGCGCGCCATCAAAGCTTGCCAATTTCCGCGCGCCGTGGACACAGTGGCAGCCTAGAAATCGAAAAACTTTCCCATCCATGCCAAACCAACGGCGGCCTCCAAGGTGCTCTTCGGACTGACAATGGCCCCTTCCTCCCTCAGGCGTGAAGCAACAACACCCGCCTGCATACTAACCCACTTCCTGCCATACCCAATGACAAACACATCGTCCAGGTAGACAAGCACCAAGACCCCCTCCACCCCCGCGCTCTGCACCAGCCTGACCATCACGGCCTGGCAAATGGCTGGACTGTGGGTCCACCCGAACGGGAGACAATCAAAACGATACAATATTCCATCGACTGAAACTCGAAAGGCGTCAGTAAATTCAACAGGGGTCTTCAGAGACCAAAAACAATTACTAAGATCGATATGACATGCACACAAAACAGGTTCTTCCCCCACACAGGGCGGGTCAGCTTTCAGCGACGCCATCTGGTGAAGAAGAAAATTGACATTATCCCCCACCACCCTGGCACAACCGGCTGGAACGAAATCCAAATGTATATTCCTATGCACAATCTGTAAAAAAGCGACAAGCTCAACGCTGGGCAACCGCAAGGGGGGGCTGTCGCACCCCTGGGCCTTGTTGAAAAGGACCATGTTGCAAATACAGCTTGCCTTTTCGCTGTTTTTCGGGATAGCGAAAAAGGACCCATTGGGGCCCAAACCGTCCGCAAGACAGGGGCGCAGCACCCCTTGCTGAACCAATGCCCTGGCCAGGACCGCAGACTTGCCCGTTACAGACGCCAGAGAAGAAAAAGACCGCCTGCTCACCTCGCCAAAGTTACGCGGCACCAATGCCGTCCAAATATCGGGGGGGATGCGGACATTACCCACAGGTCCCACCCCCCTTTCTAAAATGGCCGTAGTTAATGGCACCACAATTAACTTTGGGGAAGTGGAGTCTCGCAACCAGATCAGCCACGCGTCCCTCGTGAGCTGCACAAAAAACTGACCGATATGTACCCCAGGGTGCGGTATCCCTAACTCTGATGAATGCCTCCACATCCTGAGCACCAGCACCAGCAGCCGTCCCAGGACCCAGCCATCATCGCCTCCGCTGCTTGGCGGGAGGTCGATCACTTCCCGCAGCTTGCTGCACCACTCCCGAACCGCTCCGGCACGCGCCAAAACCCCGGATCCGCCCAATACCCGGTTCGCCCATAACCGGGATGTCGCGCGGCGCGCGGCGCGCGCAAAAACCCCGGATCCGCCCAATACCCGGTTCGCCCATAACCGGGATGTCGCGCGGCGCGCGCAAAAACCCCGGATCCACCCAATACCCGGTTCGCCAATAACCGGGAAGTCGCGCGGCGCGCGCAAAAACCCCGGATCCGCCCAATACCCGGTTCGGCCATAACCGGGATGTCGCGCGGCGCACGGGCGCGCGGCCCGCGCCAAAACCCCGGATCCGCCCAATAGCGGGTTCGCCCATAACCTGGATGTCGCGCGGCGCGCGGCGCGCGCAAAAACCCCGGATCCGCCCAATACCCGGTTCGCCCATAACCTATTTTTCTCATATAAAAAATCACATTTCCACAGGTTTTTAGGGCGAACTTGCGACACCTTCCTTGTTGTGCACACCAAGGGGCACCCAAAAGCAATTGGCGATACCTCTGAGGCGCTTTGTGTCCTCGTACACGTCCAGTGTTGGAGAAGTCCCATGCTTGCGGCTGATGATAAAAAATTTTTTTTCTCAAGTTTTCATGGAAAATAACTCCACCCGCCCATCCAACCCCCAGCCTATGGGATTTTTCACTCCAAACTGTTAGCTCATATGTCTGATCCTTGCAATTTTTCTATGCTAGTTATGTTGCATTGGAGTCCTTGCATTCTACAGATTCGAACAATTGCCCTCACATGTAGGTATACACATGTGTTGTCTTTGAAGCTTGCGTTCCGCTGTGTCTCCTTGTTCCCGTATCCGGGAACGGAGATTAGCTGCGTACACGTACCATTGCACGCAAACGAAGAAAAGGTTGGGGGTGATTGTGGTTTGCATTTTATTTTTGGAGCAAGAATATCTGCATGCTCGGTGTAGGAGCATCCCGTTTTGTTTGTCATGTGGCCGCACGGCACCAGCCACTCCGCCGCTGCAATCCCATGAGGCAATGTCGGCGTTCTGTGCTTTGGTGCAAGACGGGTGTGATGTTTCGAATCCCCATTCTACGGCTTACCGGGTTACCACGTTACCACGTTACTACAGGTTACCACAAACCCCAAATTTTCAAGAGTGGGCGGCGCAAGCATCCAGTATCTTCTGCAGTTTTGCACTACTATCAACGAATCTGTCACCATTTTTCTTAGAATGGACAAGTTCGCCGCCGACGAAGACTTCAAACAATGCAGTGATATTTGGAGTTGCTTCGCCTTGCACCTCACCACATTTGCCCCGGAGTTCATGCCTAAACCTTTCGAACTTGGGTCTGTAACCAAGTGACACATCGTACACAACCTTCGTTTTCATTTTGTTGCAAGTCTGAGGAACATGAACAACAAAGTATAAGAGTGCGTAGTCCCACAAGCAAGTAACCATGGTGCCACAACTGTCGCTGCAGTGAAGAATGAATCGACGTTCCGCTCGGGTACTCAGGTTTGGCCTCATTCATGCCAGTAGCCGTCATTAAGGGCTGTGACCTCTCGGGTCCCGGTTGGTGTATGTTCCATAGTTCTTACTCACTTCCAAAGTGTTGGACTGCGGTGGTTTTATGAGGCGGTTGACTAGGTTGTTGGCTTCAGTGGACTTGTAAATTTTTATGACATTATGAACTTGCAGTGCTTGAGTTTAAGGCCAATCATCACTGGTTTTGAATGCCTATCCATCTGTGTACGCTGTGTCTCAAATGGTTGCACCGCTGTGATTTTTGTGAATTTGCCTGCGTTTGCCTGTCTTGCTTCATGGTGGTTGTTGAAAGAGTGCCTGCTTTTCGGACTAAGGAACGAACGAAACAGCCACACAACGACAGACCGGCGGAACGAATGAACCACTAAATGAACCAGCTGCTGCCACCATTGTCAAGACGAGTGAATTCGAATGCCCCAACGAACGCCGTGGTTTGTCCCTTCCTTCCCACTTTGCGCCCTTTGTATGTCTTTGCCTGTGAACCATTGCTGCAAGTACAAATGACAATATGTCAGCAAAGCGTTCTGTAAGCAAAGAATGTAACGTCTCTACGTGCGCGCAATGTCGGCATGTTTCCATGATGTTTCCATAATCAGTGCAGATCCCCACCACTTTTCCTACCGGAACCTCCTGCAAATCTGCTCAAGGATTCCAGGGGATCCAGGGGATCTCCTCTCGAGAGGCGATCATATCGCCCACCAGAACGGCCACCACAACCTTGAAGCAAGATAATCACTCCAGCCAACAACTTCAGCCAATGCCAAACTGGTCACATGAAATTGGCTTGGGAATAAGCCAACCCCTCGCAACTCACGCAGTCGCAACTCCGCAACAACGGTGCGCCACACTTACAATGACGCCTGTGTGTTCTTGCTCCGCTTGCTCGCCTTCGCTTCGTCCCCCGGCATGTTCACGAGGGGGTTTCACCCGCATAGACCTTGCATTCGCAACTTTAACCCCAATTCTACAAACTGAGCAAGTTCTAACTACAGATTTCCAACAACTTGCTTCATTGCTTTAATTTGAGCAGTAGAACCTACACGAGAAACGTCGAGATACACGAATGCCATGGTATGTCCCCGCAACCCGGTTTCTAGGGTGTGTCCGGGGGTTGATCACAGGGAATGAAAGACTTTAAAACGCTTTTCCACGACAAGGGGGGCGGCCGGTTCGAATCCAGAGCCCCCAAAGATTTCGAGCACGTCCTTCTCCAAACTAAGATTTTTGGGAAAACTGGTGGCGCCGCAGGCGCCGAAGAATTTTTTTCCAGGCACATGGTATGGAGTAAAATTGTTTATCCCCCCTACTCAAAATGCTCAGCTCCCCTTGGGGATTTCAAGAGTAGTGCATGGAACCACTTTGGGTAGGGGCGGTGCGTGAGTTGCGTGAGTACCTGGGCCTCATACCCAACTGTTCGGAGGTACCTGACCCCCCCCCCTTTCAACCCACCCGGAAACCCCCCCTCCCCGTTACACCCTCCTAGACCCCCCCCCCCCCCCACACAACACCGGCCCGGGGGGGCATCTGTCGGCACATCGGGGGCACAGGGCTGAGGAAAGCGTAGCTGGATTGTGGAAATAAGGGTAAGTCCCTCTTTTATTTTTTGGCGTAAATCGCGTGACTTTTTTTTTGGCGTAAGTCGCATTTTTTCTACGCCAAATGAAAAAAAAAAAGCGACTTACGCTTGCCACCACAGGGCTTGGGCCCTGGTCCGAGTACGAGCCCCACATTCCCACACGGGCAACGGCACAAATCGCGCAGAAGATACTCAACGATGGCTGGAGTTGTTGCTCGTGGCCGCAGTCCACATCTATTGTCTGTCGAAGCGATGGTGACCACAAGGACGGGTCGGCAAAAAGGTGTGGCTCATTGGCACACGGGACAAAGAATCCCGAGGGGACTCAGGGGCCCGAATGGTCTGTGGATCGCGGGAAAAGGAATGCGGCCACATTCTGTCGTTGCCGTCACAATATATCGATACGAAACGTCCATCCGCAACTGCTTAACTGCGGCTCTAGAGATGAGTACTTAGGGGGTCGCGGGGGCAGGAGCGGGGGCGGCAGCTGCGGCCGGGACGGCAGCAGCCTCCGTGGGGACGGCGGCCAGTGCTGCACCCTCCACATCAGCAGGATACATGCCAGTCATGCCGGGAGCGGCACCATATGCTGGGACACCGCCAGCGGCATACGTTGTGGCAGCAGTTGGGGCAAAGGATGCAGCACCGTAGCCGGCATCGTAGGTAGCTGGCACTGTGGCAGCATAGCCAGCAGCTGTAGCATCGATACCTGCAGCTCCATACCCTGCTCCAGTGTAGGTAGCTGGCACTGTGGCAGCATAGCCAGCAGCTGTAGCATCGATACCTGCAGCTCCATACCCTGCTCCAGTGTAGGTAGCTGGCACTGTGGCAGCATAGCCAGCAGCTGTAGCATCGATACCTGCAGCTCCATACCCTGCTCCAGTGTAGGTAGCTGGCACTGTGGCAGCATAGCCAGCAGCTGTAGCATCGATGCCTGCAGCTCCATACCCTGCTCCAGTGTATGTGGGAGCAGCATAACCAGCAGCACTACTGTAGCCAGAGGTATAAGTGGGGGCAGTGGCATATCCTGCACCATATCCGGCGTAGCCAGTGGCCGAGGCATTGACAATTGGGCTGCCAAAATACCTTCCATCCATAACCCCGTCGGCGGCGTCGAGAGCCGCAGCAGATGCACTGCCGTAACCGTAGCCAGCGTAACCAGTGGTTGGAGCAGCATAAGAGGTGGCTGGTGCTGCGTACGTGGCTGGAGCAGTGTATGTTGGAGCTGTGTACGCGGTGGCAGCAGCGCCGTAGCCTCTAGTGTATGTGGGAGCACTGTAGGCAGCAGCATTGTAACCAGAAGTGTAGGTGGGGGCACTGTAGGAGGATGCATATCCACCATAAGTGCTGCCAGGGTAGCCAGAATACCCACCATAGCCAGAATAGCCAGAATACCCCCGGGAATAAGTTGGGGCGCTGTAGCCGGATGACACAATGGGGCTGCCATAGTACCTTCCATCCATCACGCCATCGGCAGCATCAAGGTAACTTGCTGCAGAGGGTGCAGTGTAGCCACGGGTGTAGGTTGGGGCGTGACCACCGTAGTCACGGGAAGGAGTGTAGCCGCCATAGCCACCACTGCCATATCCTCCGCCATAGCCAGGACCATAACTTTGCCCATACCCCATATCACTGTAACCGCCGTAGCCACTATATCCACCATAGCCAGGATATCCCCGGCCAGGAGGTCCACTGGGACCTGGACCTGTACATGGAGAGATGGCGCAGGCAAATGGGAAACAGGGGGGGGCGGGGACTCAAACCCGTCCCGATGCAAACCAGCCTCCAAGGATCTGTCCAAAACTTCGGGCAGAATCATCATTCCGACTGCGTCAGGTCAGGAGTAATTGGACTGCATGCACATGGTATTCTAAGGGCATGGCAATGTTCCACTGCCAAGTGTCTGCACGTGTCAATGCTTCACAATGTACAAGCGGCAATAGGTCTCCTTGCAATTGCCTGTGTGCAACTATGGGTCATGATGGGGCAAGGAGAATGCTTACAGGCGCGCTGCAGGACGCGGCAGGTGCGCCACAGGATTTGGGTTTCACTGTTGTTCACGAGATCACGACCCTATTTCCCGACTTCAAAGGAATGGAAACGAACAAGATTGGCGGTCTTTCGAACGTACCTAGGAGGCCTCAATATGCCCGTGGGTAAACGCTAGGACTTCACAATTAGTCGATGGCCACAGAAACCTGACTTCAGGTTGTGGAGCTCCCTGGTCTTGACTTTGCCTCTATTGCCAGAGCGGGATCTCATTTCGCCCCTCAACATCCGATGTGTGTAGCAACAATGATGCCAGGAAATAAGGGGGAAAGAAAATGTGTGGATAAAATGGAAAAGCAATCCGGAAACCCTGCAAAGAGCACCTCAAAGACGTGTCACCTCCATACTCAGCCTGGAGTGCCCCTTTAACTTGCATGTACATGAACCAGAAGAATCATCGGATGGAACCGAAAAGAAATGGGGGACAGGGCTTTTGCGGTCTTGGAGTTGCACCTAAATAACACACTTCCATGGGATACGGTCCTGTTTACTACACAAACAAGGTGCAACTCAAGGGAAACACCACAGTGTACCGTTCCCTTGCAAAGTCTCTGACAATTGCACTTCGGGCGCCGCACGAACAGCGTTCTCAAAGACAGCCGGACATGGCCTGACAGCACTTGCTTGGGCACTGGAAGTGGGCGAGGGGCAACTGTGAAAAAAAGCATCTTTGACCAGATTGTGACGCACAGGGTCATCTGTTGACGCGACCGTGGCACGTGCAAATTGCGCATGGAGTGTTGATGGCAGGGGGGTTCTGAAGGAAAAAAGTGTTCCTGAACGGCAGTTTTGCAAAAAAGACCGCGTGTAGCTCATATGTTCAACCATGGTTGGTGGTGATTGGCGGTTGGCGGTTGGTGCCGATTGGAGGTTGGCGGTTGGCGACTGGCGGTTGGTGGTGGTCGGCGGCGGTTGGCGGTTGGCGGTTGGTGGTTGGTGGCGTTTGGCAGTGGTTGGCGGTTGACGGTTGGTGGGGGTCGGTGGTTGGCAGTTGGTGGTCCCTCCGGGTGGCCCTTAAAGGCGGTCCTGAACAAAAACAAAATCTAGTTCCTAAAGGACCCCCCTGGTTGACAGGTGCTGATGGAGTGCAGGCACCTTGCTAATGATCACATGCACCCTTTAGCACCACCACGAGGATCTCCAAGGCAATGCATGGTGTTCAAAGTGGGCAAGAGTGGAAATATCTTGGAAAAGGAATTGTGGGACACTGTCACGGCCGGTTTGGCCATTTTGGCCCCAAAATTTTGGCAACATTTGAGCCACCATCACAGGGTACCGAGTTTTCCCTTTTCGCGCATGCATGCTGCTGCTGCTTGCTGCTCCCAAAAGGGGCGGCTCCTCCCCGCACCCTAAAGTGGGTTACAAAACCTTACTGGTTCCACTAGCACGGTGACCCTCATCCTAGCTAGGTCACTAGCAGCCTTGGAGGAGAAGCAAAGCAGGACACAGAACACAGAGAGAGGCGTCCTACCATGCAAAATGATACATAGCAACATTTGCTTTACGCAAAAATGGAACCCAGCATTCTCCAACCCTGGACACGTGGACCAACTCGACTAGCCCTCCATTTGCAATGCACAGGTGAATTTGTGACGTACAGCTCGTGCTTTTCTAGCATATTTGCATTCTACATTGGGGAGGGGGGGGCGGGGGGAGTTTGGCACAAGGCCTCGGTATTAGGTTGTTTGTCTTTGGGGCGCGGGGGGGGGGGGGTGAAAATGCAGCCCCCCCCCGTCGGCATGGAAACATTGTCCCCGTGCCATTGACGCCAGGACTCCTGGACCACTATCTGGCACAACCCGGCACATAAAGACCTCGCTTGGCCACCCCCGGTGGTGGGAAAGCCATAGAACAGGCCACATTGACGCAGAAGGGGCTTGGGTACGGATGAGGGAACAATGCGTACCATGCAGTAGGCGAGCGGCAGCAGCACACACTTACACACACAGAGAAGGGAAATGTCAGACATGTGGGACAAAAGCACACCGCTTGCAGTTGGGTAATGCTTCTCCTTGATTTTATGGCCATGGTACTTGCCGTCCATCTTGCCATCCATCATGTCCAACGCTTGCTTGCTGCCATCATCCGGCACGTAATATTTCCCTTTTTGTTCAAAATAGGTTGGCCCATTGGAGGGTCCATATCCGTGACCATAGCCATCAGGGTACCCATACCCAGGCTGACTAGGAGGATAACCATTGCCAGGACCATAGCCAGGGCCATAGCCAGGACCACTGGGAGGATATCCACCCTGCCCAGGACCACCAACTACAATCTTTTGTTTGCCGTATTTACCGTCAATCTTGCCGTCCATCTGGTCCATGTACATGGCCTGCTGAGGGTTGGCAGCATAGGCTGGTGCTTTGCTCTTGTTTCCTCCCATGGTAAAGAAAAGAACTGTGCAAGGGAGAATACAGAAAAGAGGTTGGCAACGGAGCAACGTTTCACCGTTTGACCAGCTGGTGGTCAGTGGGCAGTGTGGCAGTACGTCACAACAACTGTTTGTAGGACAAAGCCGTGGACACCTCTGCAGGTCGGATTCTATTTCCTGGTGTGTGCCAACTTGCCAATTGCCTCGCCGCGGATGTTGAATTCACGCGCTCAGTCGCGAATATCGCCGAAAAACTCCTTGACATCCAAACATCAGGATTTGCAGGATGGGAGGATGTGCTGTGTGTAATTAGCGTGGGTGCCTTTGCTTATGAGCGGGACAGCAGGTCCACTGGACTGCATGAGGTGCAAGCTCTGCTGCGCACGTTCACTGTACACCGACTCGCCACGGGGGGCAAAGGATTTCCTCATCTCACAGGGCTGCACCTCCCTCACACCTGAGGCCTTGCATAGAAACTTTGGTCGCACTCGCACAACGAAATGACAGTGATCTGATGCGACAGCAAACGAAGTGGGTCCTCAGGGCGTGCACTGCACGAGACGCCTACTAAGCCGACCAACAACACACGTGACAAACGTGCCAAACAGTGTTCTTTGCAAGCAAGCGACCTAGGCAAGAATGTGAGCCCACCCTGTGGGAGATCCCACTCTACCCCCCTTCCAAACGCCTCAAGGCACATTGGGACCCCAACGAATGGGAGAGCCGGCTAACCTGACACCAACACCCACAGAGAAACCAAGGGGGAACAGTCTTGAGCTGTATCCAGCATGTTCACCACGGCTGCTCTGCCAAAATCTGTACTTAGTCTGAGCATGCCCTGACCGCACCAGTCACCTTGATGAGGACAAGCTCAAAACCTCTCTGTCTGAACCCCATGCCTCGCAGCCCTTGCGACGGAGGCAGGAGATCTAGAGGCTCGTTCGTCAGCTTCAATTCAAACTAAATTGTTTTCTCTGAGGTCAAAACTGGGGCAGTTTGACCAGATCTTGACGTTATGACGAGAGGTCTGAGTATCTAAACCCTGTTTTGATGGCAAGCCACTGGAAACTAGGGCCGAAATTCTATTGCCTTTGGCAAGGCACCTCGAAGAGGGGAGAGGGACGACCATTCTTGAGCTGCCGAGGCTGGAAAACTGCATCAGCAGGTTGTGCCTTAGACCCCTTGGGAGCCCCCCCCCCCCCCCAACACCCAAATAGGGTGAAAAACACATAAAGAGGGGCTAAAACATGCTTTACATAGCAAGGATGTTTGATCCTTTTGGATGGTCAGAGTATCAAAAAAATCAGTTTCGGAAATTTCCATTTTTGAGCTGCTGAGGCCGGAAAACTGCATCAGCAAGTTGTGCCCCAGACCCCTTGGGGATCAATGGTCGGTTCCGATAGACTGAATGTCCCCGCCATAGACAATTCCAGCCATTAGTCCAGCAGTACTGTGTAGCTCAATCAATGCACGTGTCCCCTTCTTGGTTGGGGTGCTCCACTATGTAAGGTACAGCGAGGCGTTTCTTGCGGTTAGCTCTGTGGGTCACTTGTGTGCTTGTCCTGTCTGCCGACTCCAGTGAACAACCAGGATCAATAATAAGCAGTCGTCCTTAAGGTGTGGACTGCATTCACTTGTTTACGTGCGGACTGACTGGGCTGCAAAGCATGGCACTCACTCGGCCTTTCCCCGTCAGTTGCTGTTTAGTTTCAAGAAGAGCAGGGGGTAACATACAGCTTCACCAGGGGGGGGGGGTACATACAGAAGTGAGACTGAATAAGATACAGAGGATAAAGTATAAGAGCAGGTGTGACGTGTAAGCCGTGTGCAGTCTGTACTGTAAGAAGGGTGTGGCGTCATGTGTTGGAGTCCTCGTCCACAAAGGCCTGCACCACATGCTGGTAAGCAGTGACCAGGCGGGGCAGCCCCATGCACCACAGCCGCATTGTACCCTTGGGAACACCGGAAATGCGTTGTGTTGTGATGCCGGTTTTCAGCGACCTATTGGTGTCCACGTCCGTGATGACAACCGTTCGTTCCATGGAATGTACTCCAGCGTGTCGTTTCGACTCAGGCTGGCGACTCACAGGGTGCGGGACGTGCCGTTCGAGCCTGTGAGCTAATGCGGCAAGAAGACTGAATTGCTTTTGTTCTGGTAGGGATGGGACAAGCGTCCATGTTCGGTAGCTGCTGGATGCTGCTGGTAGATGCTCCGTGACGGTCACATCTTGGATCAGATTGTGATCCTGCCTTCTCCGCTTTTGTTCTGTCCGTTCACGATCAGACGACCTGTGTCCCCGCTTCCTCTTGCGGGAGGGATCGCCGGGTTCCATTGTGGACGTAGCAATGCAAAGGCAGGCTAATCAGTAAATGGGGAGAGGGCTCGGGGGGGTAGGGCGGGGAACCGCGTGTCTACCTCGAGGGCTGGGCGACATCCACGCGTAGCCCTTGCGGCCGCTGTGGAGGTCTCCCGGCGTTTTTGGGGGGGGGGCACCCGGTGGATCCAGACCCCTTGGGAGCCCCCCCCCCCCAACACCCAAATAGTGTGAAAAACACATAAAGAGGGGCTAAAACATGCTTTACATAGGATATTTGATTATTTTGGATGGTCAGAGTACCAAAAAAAACAATTTCGGAAGTTTCAATTTTTGAGCTGCTGAAGCCAGAAAACTGCATCAGCAGGTTGTGCCCCAGACCCCTTGGGAGCCCCCCCCCCCCCCCAACACCCAAATAGTGTGAAAAACACATAAAGAGGGGCTAAAACATGCTTTACATAGGATATTTGATTATTTTGGATGGTCAGAGTATCAAAAAAATCAATTTCGGAAATTTCCATTTTTTGAGCTGCTGAGGCCAGAAAACTGCATCAGCAGGTTGTGCCCCAGACCCCTTGGGAGCCCCCCCCCCCCCCAACACCCAAATAGGGTGAAAAACACATAAAGAGGGGCTAAAACATGCTTTACATAGCAAGGATATTTGATCCTTTTGGATGGTCAGAGTATCAAAAAAACAAGTTTCGGAAATTTCCATATTTGAGCTGCCGAGGCTGGAAAACTGCATGAGTAGGTTGTGTGCCTACAACCTTGGTACCCCCCCACACCCAAATAGTGTTAAAAACGCACAAAGAGGGTCTAAAACATGCTTTACATAGCATATTTCATCATTGTAAGTGGTCACAATATCAAAAAAATGTTTTGCAAAAATTTCCATTTTTGACCTGTAGAGGGTGGAAAACTGCTTCAACAATTCGTGCACACACCAAATGCTATTGAACCACATACAAATAGCAATTCTATTGCCTTCGGCAAGTCCACCTCGCAGAGAATCTACCCCAAGTAACGCACACACAAAACAGGGAAAAAACGACATAAATACGGCCTAAAACATGCTTTACTAGCTTGGATGGTCATTTTAAGTGATCACGGTTTCAGAAAAATAAGTTTCGAAAACTTCGATTATTGACCTGCCCAGGGTGAAAAACTGCATCAGCAGGTTGTGTACCAATCCCTTGGGAGCCCCCCCGGACCTAATACCCAAATAGGGTGAAAAACACGTAAATACGGCCTAAAACATGCTTTACATACCTTGGATGGCCATTTTAGGTGATCACAATATCATAAAAATAAGTTTCGAAAACTTCGATTATTGACCTGCCCAGGGTGAAAAACTGCCTAAGGAAGTTGTGTACCAATCCCTTGGGAGCCCCCCCCCCCCCCCCCGGACCTAATACCCAAATAGGGTGAAAAACACGTAAATACGGCCTAAAACATGCTTTACATACCTTGGATGGCCATTTTAGCTGATCACAATATCATAAAAATAAGTTTCGAAAACTTCGATTATTGACCTGCCCAGGGTGACAAACTGCATAAGCAGGTTGTGTACCAATCCCTTGGGAGCCCCCCCCCCCCCCCCCCGACCTAATACCCAAATAGGGTGAAAAACACGTAAATACGGCCTAAAACATGCTTTACATACCTTGGATGGCCATTTTAGGTGATCACAATATCATAAAAATAAGTTTCGAAAACTTCGATTATTGACCTGCCCAGGGTGAAAAACTGCCTAAGCAAGTTGTGTACCAATCCCTTGGGAGCCCCCCCCCGGACCTAATACCCAAATAGGGTGAAAAACACGTAAATACGGCCTAAAACATGCTTTACATACCTTGGATGGCCATTTTAGGTGATCACAATATCATAAAAATAAGTTTCGAAAACTTCGATTATTGACCTGCCCAGGGTGAAAAACTGCATGAGCAGGTTGTGTACCAATCCCTTGGGAGCCCCCCCCCCCCCCCCCCCCGGACCTAATACCCAAATAGGGTGAAAAACACCTAAATACGGCCTAAAACATGCTTTACATACTTTGGATGATCATTTTAGGTGATCATGGTATCAAAAAATAAGTTTCGAAAACTTCGATTATTGACCTGCCCAGGGTGAAAAACTGCCTAAGGAAGTTGTGTACCAATCCCTTGGGAGCCCCCCCCCCCCCGGACCTAATACCCAAATAGGGTGAAAAACACGTAAATACGGCCTAAAACATGCTTTACATACCTTGGATGGCCATTTTAGGTGATCACAATATCATAAAAATAAGTTTCGAAAACTTCGATTATTGACCTGCCCAGGTGAAAAACTGCCTAAGGAAGTTGTGTACCAATCCCTTGGGAGCCCCCCCCCCCCCCCCCCCGGACCTAATACCCAAATAGGGTGAAAAACACGTAAATACGGCCTAAAACATGCTTTACATACCTTGGATGGCCATTTTAGGTGATCACAATATCATAAAAATAAGTTCGAAAACTTCGATTATTGACCTGCCCAGGGTGAAAAACTGCATGAGCAAGTTGTGTACCAATCCCTTGGGAGCCCCCCCCCCCCCCCCCGGACCTAATACCCAAATAGGGTGAAAAACACGTAAATACGGCCTAAAACATGCTTTACATACCTTGGATGGCCATTTTAGGTGATCACAATATCATAAAAATAAGTTTCGAAAACTTCGATTATTGACCTGCCCAGGGTGAAAAACTGCATGAGCAGGTTGTGTACCAATCCCTTGGGAGCCCCCCCCCCCCCCCCGGACCTAATACCCAAATAGGGTGAAAAACACGTAAATACGGCCTAAAACATGCTTTACATACTTTGGATGATCATTTTAGGTGATCATGGTATCAAAAATAAGTTTAGAAAACTTCAATTCTATTGCCTTCGGCAAGTCCACCTCGCAAAGAATCTACTCAAAGCAATGCACACACAAAATAGGGGGAAAACGACATAAATACGGCCTAAAACATGCTTTACATAGCTTGGATGCTCATTTTAGGTGATCACAATATCATAAAAATAAGTTTCAAAAACTTCGATTTTTGAGCTGCCCAGGGTGAAAAACCGCAGAAGCACGTTGTGTACCCATCCCTTGGGAGCCCCCTCCCCCCCCCCCCCGGACTTCAGGAGGGGTGGCGAGCGGTGTCACCCTCGGGGTCCCGCCTCGTCAGAGGTGACCAGGGCGCAGCAGGCTCACTGGGAGCTCCGCTCCCTTGACTGCTCCTGGGGCAGGGAAGTGCTCAGCACGCCCCAGACCTTCCTTCTACTGGGACGCTCCCAGCCGGTCTGGCACTCTGTGCGACGCTACCTGTGACCCTCTGGGTCAGTCAAGGAGCACCTCAGACCACACGCCCCGTGCACCCCTCTGGGGTTCAGTCGCGGGCTGGAGGAAGCTGCCGGTCACCCGACCTACACACTCCCTCAGCAGACACGTGGTAGGGCACCCATGCCCCGCTGCTGGGGCCCGGAGCACCGGGCACACACAACCCCCCACACGCGCCAACCACGGCCCACTGAAGAACGACAAAGGTGTGCCCCTGCCTTGAATGCCCCCCCCCCCCCCCCCCAAGGACCCCAGCGCGCGCGGACACACAGGCACGGCGACATCTCCCTCCCACCAGCGCCTTGGTGGGGTACGTGGGTCATCAGCAGTGTGGATGGCTGTGAGACCAGACAACCAGAGGGGGGTACCCAGTCGAGCCGGTGATCACAATATCATAAAAATCAGTTTCCCGGAAGACATGCAAACACAAAACGACAGTCTCTCATTGCAATAGCAGAATCCACTCAGGCTCTACACAACAGCAAAAACAATAATTAATCTGTCACGGGAGCAGGATATACATAAAATCATAAGGAAAACCACCATTAGCACAGCAACGGATGTTTCGAAAACTTCGATTTTTGAGCTGCCTAGGGCAAAAAACTGCTTCAGCAGGTTGTGTACAGGCCCATTCACCAAGCCATTAATGGTGCAAATAGTCATTTCGCGTCTTTGGCACCAGCAATGACCGGCCGTCGGCAAGGTTACAGACTGCAAAAAATGTCCTTCTGTATCCTAGTAGGCATATACTGTCACAACATCCCCACTCACACCCCTCAGAGTGGGTAGCACGGGGTCACCGAGGTTGCCAAAACCGCCAACATACCAAAAATGGCTAAAAATTGCATAAATTGCATCAGCGCTCGTCCCACTCCACCCCATACAAGCCCCATGGAGTCGGGACCCGGAAACACTTTTCCGGCTCAAAATCGAAAAAAACCAAAAGATTCATGATTTTCGACCCCAAAAAAAAGGGGGGTCGATTTTTGACCCCCCCCCCCACATGAAACCCACTTTTTTGAGGTTTTGAGGGGGGGGGAGGGGGGGGGGGTCAAAAATCGACCCCCCCTTTTTTTGGGGTCGAAAATCATGAATCTTTTGGTTTTTTCGATTTTGAGCCGGAAAAGTGTTTCCGGGTCTCGACTCCATGGGGTTTGTATGGGGCGGAGTGGGACGAGCGTTATTGCAATTTATGCAATCACCTCGCAG
>OZ038388.1:48234901-48462038 GCA_964036045.1 Eutreptiella sp. 'Long Island Sound 2002' | reverse complement strand
CAAAAATCGACCCCCCCTTTTTTTGGGGTCGAAAATCATGAATCTTTTGGTTTTTTTCGATTTTGAGCCGGAAAAGTGTTTCCGGGTCTCGACTCCATGGGGTTTGTATGGGGCGGAGTGGGACGAGCGTTATTGCAATTTATGCAATCACCTCGCAGAGGTTGTTAGATCAAAGCCAGGCAGGCGTATATATGGGGAAAACGCCACATACCCCCCCATTTTGGCCTTTTTGGGCCTATTCGCGTACCCTACCCCAAGGGGTTGATTTGTTAGTTTAACCCCTTGTAAAATCATTATTTTGCCCAATAAACGCATCCCCCATAGAGTTTTTGGTCCGGACCCCCCCAAACCCCCCCCACTTGAAACCCACTTTTTTGAGGTTTTGAGGGAGGGGGGTGGGGGTGGGGGGGGGGTCAAAAATGACCCCCCCTTTTTTTGGGTCGAAAATCATGAATCTTTTCGTTTTTTTCGATTTTGAGCCGGAAAAGTGTTTCCGGGTCCCGACTCCATAGGGTTTGTATGGGGCGGAGTGGGACGAGCGCTTATGCAGTTTATGCACTTTTCGGCCTTTTTTGCTATGTTGGCGGTTTTGGCGACCTCAGTGACCCTGTGGTACCCACTCTGAGGGGTGTGAGTGGGGATGTTGTGACAGTATATGCCTCCTAAGATACGGAAGGACGTTTTTTGCAGTCTCTAGCTTTGCTTAGGGCCGTTCACAACCCGTGCCAAAGACGCGAAATGACTGTTTCCAACAATAATGGCCTCGTGAATGGGCCGGGACACAACCTGCTTATGCAGATTTTCACCCCGGACAGCTCAAAAATCGAAGTTTCCGAAACTTGTTTTTTTGATATTGTGACCACACAATGTGACCATCCAAGGTATGTAAAGCATGTTTTAGGCCGTATTTACGTGTTTTTCACCCGATATGGGTATTAGGTCCGGGGGGGGGGGGGGGTCTCCCAAGGGATTGGTACACAACCTGCTTATGCAGTTTTTCACCCCGGACAGCTCAAAAATCGAAGTTTCCGAAACTTGTTTTTTTGATATTGTGACCACCTAAAATGACCATCCAAGGTATGTAAAGCATGTGTTAGGCTGCATTTACGTGTTTTTCACCCCATTTGGGAATCAGGTCGGGGGGGGGGGGGGGGGGGGCTCCCAAGGGATTGGTACACAACCTGCTTATGCAGTTTTTCACCCCGGGCAGCTCAAAAATCGAAGTTTTCGAAACTTGTTTTTTTGATACCGTAATCACCTAAAATGAATCACCTCGCAGAGGTTGTTAGATCAAAGCCAGGCAGGCGTATATAGGGGAAAACGCCACCTACCCCCCCATTTTGGCCATTTTGGGGCTATTCGCGTACCCTACCCCAAGGGGTTGAATTGTTAGTTTAACCCCTTGTAAAATCATTATTTTGTCCAATAATCGCATCCCCCAATGAGTTTTTGGTCCGGACACCCCTAGACCCCCCCCACTTGAAACCCACTTTTTTCAGGTTTTGAGGGAGGGGTGGGGGGGTGGGGGGGTGGGGGGGGGGGTGGAGGGGGGGGTCAAAAAATGACCCCCCCTTTTTTTGGGTCGAAAATCATGAATCTTTTGGTTTTTTTCGATTTTGAGCCGAAAAAGTTTTTCCGGGTCCCGACTCTATGGGGTTTGTATGGGGCGGAGTGGGACGAGCGCTGATGCAGTTTATGCACTTTTCAGCCATTTTTGCTATGTTCGTCGACCTCGGTGACCCCGTGGTACCTACTCTGAGGGGTGCAAGTGGGGATGTTGTGACAGTATATGCCTACTAGGATACGGAAGGACGTTTTTTGCAGTCTCTAGCCTTGCCTGGGGCCGTCCACAACCCGTGCCAAAGACGCGAAATGACTGTTTCCACCAATAATGGCCTAGTGAATGGGCCAGTACACAACCTGCTTATGCAGTTTTTCAACCTGGGCAGCTCAATAATCGAAGTTTTCGAAACTTGTTTGTTTGATATTGTGACCACTTAAAATGACCATCCAAGGTATGTAAAGCATGTTTTAGGCCGTATTTACATGTTTTTCACCCTATCTGGGTATTAGGTCCGGGGGGGAGGGGTGGGGGGGGGGGGGGCTCTCAAGGGATTGGTACACAACATGCTTATGCAGTTTTTCACCTTGGACAGCTCAAAAATCGAAGCTCCCAAGGGATTGGTACACAACATGCTTATGCAGTTTTTCACCTTGGACAGCTCAAAAATCGAAGTTTTCGAAAGTTATTTTTTTGATATTCTGATCACCTAAAATGACCATCCAAGCTATGTAAACCATGTTTTAGGCCGTATTTGGGTGTTTTGTCCCCTATTTGGGTATTGGGTGGGGGGGGGGGGGGGTCTCCCAAAAGAATGGTACACAACCTGCTTATGCAGGTTTTCTCCCCGGACAGCCCAAAAATCGAATCACCTCGCAGAGGTTGTTAGATCAAAGCCAGGCAGGCGTATATATGGGGAAAACGCCACATACCCCCCCATTTTGGCCATTTTGGGGCTATTCGCGTACCCTACCCCAAGGGGTTGATTTGTTAGTTTAACCCCTTGTAAAATCATTATTTTGTCCAATAATCGCATCCCCCAATGAGTTTTTGGTCCGGATCCCCCCAGACCCCCCCCACTTGAAACCCACTTTTTGGAGGTTTTGAGGGAGGGGGGGGGGGTGGGGGGGGGGGGGTCAAAAAATGACCCCCCTTTTTTTGGGTCGAAAATCATGAATCTTTTGGTTTTTTTCGATTTTGAGCCGAAAAAGTTTTTCCGGGTCCCGACTCTATGGGGTTTGTATGGGGCGGAGTGGGACGAGCGCTTATGCAGTTTAGGCACTTTTCGGCCTGGACAGCTCAAAAATTGAAGTTTTCGAAACTTATTTTTTTGATATTGTGACCACCCAAAATGACATTTCAAGCTATGCAAAGCATGTTTTAGGCCGTATTTACGTGTTTTTCACCCTATTTGGGTGTTAGGTCCGGGGGGGGGGGGGTCTCCCAAGGGACGGGTGCACAACCTGCTTATGCAAATTTTCACCCCGGACAGCTCAAAAATGGAAGTTTTTGAAACTTGTTTTTGTGACATTGTGATCACCTAAAATGACCATCCAAGGTATGTAAAGCATGTTTTAGGCCGTAGTTACGTGTTTTTCACCCGATTTGGGTATTAGGTCCAAGGGGGGGGGGGTCTCCCAAGGGATTGGTACACAACTTGCTAGTGCAGTTTTTCACCCTGGGCAGCTCAAAAATGGAAGTTTTCGAAACTTGTTTTTTTGATACCGTGATCACCTAAAATGATCATCCAAGGTATGTAAAGCATGTTTTAGCCGGTATTTATGTAGTTTCCACCCTATTTTGGGTGTGTGTTGCTCGCGGTAGATTCTCTGCGAGGTGGACTTGCCGAAGGCAATAGAATTTTTAGCCATTTTTGGTATGTTGGCGGTTTTGGCAACCTCGGTGACCCCGTGCTACCCACTCTGAGGGGTGTGAGTGGGGATGTTGTGACAGTATATGCCTACTAGGATACAGAAGGACTTTTTTTTGTAAATGTTGCACGTAAAACCGTCAATTCAAGTTGCCTAAGATCCACTGAGGGATTCTAGCGCAACATGCACCAAATCAGGAGGGAGGGGGCTTTATGAAAATCACCTCGAAGAGAGGTTATTAGATCAAGCGCAGGCGCGGGCGTCGTATACCCCCCCTTTTGGGGGTCGTTCGCGTAGCATACCCCAATGTATGGTTTCTAACGTCTAACCCCTTTGCCTCCCACTTTGTGCCTTTGATGCACGATATAAAGAATTGATGATTTCTTCATACATTCTAGAATGTTGGTGTGTTAGTGGGCACGGCAAAGTAAAGCAAGTACAGAATAAACTTAATGCTCGTGGAATGCAAAGGTTCTCATTCAGCAGAGGAAGCGGAGCAGAGGCACAAAGCACATTGGCTCCTATGTCAGCACAAATGTGGCTGCTATCTAGCTGGGGATGGCCATGTCGTTCCCTTGTGATGGGCCGTGTAGAATTTCATGGTGTGGGGCGACACTTGGTGTGATGTTCATGGAAGGCCCTGGGTTTGATTCTACATCTCCGTCCTCCACTAAGTCTCTTCTCCATTCCAGTTGGGGGGTAGGATCACCGAGGCATACAGACCAAGCCACCCAGGCATAGCACAAAGCGAAGGCAGCACAATCATTTTTTTCTCGGTAGCAACAACTTCACGAGCAAGGTAGTGCAGTGGGAGGTGTCTGCACAAGTAGACCAAGTCCCCCTGCATGCCCACGCCAAAGGAGGCGTGCAGGTAGAGGTTTTGGGTTAGAACGCGAAGTTTGTAGGGAGAGCCACCAAGGGATACCCCCAGGGGTGGTGGGTTATGGACATGGGCAGGGGAAGTAGAATTATGTGCTTGTTGTTTTTTTTGTTGTGCTTTGCTTCCATGTCAAATTGGAATGAGGGACCAGGACTGTCTTCTTTTGGGGCTCTAGCCTGACAGCACCATGGTTGGAAAACAATCATTTGTCCAAAGGGGTGTGGCTGCTGTTTCGTGGCTGTGATAGAGTGCTGAGATGTGTATGGGCGCTTTCATAACATTTGTAGCATCTTCACATCCGTCTGTAGGATTCACTTAAGAATACTGATTTTGGTTGCAAACATATCCACATTTGTCAGACCGTCATTTACATGGTCATGGTGGTCCCCTTGGGGGCAGTATGTGCAAAGATTCCAAAATGATCGCAGGAGGATATGGTGGTATCATCTTTGCGGAGGTGCATGCATAATCGTTGATGCCCATGCTGCCCAACGCCGTGGAAAACGAGCTTGGGACGTGGTCACTCAGCTTGGGTCAAGGCAGGCAGACGGAACGGGTTGTAGAGGTGTGGGCAAATGTATACATTCGCTGAGGCACATGAGCTTGAAACGCCACAATGGCTGCTGCAGGTCATTTGGCTCTCCGAAATGGGCTACTCTGTGCTGTTCAGGAGTCACTGGTCAATCCATAAGCGGTGGACACAAAAAAAAAAGACCTGGGACACCACACACAGTGATGCACGGCAATGCCCGGGCACGCCTTGTGGAATGGTGTTTCCTGTTCCTTGGTCTCGCCCTCCCGTTTGCGTTGCAATTTTCATCTTCTTTGACATGGACTGCCCATATTGCCGTGGATTAGAGGCCGCGTGAGAGGCCGACCGGGTGTCCGGTCCGTTGGTTGCAGATTCCTCTTGGCTGATGGACCGTGTGTCTTGGTGAAAGGCTAATGAAGGCTGACTACGACGAGGCCTAAGCATGGCACTCGGAGGTTGGAGCCTGGACGAAAGCAGGTCCAGGCGAAGTGACGAGTTTATAAAAAGCTGGTTAAAGGTCAGAGAACGGCGGTTAGAAAATCCCTGCCGATGGTGACAGGCTGACAGGCTGACGCGTCGACCCTGTGCTCAAGACGTGCAGTACCGTGATGCTCGAGGCGCGGGATGGCTCCGTTGCATAGCTCATAACTTTGTGTCCTCAAAGATCATCACAAATGTCAAAAAGATCGTGCAATTCGTCCGTCAACTCAGTGACCGAGTCCGCAACAAGCGCAACCCGGGCCAGTGCCCCCTCCAACAAACTCTCTAAAGACGTTTGGGCTGCTTCCTCTTCTGTACTTTCGTTGTATTGCTCTGTGATAAACTCGAGTGGGCCCTCAAGCTTGCGAAAGAACTCCGTTTTGAAGGTGGATATCTGCTTCTCGCACTCGGTGGCATAGACGAGAGCACTGTGCTGCAGTGCAGCCTCTATGAGCTTTTGCAAACTGTGCTTCAAATCCTCCATGCGAACGTGGTACTCCTTTTGCACAACTTCGCCCTTGTGATGCCCAAACAGCCACAGAGTGTACCACCGCCGCTCCCGCTGAACAACACATCTGCTCTCCTCGTCAATGCGCATGGCTGCGCTCAAATCCAGATCTTCGAAGGCGAAACTCGTGATGAACGGCTCGATATCAATGCTCAGGTCCAGTTCACTGAAGTCGTCGGTGATGGGCTGCAGCTCCCAAACCAGGTCCCAGAAGAGGTTGCGGCACGAGAGCTGCACCCCCTCGAGCACGTGGCCAATGCAAACCTGCGCCTCCTGCCCAATGAACTTCAGCAACACCCGCCGAAGCTCTGCAAAGGTGGAGTGCAGCCACTGCTGTGCACTTTCCGCATCCAGGAACACCTGATCCTCCGAGAGCAGTGCTCGGAAGGACTCGAACAGCTTCACATCGGAAAGCATGTTCGTGACCAGCACCGCGCACTTGGGCCGTAAGGCCTCCATCATGCGGCCCTGCAGCTCCCCAAAATGGTTGCGGATGGCCTTTTGCGCGAAGTCCAGCGGCTCCTGCAGCTTCTCCTGCACCGCCGCTTTGGAATGCCCCAGCAGATGCTGATGGCTCTGCAACGTCTGGGAGTATCCAAGGATCTGACTGTGGGTCATCTGCGTGGCCCTCAGCATGCACCCCAGTTTGCCGCGCAGCGAGGTCAACAGCTGCTGCGCGTCCCCAAGGGCATCGGTGAACACGCTAGGCACGATCCGAGAGAACATGTGGCGGATGGTGTCGTTCAGCACGTCCCCCATGCGCGCCTTCTCCCACATGATCTCGTTCCGTCGGACGCACTCCGCGATCGGGATCCGCCCGTAGTCCTCGAAGGGGTACACGACCCGCTGGTACTCCTGCATCCAGCCCGGCGACTGGGCCCCGGGCTTGCGCCGGTCCTGGGCCATGTAGTGGTAGAACTGCGAGGCCAGCAGGGCCCGCAGCGCCGACACGGGGAACACGTGGTCCGTGGTGACGGGGATCCCGCTTTTGCGGAAGAGGTCGTGGACGAAGTTGCGGGCGAACTCGCAGCTGATGTCCCCGCTCTCTTCGTATTTGTTGAGGATGATGATGATCTTGTCGGCGATGTTCATGCCCCGGCCTTTGGCGCTCCGCTCGTCCTTGAAGAACCCCACGAACTTCTGCCGCATCTCCGCGTCGGCCTGATTGCCGATCCGCGTGTAGTCCAGCACCGCAAAGACGGCGGAGGCCTGCCGCAGCGTGTCCTTGACTGCCTTCTCGAGCACGGGCTGGCCCGCCTCATCCGGCCCTGGGGTGTCCACCAGCGTGAGGGTCCCAAGATTGTCGGGCATGGAGCGCAAACATGCGAATTCCACTTCGATCAGAGGGTAGGCCTGTGCAGCAATGAGCTCCTCCAAAGGACTGGGGACAACAGCATCGTCTTCAGCTTCGCTTGCATTCTGCGCCAGAATCCCGTGGTCTCGGAGGCGCTCTGCTATGCGCAAAATGTCGTTGACAACGGTCAGATACTCTGATATCTCGTGGGCCCCGTGCACTGTGGTCGGCAGCTCAAAATCAGGAGAGAGCACCTGGTCAAAGGTGTCCTGCAGGTGGATGTCCAGGTACGGCACCAACCTCTTGGCCTTTGCGCCTGCAAACCGGGTCCTGGCGTATGAGACCCAGCGCGCGATGTGCTGGGTCTGCTGCGTGAGGCATGGCGTGGGCTGCCCCGGCTTGTGGCGGTAGAAGGTGGGGAGGGTGGTCATGGGGAGGGGCCGGCTGGGCGACAGTACCTGCCCCATGATGGCGTTGATGAGCGTGGACTTGCCCACCTTCATCAGACCAATGACTGCAATGGAGAAGTCTATCTGCTGCAGCGACTGCACGGGCGAATGGAGCTCTGATTTCAACTGGGAAATGCCTATGCTGCTGAGCTGAGAGTGCACGGGTGCACTGGACTGATGCATGATGTCGTCCAGCAGATCGGTGATGCTATCCATGATGCTGGAAGCCTTGGACTGCAATACTTTGACCTTTGGATGCAGAGTGTAGACCTCACTGTTGGAGGTGACAGTGAGGTCGGTGAGGGGGCCAGTCCACTCCTCGGCTGGCTCGGGTACGATTTCTGCGTCTTCACTACGCACTGACACTGACTCAGTGGAAACGTTGTTGGGCAAGTCTGCCTCCAAGCACCTGCCATCATCTGTGCCTGCCAAGGAACTGCTTTTCAGAGAGCAGTTCGCATCACAAAGGGTGGCAACTTGCCTCTGAAATTCTTTGATGGGCCCCAATTTGGTCAGCCCCAGGCTTTTCAGGTCCTCTGTGGTCAGCTCCATAAGCGCCTCGCCGGTGATCTCTTCGTCCTGGAATGCAGGAACAAGATGCCGGAACTTGGCGAGCGACTGCAACCACGCCACAACTTGGTCTCCATTCCAATCCACGACCGGAGTGTCGGCCATGCTCACAGCGAAGCACAGCGACACAGGGCGTGGTGGTGTTGTCACGCACTTGGGTCCAGGCTGCCACCTGCAGTTGTGGCTCTGCCTCTGTCAGAGGCCAATCAGAGGGCACTCATGGCTCTAAAAAAAAGGATAGACACTCAGAAAAGGGGTGGCAACTGGACTAGTTCTGCAACTGGGGTGGCAACTTCGCATTTCCACCTCCCGTACTACGAGTATACCACCACTGCGACCTGCAAGACCTACAATCGCCACTCCTTTGGCTTCTGGTGCCTGAGCAATCACTTTGGCTATTCCGGTAAGAGCCAGAGGATGCTACCCCCCCAACCCCTTGCACAGTAATTGCCTGCTTGCAAAGGTATCCTGGCACCCCCCGAGAGAACATACCCCAAGAGACAGTTCCCTCGCCCCCCCCCCCCCATTACTATGCAAAGGACCCGCGACACAAAACAAGTCACGCAGACACAAGGGCATATGAACCACAAAATGAGGCTGCAACTGCCTCTTGGGATGCATGTCCGGCTCTGCTCAGAAACAGGCTCTGTGTGCCACTTTTTCTGGCGGGAGTATTTGACTTTGAAGAGGTACACGTACTCAACAGGGGCCACAGGAATGGGCTCCCCACCTGGGCAGAATGTTTGGCTGCACTTGACACGTGGATTGGCAGCATTGGGAGCAGGCTTGGCAGGGGGCTTGGCAGGGGGCTCCAGCCCCTGTGGCAAGCAGTTTGCCTCAGGAACATCGCGTGTCAAGTACAGTTTCCGTTGGCAAAAACATTTGCCAGTCCCCACACACCACGCGCACTCTTTGCCCACACAATTTCAGTGTCTGATGCACATTTCCCGGACAAAGCCAGGGCTGTCCTTAACGCAAAAAAAAAAAAAAAATCCCGTCCGGTACGGGGTAATTTCAAAAGAGCCCGCGGACAGTACATGTCTTCACCCCGGTGTTCCCAATTGTTCAACCATGAGTCCCTAGCCCCAAATTGGTCTCAGCACATAACCATATGATCCTTGCCCCACATGTGTTGCATGACCCTACCTCACACCCTGCACAATTCAACATGAAGAAGAGCAATGCTTTTTTTGAATCAAATATAGTGATGCAACGTTCGACCACCCGAATGTTCCATCGCCGGTGGCACAGCTGGAAACAAACTCCCTACTGCTGGTACAACGTGTGGAAGTGCACCCTGACACGCTCCATAAGCTCACCCTTCCCCCCTCTCACACTCAAACCATGCTTCCTACAAATGGCCTGAAACTCAACCTTAGTCCACTCATGCAACCTCCCCCTCTCCATTGCCAGGGGGGGGGGGGAAATGCGGTCGCCGGGATTGGAAAAAAATGCGGAAAAATGCGGAAAAAATGCGGAAAATGCGAGAAAAAATGCGGCATAAAATGCGGTTTTGCTAAAATGCTATAGGACTCCCAAAACCCCTATGTTTATCAAGACGCATGTTGATCTGTTGACACCATCGCTCCATCAATGTGAAGACTACGGCCCCGGCTCAACATGCAAAGCGTGGTAGGGAAGTCTCACCCTTCTACTGTGGTTTAGGAGGAGGTGCGTTACACCCTCGGCAAGAAGCAGCAGAGCCCCAATACTGCCTCCACCCCATACCCCATTGAAGCAACCGGCTATTCGCCCCTCAATGGATAGCTTAACCGCCCGTAAGAATACAATGGCGGCTGCCGGAAGCCTTCCCAAGCCCACAGGGTGCCCAGTCCAGTGAGCTTGGCGTATCGATGCGTTTCGCGGTTCGTTGCCCCCGACTATTCGCCCCTAGTTGGATAGCTTAACCGCCCGTACAAATACGTTGGCGGCTGTCGGAAGCCTTCCCAAGCCCACAGGGTGCCCAGTCCAGTGAGCTTGGCGTATCGATGCGTTTCGCGGTTCGTTGCCCCCGACTACCGTGCCTTCTCCCTCTTCTGCATAGTCTCAACGGCCACCTGGTGCTTTTTGGAGTCCAAATGACATTGGACTGTGCTCTTCGTTGTGTGGCTCACGGGGCATCCACACGCATCGCACCATAGTACTTCAATACCAAGATCATTGGTGCGGAGACTCAGGGGATGGCCAGGGAATTGTTCCTTCCGCTTCCCAGGGCCCATGGTGCAATACTTTGCGCCGGCACCACCTCTCCCCTTACCACGTACTTTGCGGCGGGGTGGGCTATTTCCATCATCAGATGTGGGCTCAGAAGGAGGGCAATGGGAGGGCATAGCATGTGACATGTCTAAGGGAAAAGGAGCCATGTAACAAACAAAAGTGGCGGTGTTGGGAAGGTATGCAAACACTGACTTGACTACAAAACTACCCTTTAGTTGAACTACACAATGCCACTTGAATGTATCCTCTTGAACATTACACTAAGGGACCTGCCCAGAAAATGCGAAAAAAAATGCGGAAAATGCGAAAAAATGCGAATCGCATTTTTCCCCCCCCCCTGCATTGCACTCAACACCGCCTCATCCACATCATACCGAAACACCAACTGCGTGCCAGGGTTAGAAGAGGTGGAGGGGACAGCTGAGGGGTTAGGAAGGTCAGAAGAGGAGCTACTGGCAACTGCATCTGCCTGCTCCATATCCTCGTCCTCACTGTCTTCGTCCTCACCCTCCAACTCAACCCCATACACATCGCCAATGTTGGCGTCACATGTCGCCCTCTTGGGGACAACCCACAAATCTCGAATGTCCAACGGAACCTCCGCCTCAACATCCTCTTCCAAAGAAACTGCCAAATCCTTGAAAGCCGCAAACCCAAGCAAACCACCATCTTCCACCTCAACCGCATGCCCTTGCTTCCGTTTGCGCGGGCGGAAAGGGGCCTTCCGAAGGTCCTCAAAAACCTCAAAGGGCCCCCAATCCTCTGGTGCCTCCCCATTGCACCTTACCCACAGCGTCTCACACATGCGCTCCGTGGTTTGGCCAAAGTCCGTAGCCGTCACGTAGCTAAAAACTCTCTCACACGAACACGAGCTTGCCTCAACCCAATCCTCCAGGTTAGCACTGCCATCCCACTCAGCTCGCTTGAATCGTGCTTGTACGTCCTCAATCAAACTACGAAGAAACTTCATCCGGCTACCCTTGATGACGCTACTCCCTACGTCAACACCCAACGATTCCTCCCACCCCCCTGGAATGACATGACGCATGGTGTGCAACAGCTGTGTGCACATCACGTTCATCAAACCCTGGACGGCGGCGACCCGTGCCCCCCTGGTCGCTTGAACTTTCTTGCTTGTGGCACAAACCATAGCAAAAACATCGCAAAAAAAGGCCGCCGTCAACTTGAAGAGGGGGTGTGAAAGTGCATCGAACAAGCCCTGGGCCTTCTCCCTCCGCCCCAGGCCAGCCTCATGACTAATGTACTCGGGCAAGTGTTCCACAACAGCAGGCAAATTCTCTAGCACAATATCAAGCTCGTGGAACATTGCTTCCACCCAACGCACACCAGTGCGGCGGGAGAAACAAAACTTCCCCCCCTTGCGCCACAACCCCCGCATGCGCTTCGAGCTGGTCCTGTAGAAGCAGGCCAGGAAGGACACCAGATCATCCAGTGCATCGTACCAAAGCTTGACCTTTCCCTTTGCAGTGCTGATCGCTCGCATCAGGCAATGTGCCGCATCCTTCACCCAAGCAATGAGTTCCCTCCCCCCTTTCTCCCTTACATTGTTCAGCAGACCCACATAGGCACCCATAGTGCCGGCACCATCCGAGACCACTGCGATGATGCGCTCCTCAATCACCTTCCACTCAATGCCCAGCTGGTCAAACACCTTCCGGACGGTGTCATCATACAGCTGAGCATTTGCCGCATCAGGGTCACCATCGGCGGTTTCACTCCCTTCCCCCCCCTCCCTCCCCTGGGCTCGCACCATGTCAGCAAGGCCGACAAAAATTTCCTCTTCTGGAGTGCGCACAAAAACTGCAAGTGGCTCACTCTTGGCCCCCCTTCGAGCGCCAGCATCCAGCACAATTGCAACCTTCCGTGCTCTCAACACACGGTTCCTGGTCCGGTGCCATGGGTGGATAGCGGCTATGGGAAGTAGATGGCGAAGGGAAGGGGTGAGTTTTGCCGCATTGAACGCCTGCAAATGCCACTTGCTGCTTCAATTTTCATGTGGGGAGCCGCCCCACCAGTTACCCAAAAAAAGCATGCACGGGCGCGCAACCAAGCCGGGGACAAAATCAGAAATCAAAATCAGAAGTGCCGTATTGGGGAGCAAAATCAGAAGTGGCCCACAAGTGGGCAAATTGGCTACCTCACCCCTGCCGTATCGGGGAGCCCCACCGCCTCAGAGCGGGGGGCAAAATCAGAAGTGGCCCACAAGTGGGCAAATTGGCTACCTCACCCCTGCCGTATCGGGGAGCCCCACCGCCTCAGAGCGGGGGGCAAAATCAGAAGTGGCCCACAAGTGGGCAAATTGGCTACCTCACCCCTGCCGTATCGGGGAGCCCCACCGCTTCAGAGCGGGGGGCAAAATCAGAAGTGGCCCACAAGTGGGCAAATTGGCTACCTCACCCCTGCCGTATCGGGGAGCCCCACCGCCTCAGAGCGGGGGGCAAAATCAGAAGTGGCCCACAAGTGGGCAAATTGGCTACCTCACCCCTGCCCTATCGGGGATCCCCACCGCCTCAGAGCGGGGGGCAAAATCAGAAGTGGCCCACAAGTGGGCAAATTGGCTACCTCACCCCTGCCGTATCGGGGAGCCCCACCGCTTCAGAGCGGGGGGCAAAATCAGAAGTGGCCCACAAGTGGGCAAATTGGCTACCTCACCCCTGCGGTATCGGGGATCCCCACCGCCTCAGAGCGGGGGGCAAAATCAGAAGTGGCCCACAAGTGGGCAAATTGGCTACCTCACCCCTGCCGTATCGGGGAGCCCCACCGCCTCAGAGCGGGGGGCAAAATCAGAAGTGGCCCACAAGTGGGCAAATTGGCTACCTCACCCCTGCCGTATCGGGGAGCCCCACCGCCTCAGAGCGGGGGGCAAAATCAGAAGTGGCCCACAAGTGGGCAAATTGGCTACCTCACCCCTGCCGTATCGGGGAGCCCCACCGCCTCAGAGCGGGGGGCAAAATCAGAAGTGGCCCACAAGTGGGCAAATTGGCTACCTCACCCCTGCCGTATCGTGGAGCCCCACCGCTTCAGAGCGGGGGGCAAAATCAGAAGTGGCCCACAAGTGGGCAAATTGGCTACCTCACCCCTGCCGTATCGGGGATCCCCACCGCCTCAGAGCGGGGGGCAAAATCAGAATTGGCCCACAAGTGGGCAAATTGGCTACCTCACCCCTGCCGTATCGGGGAGCCCCACCGTTTCAGAGCGGGGAACAAAATCAGAAGTGGCCCACAAGTGGGCAAATTGGCTACCTCACCCCTGCCGTATCGGGGAGCCCCACCGCTTCAAAGCGGGGGGCAAAATCAGAAGTGGCCCACAAGTGGGCAAATTGGCTACCTCACCCCTGCCGTATCGGGGATCCCCACCGCCTCCGAGCGGGGGGCAAAATCAGAAGTGGCCCACAAGTGGGCAAATTGGCTACCTCACCCCTGCCGTATCGGGGAGCCCCACCGCTTCAGAGCGGGGGGCAAAATCAGAAGTGGCCCACAAGTGGGCAAATTGGCTACCTCACCCCTGCCGTATCGGGTGTCCCCACCGCCTCAGAGCAGGGGGCAAAATCAGAAGTGGCCCACAAGTGGGCAAATTGGCTACCTCACCCCTGCCGTATCGGGGAGCCCCACCGCCTCAGAGCGGGGGGCAAAATCAGAAGTGGCCCACAAGTGGGCAAATTGGCTACCTCACCCCTGCCGTATCGGGGAGCCCCACCGCCTCAGAGCGGGGGGCAAAATCAGAAGTGGCCCACAAGTGGGCAAATTGGCTACCTCACCCCTGCCGTATCGGGGAGCCCCACCGCCTCAGAGCGGGGGGCAAAATCAGAAGTGGCCCACAAGTGGGCAAATTGGCCACCTCACCCCTGCCGTATCGGCGATCCCCACCGCCTCAGAGCGGGGGGCAAAATCAGAAGTGGCCCACAAGTGGGCAAATTGGCTAACTCACCCCTGCCGTATCGGGGAGCCCCACCGCTTCAGAGCGGGGGGCAAAATCAGGAGTGGCCCACAAGTGGGCAAATTGGCTACCTCACCCCTGCCGTATCGGGGGTCCCCACCGCCTCAGAGCAGAGGGCAAAATCAGAAGTGGCCCACAAGTGGGCAAATTGGCTACCTCACCCCTGCCGTATCGGGGAGCCCCACCGCCTCAGAGCGGGAGGCAAAATCAGAAGTGGCCCACAAGTGGGCAAATTGGCTACCTCACCCCTGCCGTATCGGGGAGCCCCACCGCCTCAGAGCGGGGGGCAAAATCAGAAGTGGCCCACAAGTGGGCAAATTGGCTACCTCACCCCTGCCGTATCGGCGATCCCCACCGCCTCAGAGCGGGGGGCAAAATCAGAAGTGGCCCACAAGTGGGCAAATTGGCTACCTCACCCCTGCCGTATCGGCGATCCCCACCGCCTCCGATCGGGGGGCAAAATCAGAAGTGGCCCACAAGTGGGCAAATTGGCTACCTCACCCCTGCCGTATCGGGGAGCCCCACCGCTTCAGAGCGGGGGGCAAAATCAGAAGTGGCCCACAAGTGGGCAAATTGGCTACCTCACCCCTGCCGTATCGGGTGTCCCCACCGCCTCAGAGCAGGGGGCAAAATCAGAAGTGGCCCACAAGTGGGCAAATTGGCTACCTCACCCCTGCCGTATCGGGGAGCCCCACCGCCTCAGAGCGGGGGGCAAAATCAGAAGTGGCCCACAAGTGGGCAAATTGGCTACCTCACCCCTGCCGTATCGGGGAGCCCCACCGCCTCAGAGCGGGGGGCAAAATCAGAAGTGGCCCACAAGTGGGCAAATTGGCTACCTCACCCCTGCCGTATCGGGGAGCCCCACCGCCTCAGAGCGGGGGGCAAAATCAGAAGTGGCCCACAAGTGGGCAAATTGGCTACCTCACCCCTGCCGTATCGGCGATCCCCACCGCCTCAGAGCGGGGGGCAAAATCAGAAGTGGCCCACAAGTGGACAAATTGGCTACCTCACCCCTGCCGTATCGGGGAGCCCCACCGCTTCAGAGCGGGGGGCAAAATCAGGAGTGGCCCACAAGTGGGCAAATTGGCTACCTCACCCCTGCCGTATCGGGGGTCCCCACCGCCTCAGAGCGGAGGGCAAAATCAGAAGTGGCCCACAAGTGGGCAAATTGGCTACCTCACCCCTGCCGTATCGGGGAGCCCCACCGCCTCAGAGCGGGAGGCAAAATCAGAAGTGGCCCACAAGTGGGCAAATTGGCTACCTCACCCCTGCCGTATCGGGGAGCCCCACCGCCTCAGAGCGGGGGGCAAAATCAGAAGTGGCCCACAAGTGGGCAAATTGGCTACCTCACCCCTGCCGTATCGGCGATCCCCACCGCCTCAGAGCGGGGGGCAAAATCAGAAGTGGCCCACAAGTGGGCAAATTGGCTACCTCACCCCTGCCGTATCGGCGATCCCCACCGCCTCCGATCGGGGGGCAAAATCAGAAGTGGCCCACAAGTGGGCAAATTGGCTACCTCACCCCTGCCGTATCGGCGATCCCCACCGCCTCCGATCGGGGGGCAAAATCAGAAGTGGCCCACAAGTGGGCAAATTGGCTACCTCACCCCTGCCGTATCGGGGAGCCCCACCGCTTCAGAGCGGGGGGCAAAATCAGAAGTGGCCCACAAGTGGGCAAATTGGCTACCTCACCCCTGCCGTATCGGGTGTCCCCACCGCCTCAGAGCAGGGGGCAAAATCAGAAGTGGCCCACAAGTGGGCAAATTGGCTACCTCACCCCTGCCGTATCGGGGAGCCCCACCGCCTCAGAGCGGGGGGCAAAATCAGAAGTGGCCCACAAGTGGGCAAATTGGCTACCTCACCCCTGCCGTATCGGGGAGCCCCACCGCCTCAGAGCGGGGGGCAAAATCAGAAGTGGCCCACAAGTGGGCAAATTGGCTACCTCACCCCTGCCGTATCGGGGAGCCCCACCGCCTCAGAGCGGGGGGCAAAATCAGAAGTGGCCCACAAGTGGGCAAATTGGCTACCTCACCCCTGCCGTATCGGCGATCCCCACCGCCTCAGAGCGGGGGGCAAAATCAGAAGTGGCCCAAAAGTGGACAAATTGGCTACCTCACCCCTGCCGTATCGGGGAGCCCCACCGCTTCAGAGCGGGGGGCAAAATCAGGAGTGGCCCACAAGTGGGCAAATTGGCTACCTCACCCCTGCCGTATCGGGGGTCCCCACCGCCTCAGAGCAGAGGGCAAAATCAGAAGTGGCCCACAAGTGGGCAAATTGGCTACCTCACCCCTGCCGTATCGGGGAGCCCCACCGCCTCAGAGCGGGAGGCAAAATCAGAAGTGGCCCACAAGTGGGCAAATTGGCTACCTCACCCCTGCCGTATCGGGGAGCCCCACCGCCTCAGAGCGGGGGGCAAAATCAGAAGTGGCCCACAAGTGGGCAAATTGGCTACCTCACCCCTGCCGTATCGGCGATCCCCACCGCCTCAGAGCGGGGGGCAAAATCAGAAGTGGCCCACAAGTGGGCAAATTGGCTACCTCACCCCTGCCGTATCGGCGATCCCCACCGCCTCAGAGCGGGGGGCAAAATCAGAAGTGGCCCACAAGTGGGCAAATTGGCTACCTCACACCTGCCGTATCGGCGATCCCCACCGCCTCAGAGCGGGGGGCAAAATCAGAAGTGGCCCACAAGTGGGCAAATTGGCTACCTCACCCCTGCCGTATCGGGGAGCCCCACCGCTTCAGAGCGGGGGGCAAAATCAGAAGTGGCCCACAAGTGGGCAAATTGGCTACCTCACCCCTGCCGTATCGGCGATCCCCACCTCCTCAGAGCGGGGGGCAAAATCAGAAGTGGCCCACAAGTGGGCAAATTGGCTACCTCACCCCTGCCGTATCGGGGAGCCCCACCGCTTCAGAGCGGGGGGCAAAATCAGATGTGGCCCACAAGTGGGCAAATTGGCTACCTCACCCCTGCCGTATCGGGGGTCCCCACCGCCTCAGAGCAGGGGGCAAAATCAGAAGTGGCCCACAAGTGGGCAAATTGGCTACCTCACCCCTGCCGTATCGGGGAGCCCCACCGCCTCAGAGCGGGGGGCAAAATCAGAAGTGGCCCACAAGTGGGCAAATTGGCTACCTCACCCCTGCCGTATCGGGGAGCCCCACCGCCTCAGAGCGGGGGGCAAAATCAGAAGTGGCCCACAAGTGGGCAAATTGGCTACCTCACCCCTGCCGTATCGGGGAGCCCCACCGCTTCAGAGCGGGGGGCAAAATCAGAAGTCGCCCACAAGTGGGCAAATTGGCTACCTCACCCCTGCCGTATCGGGGAGCCCCACCGCTTCAGAGCGGGGGGCAAAATCAGAAGTGGCCCACAAGTGGGCAAATTGGCTACCTCACCCCTGCCGTATCGTGGAGCCCCACCGCTTCAGAGCGGGGGGCAAAATCAGAAGTGGCCCACAAGTGGGCAAATTGGCTACCTCACCCCTGCCGTATCGGGGATCCCCACCGCCTCAGAGCGGGGGGCAAAATCAGAATTGGCCCACAAGTGGGCAAATTGGCTACCTCACCCCTGCCGTATCGGGGAGCCCCGCCCGTTTCAGAGCGGGGGGCAAAATCAGAAGTGGCCCACAAGTGGGCAAATTGGCTACCTCACCCCTGCCGTATCGGGGAGCCCCACCGCTTCAGAGCGGGGGGCAAAATCAGAAGTGGCCCACAAGTGGGCAAATTGGCTACCTCACCCCTGCCGTATCGGGTATCCCCACCGCCTCCGAGCGGGGGGCAAAATCAGAAGTGGCCCACAAGTGGGCAAATTGGCTACCTCACCCCTGCCGTATCGGGGAGCCCCACCGCTTCAGAGCGGGGGGCAAAATCAGAAGTGGCCCACAAGTGGGCAAATTGGCTACCTCACCCCTGCCGTATCGGGTGTCCCCACCGCCTCAGAGCAGGGGGCAAAATCAGAAGTGGCCCACAAGTGGGCAAATTGGCTACCTCACCCCTGCCGTATCGGGGAGCCCCACCGCCTCAGAGCGGGGGGCAAAATCAGAAGTGGCCCACAAGTGGGCAAATTGGCTACCTCACCCCTGCCGTATCGGGGAGCCCCACCGCCTCAGAGCGGGGGGCAAAATCAGAAGTGGCCCACAAGTGGGCAAATTGGCTACCTCACCCCTGCCGTATCGGGGGTCCCCACCGCCTCAGAGCAGGGGGCAAAATCAGAAGTGGCCCACAAGTGGGCAAATTGGCTACCTCACCCCTGCCGTATCGGGGAGCCCCACCGCCTCAGAGCGGGAGGCAAAATCAGAAGTGGCCCACAAGTGGGCAAATTGGCTACCTCACCCCTGCCGTATCGGGGAGCCCCACCGCCTCAGAGCGGGGGGCAAAATCAGAAGTGGCCCACAAGTGGGCAAATTGGCTACCTCACCCCTGCCGTATCGGCGATCCCCACCGCCTCAGAGCGGGGGGCAAAATCAGAAGTGGCCCACAAGTGGGCAAATTGGCTACCTCACCCCTGCCGTATCGGCGATCCCCACCGCTTCAGAGCGGGGGGCAAAATCAGAAGTGGCCCACAAGTGGGCAAATTGGCTACCTCACCCCTGCCGTATCGGGGAGCCCCACCGCTTCAGAGCGGGGGGCAAAATCAGAAGTGGCCCACAAGTGGGCAAATTGGCTACCTCACCCCTGCCGTATCGGGGGTCCCCACCGCCTCAGAGCAGGGGGCAAAATCAGAAGTGGCCCACAAGTGGGCAAATTGGCTACCTCACCCCTGCCGTATCGGGGAGCCCCACCGCCTCAGAGCGGGGGGCAAAATCAGAAGTGGCCCACAAGTGGGCAAATTGGCTACCTCACCCCTGCCGTATCGGGGAGCCCCACCGCCTCAGAGCGGGGGGCAAAATCAGAAGTGGCCCACAAGTGGGCAAATTGGCTACCTCACCCCTGCCGTATCGGGGAGCCCCACCGCTTCAGAGCGGGGGGCAAAATCAGAAGTGGCCCACAAGTGGGCAAATTGGCTACCTCACCCCTGCCGTATCGGGGAGCCCCACCGCCTCAGAGCGGGGGGCAAAATCAGAAGTCGCCCACAAGTGGGCAAATTGGCTACCTCACCCCTGCCGTATCGGGGAGCCCCACCGCTTCAGAGCGGGGGGCAAAATCAGAAGTGGCCCACAAGTGGGCAAATTGGCTACCTCACCCCTGCCGTATCGTGGAGCCCCACCGCTTCAGAGCGGGGGGCAAAATCAGAAGTGGCCCACAAGTGGGCAAATTGGCTACCTCACCCCTGCCGGATCGGGGATCCCCACCGCCTCAGAGCGGGGGGCAAAATCAGAATTGGCCCACAAGTGGGCAAATTGGCTACCTCACCCCTGCCGTATCGGGGAGCCCCACCCGTTTCAGAGCGGGGGGCAAAATCAGAAGTGGCCCACAAGTGGGCAAATTGGCTACCTCACCCCTGCCGTATCGGGGAGCCCCACCGCTTCAGAGCGGGGGGCAAAATCAGAAGTGGCCCACAAGTGGGCAAATTGGCTACCTCACCCCTGCCGTATCGGGGATCCCCACCGCCTCCGAGCGGGGGGCAAAATCAGAAGTGGCCCACAAGTGGGCAAATTGGCTACCTCACCCCTGCCGTATCGGGGAGCCCCACCGCTTCAGAGCGGGGGGCAAAATCAGAAGTGGCCCACAAGTGGGCAAATTGGCTACCTCACCCCTGCCGTATCGGCGATCCCCACCGCCTCAGAGCGGGGGGCAAAATCAGAAGTGGCCCACAAGTGGGCAAATTGGCTACCTCACCCCTGCCGTATCGGCGATCCCCACCGCCTCAGAGCGGGGGGCAAAATCAGAAGTGGCCCACAAGTGGGCAAATTGGCTACCTCACCCCTGCCGTATCGGGGAGCCCCACCGCTTCAGAGCGGGGGGCAAAATCAGAAGTGGCCCACAAGTGGGCAAATTGGCTACCTCACCCCTGCCGTATCGGGGATCCCCACCGCCTCCGAGCGGGGGGCAAAATCAGAAGTGGCCCACAAGTGGGCAAATTGGCTACCTCACCCCTGCCGTATCGGGGAGCCCCACCGCTTCAGAGCGGGGGGCAAAATCAGAAGTGGCCCACAAGTGGGCAAATTGGCTACCTCACCCCTGCCGTATCGGGTGTCCCCACCGCCTCAGAGCAGGGGGCAAAATCAGAAGTGGCCCACAAGTGGGCAAATTGGCTACCTCACCCCTGCCGTATCGGGGAGCCCCACCGCCTCAGAGCGGGGGGCAAAATCAGAAGTGGCCCACAAGTGGGCAAATTGGCTACCTCACCCCTGCCGTATCGGGGAGCCCCACCGCCTCAGAGCGGGGGGCAAAATCAGAAGTGGCCCACAAGTGGGCAAATTGGCTACCTCACCCCTGCCGTATCGGGGGTCCCCACCGCCTCAGAGCAGGGGGCAAAATCAGAAGTGGCCCACAAGTGGGCAAATTGGCTACCTCACCCCTGCCGTATCGGGGAGCCCCACCGCCTCAGAGCGGGAGGCAAAATCAGAAGTGGCCCACAAGTGGGCAAATTGGCTACCTCACCCCTGCCGTATCGGGGAGCCCCACCGCCTCAGAGCGGGGGGCAAAATCAGAAGTGGCCCACAAGTGGGCAAATTGGCTACCTCACCCCTGCCGTATCGGCGATCCCCACCGCCTCAGAGCGGGGGGCAAAATCAGAAGTGGCCCACAAGTGGGCAAATTGGCTACCTCACCCCTGCCGTATCGGCGATCCCCACCGCTTCAGAGCGGGGGGCAAAATCAGAAGTGGCCCACAAGTGGGCAAATTGGCTACCTCACCCCTGCCGTATCGGGGAGCCCCACCGCTTCAGAGCGGGGGGCAAAATCAGAAGTGGCCCACAAGTGGGCAAATTGGCTACCTCACCCCTGCCGTATCGGGGGTCCCCACCGCCTCAGAGCAGGGGGCAAAATCAGAAGTGGCCCACAAGTGGGCAAATTGGCTACCTCACCCCTGCCGTATCGGGGAGCCCCACCGCCTCAGAGCGGGGGGCAAAATCAGAAGTGGCCCACAAGTGGGCAAATTGGCTACCTCACCCCTGCCGTATCGGGGAGCCCCACCGCCTCAGAGCGGGGGGCAAAATCAGAAGTGGCCCACAAGTGGGCAAATTGGCTACCTCACCCCTGCCGTATCGGGGAGCCCCACCGCTTCAGAGCGGGGGGCAAAATCAGAAGTGGCCCACAAGTGGGCAAATTGGCTACCTCACCCCTGCCGTATCGGGGAGCCCCACCGCCTCAGAGCGGGGGGCAAAATCAGAAGTCGCCCACAAGTGGGCAAATTGGCTACCTCACCCCTGCCGTATCGGGGAGCCCCACCGCTTCAGAGCGGGGGGCAAAATCAGAAGTGGCCCACAAGTGGGCAAATTGGCTACCTCACCCCTGCCGTATCGTGGAGCCCCACCGCTTCAGAGCGGGGGGCAAAATCAGAAGTGGCCCACAAGTGGGCAAATTGGCTACCTCACCCCTGCCGTATCGGGGATCCCCACCGCCTCAGAGCGGGGGGCAAAATCAGAATTGGCCCACAAGTGGGCAAATTGGCTACCTCACCCCTGCCGTATCGGGGAGCCCCGCCCGTTTCAGAGCGGGGGGCAAAATCAGAAGTGGCCCACAAGTGGGCAAATTGGCTACCTCACCCCTGCCGTATCGGGGAGCCCCACCGCTTCAGAGCGGGGGGCAAAATCAGAAGTGGCCCACAAGTGGGCAAATTGGCTACCTCACCCCTGCCGTATCGGGGAGCCCCACCGCTTCAGAGCGGGGGGCAAAATCAGAAGTGGCCCACAAGTGGGCAAATTGGCTACCTCACCCCTGCCGTATCGGGTGTCCCCACCGCCTCAGAGCAGGGGGCAAAATCAGAAGTGGCCCACAAGTGGGCAAATTGGCTACCTCACCCCTGCCGTATCGGGGAGCCCCACCGCCTCAGAGCGGGGGGCAAAATCAGAAGTGGCCCACAAGTGGGCAAATTGGCTACCTCACCCCTGCCGTATCGGGGAGCCCCACCGCCTCAGAGCGGGGGGCAAAATCAGAAGTGGCCCACAAGTGGGCAAATTGGCTACCTCACCCCTGCCGTATCGGGGGTCCCCACCGCCTCAGAGCAGGGGGCAAAATCAGAAGTGGCCCACAAGTGGGCAAATTGGCTACCTCACCCCTGCCGTATCGGGGAGCCCCACCGCCTCAGAGCGGGAGGCAAAATCAGAAGTGGCCCACAAGTGGGCAAATTGGCTACCTCACCCCTGCCGTATCGGGGAGCCCCACCGCCTCAGAGCGGGGGGCAAAATCAGAAGTGGCCCACAAGTGGGCAAATTGGCTACCTCACCCCTGCCGTATCGGCGATCCCCACCGCCTCAGAGCGGGGGGCAAAATCAGAAGTGGCCCACAAGTGGGCAAATTGGCTACCTCACCCCTGCCGTATCGGCGATCCCCACCGCTTCAGAGCGGGGGGCAAAATCAGAAGTGGCCCACAAGTGGGCAAATTGGCTACCTCACCCCTGCCGTATCGGGGAGCCCCACCGTTTCAGAGCGGGGGGCAAAATCAGAAGTGGCCCACAAGTGGGCAAATTGGCTACCTCACCCCTGCCGTATCGGCGATCCCCACCGCCTCAGAGCGGGGGGCAAAATCAGAAGTGGCCCACAAGTGGGCAAATTGGCTACCTCACCCCTGCCGTATCGGGGAGCCCCACCGCTTCAGAGCGGGGGGCAAAATCAGAAGTGGCCCACAAGTGGGCAAATTGGCTACCTCACCCCTGCCGTATCGGGGATCCCCACCGCCTCAGAGCGGGGGGCAAAATCAGAATTGGCCCACAAGTGGGCAAATTGGCTACCTCACCCCTGCCGTATCGGGGAGCCCCGCCCGTTTCAGAGCGGGGGGCAAAATCAGAAGTGGCCCACAAGTGGGCAAATTGGCTACCTCACCCCTGCCGTATCGGGGAGCCCCACCGCTTCAGAGCGGGGGGCAAAATCAGAAGTGGCCCACAAGTGGGCAAATTGGCTACCTCACCCCTGCCGTATCGGGGATCCCCACCGCCTCCGAGCGGGGGGCAAAATCAGAAGTGGCCCACAAGTGGGCAAATTGGCTACCTCACCCCTGCCGTATCGGGGAGCCCCACCGCTTCAGAGCGGGGGGCAAAATCAGAAGTGGCCCACAAGTGGGCAAATTGGCTACCTCACCCCTGCCGTATCGGGTGTCCCCACCGCCTCAGAGCAGGGGGCAAAATCAGAAGTGGCCCACAAGTGGGCAAATTGGCTACCTCACCCCTGCCGTATCGGGGAGCCCCACCGCCTCAGAGCGGGGGGCAAAATCAGAAGTGGCCCACAAGTGGGCAAATTGGCTACCTCACCCCTGCCGTATCGGGGAGCCCCACCGCCTCAGAGCGGGGGGCAAAATCAGAAGTGGCCCACAAGTGGGCCAATTGGCTACCTCACCCCTGCCGTATCGGGGAGCCCCACCGCCTCGGAGCGGGGGGCAAAATCAGAAGTGGCCCACAAGTGGGCAAATTGGCTACCTCACCCCTGCCGTATCGGGGAGCCCCACCGCTTCAGAGCGGGGGGCAAAATCAGGAGTGGCCCACAAGTGGGCAAATTGGCTACCTCACCCCTGCCGTATCGGGGGTCCCCACCGCCTCAGAGCAGGGGGCAAAATCAGAAGTGGCCCACAAGTGGGCAAATTGGCTACCTCACCCCTGCCGTATCGGGGAGCCCCACCGCCTCAGAGCGGGAGGCAAAATCAGAAGTGGCCCACAAGTGGGCAAATTGGCTACCTCACCCCTGCCGTATCGGGGAGCCCCACCGCCTCAGAGCGGGGGGCAAAATCAGAAGTGGCCCACAAGTGGGCAAATTGGCTACCTCACCCCTGCCGTATCGGCGATCCACACCGCCTCAGAGCGGGGGGCAAAATCAGAAGTGGCCCACAAGTGGGCAAATTGGCTACCTCACCCCTGCCGTATCGGCGATCCCCACCGCTTCAGAGCGGGGGGCAAAATCAGAAGTGGCCCACAAGTGGGCAAATTGGCTACCTCACCCCTGCCGTATCGGGGAGCCCCACCGTTTCAGAGCGGGGGGCAAAATCAGAAGTGGCCCACAAGTGGGCAAATTGGCTACCTCACCCCTGCCGTATCGGCGATCCCCACCGCCTCAGAGCGGGGGGCAAAATCAGAAGTGGCCCACAAGTGGGCAAATTGGCTACCTCACCCCTGCCGTATCGGGGAGCCCCACCGCTTCAGAGCGGGGGGCAAAATCAGAAGTGGCCCACAAGTGGGCAAATTGGCTACCTCACCCCTGCCGTATCGGGGAGCCCCACCGCCTCAGAGCGGGGGGCAAAATCAGAAGTGGCCCACAAGTGGGCAAATTGGCTACCTCACCCCTGCCGTATCGGGGAGCCCCACCGCTTCAGAGCGGGGGGCAAAATCAGAAGTGGCCCACAAGTGGGCAAATTGGCTACCTCACCCCTGCCGTATCGGGGAGCCCCACCGCCTCAGAGCGGGGGGCAAAATCAGAAGTCGCCCACAAGTGGGCAAATTGGCTACCTCACCCCTGCCGTATCGGGGAGCCCCACCGCTTCAGAGCGGGGGGCAAAATCAGAAGTGGCCCACAAGTGGGCAAATTGGCTACCTCACCCCTGCCGTATCGGGTGTCCCCACCGCCTCAGAGCAGGGGGCAAAATCAGAAGTGGCCCACAAGTGGGCAAATTGGCTACCTCACCCCTGCCGTATCGGGGAGCCCCACCGCCTCAGAGCGGGGGGCAAAATCAGAAGTGGCCCACAAGTGGGCAAATTGGCTACCTCACCCCTGCCGTATCGGGGAGCCCCACCGCCTCAGAGCGGGGGGCAAAATCAGAAGTGGCCCACAAGTGGGCCAATTGGCTACCTCACCCCTGCCGTATCGGGGAGCCCCACCGCCTCAGAGCGGGGGGCAAAATCAGAAGTGGCCCACAAGTGGGCAAATTGGCTACCTCACCCCTGCCGTATCGGCGATCCCCACCGCCTCAGAGCGGGGGGCAAAATCAGAAGTGGCCCACAAGTGGGCAAATTGGCTACCTCACCCCTGCCGTATCGGGGAGCCCCACCGCTTCAGAGCGGGGGGCAAAATCAGGAGTGGCCCACAAGTGGGCAAATTGGCTACCTCACCCCTGCCGTATCGGGGGTCCCCACCGCCTCAGAGCAGGGGGCAAAATCAGAAGTGGCCCACAAGTGGGCAAATTGGCTACCTCACCCCTGCCGTATCGGGGAGCCCCACCGCCTCAGAGCGGGAGGCAAAATCAGAAGTGGCCCACAAGTGGGCAAATTGGCTACCTCACCCCTGCCGTATCGGGGAGCCCCACCGCCTCAGAGCGGGGGGCAAAATCAGAAGTGGCCCACAAGTGGGCAAATTGGCTACCTCACCCCTGCCGTATCGGCGATCCCCACCGCCTCAGAGCGGGGGGCAAAATCAGAAGTGGCCCACAAGTGGGCAAATTGGCTACCTCACCCCTGCCGTATCGGCGATCCCCACCGCCTCAGAGCAGGGGGCAAAATCAGAAGTGGCCCACAAGTGGGCAAATTGGCTACCTCACCCCTGCCGTATCGGGGAGCCCATCCGCCTCAGAGCGGGGGGCAAAATCAGAAGTGGCCCACAAGTGGGCCAATTGGCTACCTCACCCCTGCCGTATCGGGGAGCCCCACCGCCTCAGAGCGGGGGGCAAAATCAGAAGTGGCCCACAAGTGGGCAAATTGGCTACCTCACCCCTGCCGTATCGGGGAGCCCCACCGCTTCAGAGCGGGGGGCAAAATCAGGAGTGGCCCACAAGTGGGCAAATTGGCTACCTCAGCCCTGCCGTATCGGGGGTCCCCACCGCCTCAGAGCAGGGGGCAAAATCAGAAGTGGCCCACAAGTGGGCAAATTGGCTACCTCACCCCTGCCGTATCGGGGAGCCCCACCGCCTCAGAGCGGGAGGCAAAATCAGAAGTGGCCCACAAGTGGGCGAATTGGCTACCTCACCCCTGCCGTATCGGGGAGCCCCACCGCCTCAGAGCGGGGGGCAAAATCAGAAGTGGCCCACAAGTGGGCAAATTGGCTACCTCACCCCTGCCGTATCGGCGATCCCCACCGCCTCAGAGCGGGGGGCAAAATCAGAAGTGGCCCACAAGTGGGCAAATTGGCTACCTCACCCCTGCCGTATCGGCGATCCCCACCGCTTCAGAGCGGGGGGCAAAATCAGAAGTGGCCCACAAGTGGGCAAATTGGCTACCTCACCCCTGCCGTATCGGGGAGCCCCACCGTTTCAGAGCGGGGGGCAAAATCAGAAGTGGCCCACAAGTGGGCAAATTGGCTACCTCACCCCTGCCGTATCGGCGATCCCCACCGCCTCAGAGCGGGGGGCAAAATCAGAAGTGGCCCACAAGTGGGCAAATTGGCTACCTCACCCCTGCCGTATCGGGGAGCCCCACCGCTTCAGAGCGGGGGGCAAAATCAGAAGTGGCCCACAAGTGGGCAAATTGGCTACCTCACCCCTGCCGTATCGGGGGTCCCCACCGCCTCAGAGCAGGGGGCAAAATCAGAAGTGGCCCACAAGTGGGCAAATTGGCTACCTCACCCCTGCCGTATCGGGGAGCCCCACCGCCTCAGAGCGGGGGGCAAAATCAGAAGTGGCCCACAAGTGGGCAAATTGGCTACCTCACCCCTGCCGTATCGGGGAGCCCCACCGCCTCAGAGCGGGGGGCAAAATCAGAAGTGGCCCACAAGTGGGCAAATTGGCTACCTCACCCCTGCCGTATCGGGGAGCCCCACCGCTTCAGAGCGGGGGGCAAAATCAGAAGTGGCCCACAAGTGGGCAAATTGGCTACCTCACCCCTGCCGTATCGGGGAGCCCCACCGCCTCAGAGCGGGGGGCAAAATCAGAAGTCGCCCACAAGTGGGCAAATTGGCTACCTCACCCCTGCCGTATCGGGGAGCCCCACCGCTTCAGAGCGGGGGGCAAAATCAGAAGTGGCCCACAAGTGGGCAAATTGGCTACCTCACCCCTGCCGTATCGGGTGTCCCCACCGCCTCAGAGCAGGGGGCAAAATCAGAAGTGGCCCACAAGTGGGCAAATTGGCTACCTCACCCCTGCCGTATCGGGGAGCCCCACCGCCTCAGAGCGGGGGGCAAAATCAGAAGTGGCCCACAAGTGGGCAAATTGGCTACCTCACCCCTGCCGTATCGGGGAGCCCCACCGCCTCAGAGCGGGGGGCAAAATCAGAAGTGGCCCACAAGTGGGCCAATTGGCTACCTCACCCCTGCCGTATCGGGGAGCCCCACCGCCTCAGAGCGGGGGGCAAAATCAGAAGTGGCCCACAAGTGGGCAAATTGGCTACCTCACCCCTGCCGTATCGGCGATCCCCACCGCCTCAGAGCGGGGGGCAAAATCAGAAGTGGCCCACAAGTGGGCAAATTGGCTACCTCACCCCTGCCGTATCGGGGAGCCCCACCGCTTCAGAGCGGGGGGCAAAATCAGGAGTGGCCCACAAGTGGGCAAATTGGCTACCTCACCCCTGCCGTATCGGGGGTCCCCACCGCCTCAGAGCAGGGGGCAAAATCAGAAGTGGCCCACAAGTGGGCAAATTGGCTACCTCACCCCTGCCGTATCGGGGAGCCCCACCGCCTCAGAGCGGGAGGCAAAATCAGAAGTGGCCCACAAGTGGGCAAATTGGCTACCTCACCCCTGCCGTATCGGGGAGCCCCACCGCCTCAGAGCGGGGGGCAAAATCAGAAGTGGCCCACAAGTGGGCAAATTGGCTACCTCACCCCTGCCGTATCGGCGATCCCCACCGCCTCAGAGCGGGGGGCAAAATCAGAAGTGGCCCACAAGTGGGCAAATTGGCTACCTCACCCCTGCCGTATCGGCGATCCCCACCGCTTCAGAGCGGGGGGCAAAATCAGAAGTGGCCCACAAGTGGGCAAATTGGCTACCTCACCCCTGCCGTATCGGGGAGCCCCACCGTTTCAGAGCGGGGGGCAAAATCAGAAGTGGCCCACAAGTGGGCAAATTGGCTACCTCACCCCTGCCGTATCGGCGATCCCCACCGCCTCAGAGCGGGGGGCAAAATCAGAAGTGGCCCACAAGTGGGCAAATTGGCTACCTCACCCCTGCCGTATCGGGGAGCCCCACCGCTTCAGAGCAGGGGGCAAAATCAGAAGTGGCCCACAAGTGGGCAAATTGGCTACCTCACCCCTGCCGTATCGGGGAGCCCCACCGCTTCAGAGCGGGGGGCAAAATCAGAAGTGGCCCACAAGTGGGCAAATTGGCTACCTCACCCCTGCCGTATCGGGGAGCCCCACCGCTTCAGAGCGGGGGGCAAAATCAGAAGTGGCCCACAAGTGGGCAAATTGGCTACCTCACCCCTGCCGTATCGGGGAGCCCCACCGCTTCAGAGCGGGGGGCAAAATCAGAAGTGGCCCACAAGTGGGCAAATTGGCTACCTCACCCCTGCCGTATCGTGGAGCCCCACCGCTTCAGAGCGGGGGGCAAAATCAGAAGTGGCCCACAAGTGGGCAAATTGGCTACCTCGCCCCTGCCGTATCGGGGATCCCCACCGCCTCAGAGCGGGGGGCAAAATCAGAATTGGCCCACAAGTGGGCAAATTGGCTACCTCACCCCTGCCGTATCGGGGAGCCCCACCGTTTCAGAGCGGGGGGCAAAATCAGAAGTGGCCCACAAGTGGGCAAATTGGCTACCTCACCCCTGCCGTATCGGGGATCCCCACCGCCTCAGAGCGGGGGGCAAAATCAGAAGTGGCCCACAAGTGGGCAAATTGGCTACCTCACCCCTGCCGTATCGGGGATCCCCACCGCCTCAGAGCGGGGGGCAAAATCAGAAGTGGCCCACAAGTGGGCAAATTGGCTACCTCACCCCTGCCGTATCGGGGAGCCCCACCGCTTCAGAGCGGGGGGCAAAATCAGAAGTGGCCCACAAGTGGGCAAATTGGCTACCTCACCCCTGCCGTATCGGCGATCCCCACCGCCTCAGAGCGGGGGGCAAAATCAGAAGTGGCCCACAAGTGGGCAAATTGGCTACCTCACCCCTGCCGTATCGGGGAGCCCCACCGCCTCAGAGCGGGGGACAAAATCAGAAGTGGCCCACAAGTGGGCAAATTGGCTACCTCACCCCTGCCGTATCGGCGATCCCCACCGCCTCAGAGCGGGGGGCAAAATCAGAAGTGGCCCACAAGTGGGCAAATTGGCTACCTCACCCCTGCCGTATCGGGGAGCCCCACCGCCTCAGAGCGGGGGGCAAAATCAGAAGTGGCCCACAAGTGGGCAAATTGGCTACCTTACCCCTGCCGTATCGGCGATCCCCACCGCCTCAGAGCGGGGGGCAAAATCAGAAGTGGCCCACAAGTGGGCAAATTGGCTACCTCACCCCTGCCGTATCGGCGATCCCCACCGCTTCAGAGCGGGGGGCAAAATCAGATGTGGCCCACAAGTGGGCAAATTGGCTACCTCACCCCTGCCGTATCGGGGAGCCCCACCGTTTCAGAGCGGGGGGCAAAATCAGAAGTGGCCCACAAGTGGGCAAATTGGCTACCTCACCCCTGCCGTATCGGCGATCCCCACCGCCTCAGAGCGGGGGGCAAAATCAGAAGTGGCCCACAAGTGGGCAAATTGGCTACCTCACCCCTGCCGTATCGGGGAGCCCCACCGCTTCAGAGCGGGGGGCAAAATCAGAAGTGGCCCACAAGTGGGCAAATTGGCTACCTCACCCCTGCCGTATCGGGGGTCCCCACCGCCTCAGAGCAGGGGGCAAAATCAGAAGTGGCCCACAAGTGGGCAAATTGGCTACCTCACCCCTGCCGTATCGGGGAGCCCCACCGCCTCAGAGCGGGGGGCAAAATCAGAAGTGGCCCACAAGTGGGCAAATTGGCTACCTCACCCCTGCCGTATCGGCGATCCCCACCGCCTCAGAGCGGGGGGCAAAATCAGAAGTGGCCCACAAGTGGGCAAATTGGCTACCTCACCCCTGCCGTATCGGGGAGCCCCACCGCTTCAGAGCGGGGGGCAAAATCAGAAGTGGCCCACAAGTGGGCAAATTGGCTACCTCACCCCTGCCGTATCGGGGAGCCCCACCGCCTCAGAGCGGGGGGCAAAATCAGAAGTCGCCCACAAGTGGGCAAATTGGCTACCTCACCCCTGCCGTATCGGGGAGCCCCACCGCTTCAGAGCGGGGGGCAAAATCAGAAGTGGCCCACAAGTGGGCAAATTGGCTACCTCACCCCTGCCGTATCGTGGAGCCCCACCGCTTCAGAGCGGGGGGCAAAATCAGAAGTGGCCCACAAGTGGGCAAATTGGCTACCTCGCCCCTGCCGTATCGGGGATCCCCACCGCCTCAGAGCGGGGGGCAAAATCAGAATTGGCCCACAAGTGGGCAAATTGGCTACCTCACCCCTGCCGTATCGGGGAGCCCCACCGTTTCAGAGCGGGGGGCAAAATCAGAAGTGGCCCACAAGTGGGCAAATTGGCTACCTCACCCCTGCCGTATCGGGGATCCCCACCGCCTCAGAGCGGGGGGCAAAATCAGAAGTGGCCCACAAGTGGGCAAATTGGCTACCTCACCCCTGCCGTATCGGGGATCCCCACCGCCTCAGAGCGGGGGGCAAAATCAGAAGTGGCCCACAAGTGGGCAAATTGGCTACCTCACCCCTGCCGTATCGGGGAGCCCCACCGCTTCAGAGCGGGGGGCAAAATCAGAAGTGGCCCACAAGTGGGCAAATTGGCTACCTCACCCCTGCCGTATCGGGGGTCCCCACCGCCTCAAAGCAGGGGGCAAAATCAGAAGTGGCCCACAAGTGGGCAAATTGGCTACCTCACCCCTGCCGTATCGGGGAGCCCCACCGCCTCAGAGCGGGGGGCAAAATCAGAAGTGGCCCACAAGTGGGCAAATTGGCTACCTCACCCCTGCCGTATCGGGGAGCCCCACCGCCTCAGAGCGGGGGGCAAAATCAGAAGTGGCCCACAAGTGGGCAAATTGGCTACCTCACCCCTGCCGTATCGGGGAGCCCCACCGCCTCAGAGCGGGGGGCAAAATCAGAAGTGGCCCACAAGTGGGCAAATTGGCTACCTCACCCCTGCCGTATCGGCGATCCCCACCGCTTCAGAGCGGGGGGCAAAATCAGAAGTGGCCCACAAGTGGGCAAATTGGCTACCTCACCCCTGCCGTATCGGGGAGCCCCACCGCCTCAGAGCGGGGGGCAAAATCAGAAGTGGCCCACAAGTGGGCAAATTGGCTACCTCACCCCTGCCGTATCGGCGATCCCCACCGCTTCAGAGCGGGGGGCAAAATCAGAAGTGGCCCACAAGTGGGCAAATTGGCTACCTCACCCCTGCCGTATCGGGGAGCCCCACCGCTTCAGAGCGGGGGGCAAAATCAGAAGTGGCCCACAAGTGGGCAAATTGGCTACCTCACCCCTGCCGTATCGGGGAGCCCCACCGCCTCAGAGCGGGGGGCAAAATCAGAAGTGGCCCACAAGTGGGCAAATTGGCTACCTCACCCCTGCCGTATCGGGGAGCCCCACCGCCTCAGAGCGGGGGGCAAAATCAGAAGTGGCCCACAAGTGGGCAAATTGGCTACCTCACCCCTGCCGTATAGGGGAGCCCCACCGCCTCAGAGCGGGGGGCAAAATCAGAAGTGGCCCACAAGTGGGCAAATTGGCTACCTCACCCCTGCCGTATCGGGGATCCCCACCGCTTCAGAGCGGGGGGCAAAATCAGAAGTGGCCCACAAGTGGGCAAATTGGCTACCTCACCCCTGCCGTATCGTGGAGCCCCACCGCCTCAGAGCGGGGGGCAAAATCAGAAGTGGCCCACAAGTGGGCAAATTGGCTACCTCACCCCTGCCGTATCGGGGAGCCCCAGCGCTTCAGAGCGGGGGGCAAAATCAGAAGTGGCCCACAAGTGGGCAAATTGGCTACCTCACCCCTGCCGTATCGGGGATCCCCACCGCCTCAGAGCAGGGGACAAAATCAGAAGTGGCCCACAAGTGGGCAAATTGGCTACCTCACCCCTGCCGTATCGGGGAGCCCCACCGCCTCAGAGCGGGGGGCAAAATCAGAAGTGGCCCACAAGTGGGCAAATTGGCTACCTCACCCCTGCCGTATCGGGGAGCCCCACCGCCTCAGAGCGGGGGGCAAAATCAGAAGTGGCCCACAAGTGGGCAAATTGGCTACCTCACCCCTGCCGTATCGGGGAGCCCCACCGCCTCAGAGCGGGGGGCAAAATCAGAAGTCGCCCACAAGTGGGCAAATTGGCTACCTCACCCCTGCCGTATCGGCGATCCCCACCGCCTCAGAGCGGGGGGCAAAATCAGAAGTGGCCCACAAGTGGGCAAATTGGCTACCTCACCCCTGCCGTATCGGGGAGCCCCACCGCTTCAGAGCGGGGGGCAAAATCAGAAGTGGCCCACAAGTGGGCAAATTGGCTACCTCACCCCTGCCGTATCGGGGATCCCCACCGCTTCAGAGCGGGGGGCAAAATCAGGAGTGGCCCACAAGTGGGCAAATTGGCTACCTCACCCCTGCCGTATCGGGGATCCCCACCGCTTCAGAGCGGGGGGCAAAATCAGAAGTGGCCCACAAGTGGGCAAATTGGCTACCTCACCCCTGCCGTATCGGGGAGCCCCACCGCCTCAGAGCGGGGGGCAAAATCAGAAGTGGCCCACAAGTGGGCAAATTGGCTACCTCACCCCTGCCGTATCGGGGAGCCCCACCGCCTCAGAGCGGGGGGCAAAATCAGAAGTGGCCCACAAGTGGGCAAATTGGCTACCTCACCCCTGCCGTATCAGGGAGCCCCAGCGCTTCAGAGCGGGGGGCAAAATCAGAAGTGGCCCACAAGTGGGCAAATTGGCTACCTCACCCCTGCCGTATCGGGGATCCCCACCGCCTCAGAGCAGGGGACAAAATCAGAAGTGGCCCACAAGTGGGCAAATTGGCTACCTCACCCCTGCCGTATCGGGGAGCCCCACCGCCTCAGAGCGGGGGGCAAAATCAGAAGTGGCCCACAAGTGGGCAAATTGGCTACCTCACCCCTGCCGTATCGGGGAGCCCCACCGCCTCAGAGCGGGGGGCAAAATCAGAAGTGGCCCACAAGTGGGCAAATTGGCTACCTCACCCCTGCCGTATCGGGGAGCCCCACCGCCTCAGAGCGGGGGGCAAAATCAGAAGTCGCCCACAAGTGGGCAAATTGGCTACCTCACCCCTGCCGTATCGGCGATCCCCACCGCCTCAGAGCGGGGGGCAAAATCAGAAGTGGCCCACAAGTGGGCAAATTGGCTACCTCACCCCTGCCGTATCGGGGAGCCCCACCGCTTCAGAGTGGGGGGCAAAATCAGAAGTGGCCCACAAGTGGGCAAATTGGCTACCTCACCCCTGCCGTATCGGGGATCCCCACCGCCTCAGAGCAGGGGGCAAAATCAGAAGTGGCCCACAAGTGGGCAAATTGGCTACCTCACTCCTGCCGTATCGGGGAGCCCCACCGCCTCAGAGCGGGGGGCAAAATCAGAAGTGGCCCACAAGTGGGCAAATTGGCTACCTCACCCCTGCCGTATCGGGGAGCCCCACCGCCTCAGAGCGGGGGGCAAAATCAGAAGTGGCCCACAAGTGGGCAAATTGGCTACCTCACCCCTGCCGTATCGGGGAGCCCCACCGCCTCAGAGCGGGGGGCAAAATCAGAAGTGGCCCACAAGTGGGCAAATTGGCTACCTCACCCCTGCCGTATCGGCGATCCCCACCGCCTCAGAGCGGGGGGCAAAATCAGAAGTGGCCCACAAGTGGGCAAATTGGCTACCTCACCCCTGCCGTATCGGGGAGCCCCACCGCTTCAGAGCGGGGGGCAAAATCAGAAGTGGCCCACAAGTGGGCAAATTGGCTACCTCACCCCTGCCGTATCGGGGAGCCCCACCGCTTCAGAGCGGGGGGCAAAATCAGAAGTGGCCCACAAGTGGGCAAATTGGCTACCTCACCCCTGCCGTATCGGGGATCCCCACCGCCTCAGAGCAGGGGGCAAAATCAGAAGTGGCCCACAAGTGGGCAAATTGGCTACCTCACCCCTACCGTACCGGGGAGCCCCACCGCCTCAGAGCGGGGGGCAAAATCAGAAGTGGCCCACAAGTGGGCAAATTGGCTACCTCACCCCTGCCGTATCGGCGCTCCCCACCGCCTCAGAGCGGGGGGCAAAATCAGAAGTGGCCCACAAGTGGGCAAATTGGCTACCTCACCCCTGCCGTATCGGGGAGCCCCACCGCTTCAGAGCGGGGGGCAAAATCAGAAGTGGCCCACAAGTGGGCAAATTGGCTACCTCACCCCTGCCGTATCGGGGAGCCCCACCGCTTCAGAGCGGGGGGCAAAATCAGAAGTGGCCCACAAGTGGGCAAATTGGCTACCTCACCCCTGCCGTATCACGGATCCCCACCGCCTCAGAGCAGGGGGCAAAATCAGAAGTGGCCCACAAGTGGGCAAATTGGCTACCTCACCCCTACCGTATCGGGGAGCCCCACCGCCTCAGAGCGGGGGGCAAAATCAGAAGTGGCCCACAAGTGGGCAAATTGGCTACCTCACCCCTGCCGTATCGGGGAGCCCCACCGCCTGAGAGCGGGGAGCAAAATCAGAAGTGGCCCACAAGTGGGCAAATTGGCTACCTCACCCCTGCCGTATCGGGGATCCCCACCGCCTCAGAGCGGGGGGCAAAATCAGAAGTGGCCCACAAGTGGGCAAATTGGCTACCTCACCCCTGCCGTATCGGGGAGCCCCACCGCCTCAGAGCGGGGGGCAAAATCAGAAGTGGCCCACAAGTGGGCAAATTGGCTACCTCACCCCTGCCGTATCGGGGAGCCCCACCGCTTCAGAGCGGGGGGCAAAATCAGAAGTGGCCCACAAGTGGGCAAATTGGCTACCTCACCCCTGCCGTATCGGGGAGCCCCACCGCCTCAGAGCGGGGGGCAAAATCAGAAGTGAGTGGGCAAATTGGCTACCTCACCCCTGCCGTATCGGGGAGCCCCACCGCTTCAGAGCGGGGGGCAAAATCAGAAGTGGCCCACAAGTGGGCAAATTGGCTACCTCACCCCTGCCGTATCGTGGAGCCCCACCGCCTCAGAGCGGGGGGCAAAATCAGAAGTGGCCCACAAGTGGGCAAATTGGCTACCTCACCCCTGCCGTATCGGGGAGCCCCACCGCCTCAGAGCGGGGGGCAAAATCAGAAGTGGCCCACAAGTGGGCAAATTGGCTACCTCACCCCTGCCGTATCGGGGAGCCCCACCGCCTCAGAGCGGGGGGCAAAATCAGAAGTGGCCCACAAGTGGGCAAATTGGCTACCTCACCCCTGCCGTATCGGGGAGCCCCACCGCCTCAGAGCGGGGGGCAAAATCAGAAGTGGCCCACAAGTGGGCAAATTGGCTACCTCACCCCTGCCATATCGGGGATCCCCACCGCTTCAGAGCGGGGGGCAAAATCAGAAGTGGCCCACAAGTGGGCAAATTGGCTACCTCACCCCTGCCGTATCGGGGATCCCCACCGCCTCAGAGCAGGGGGCAAAATCAGAAGTGGCCCACAAGTGGGCAAATTGGCTACCTCACCGTTGCCGTATCGGGGAGCCCCACCGCCTCAGAGCGGGGGGCAAAATCAGAAGTGGCCCACAAGTGGGCAAATTGGCTACCTCACCCCTGCCGTATCGGGGAGCCCCACCGCCTCAGAGCGGGGGGCAAAATCAGAAGTGGCCCACAAGTGGGCAAATTGGCTACCTCACCCCTGCCGTATCGGGGAGCCCCAACGCCTCAGAGCGGGGGGCAAAATCAGAAGTGGCCCACAAGTGGGCAAATTGGCTACCTCACCCCTGCCGTATCGGGGAGCCCCACCGCCTGAGAGCGGGGGGCAAAATCAGAAGTGGCCCACAAGTGGGCAAATTGGCTACCTCACCCCTGCCGTATCGGGGAGCCCCACCGCCTCAGAGCGGGGGGCAAAATCAGAAGGGGCCCACAAGTGGGCAAATTGGCTACCTCACCCCTGCCGTATCGGGGAGCCCCACCGCCTCAGAGCGGGGGGCAAAATCAGAAGTGGCCCACAAGTGGGCAAATTGGCTACCTCACCCCTGCCGTATCGGCGATCCCCACCGCCTCAGAGCGGGGGGCAAAATCAGAAGTGGCCCACAAGTGGGCAAATTGGCTACCTCACCCCTGCCGTATCGGGGAGCCCCACCGCTTCAGAGCGGGGGGCAAAATCAGAAGTGGCCCACAAGTGGGCAAATTGGCTACCTCACCCCTGCCGTATCGGGGATCCCCACCGCTTCAGAGCGGGGGGCAAAATCAGAAGTGGCCCACAAGTGTGCAAATTGGCTACCTCACCCCTGCCGTATCGGGGATCCCCACCGCTTCGGAGCGGGGGGCAAAATTAGAAGTGGCCCACAAGTGGGCAAATTGGCTACCTCACCCCTGCCGTATCGGGGAGCCCCACCGCCTCAGAGCGGGGGGCAAAATCAGAAGTGGCCCACAAGTGGGCAAATTGGCTACCTCACCCCTGCCGTATCGGGGAGCCCCACCGCTTCAGAGCGGGGGGCAAAATCAGAAGTGGCCCACAAGTGGGCAAATTGGCTACCTCACCCCTGCCGTATCGGGGATCCCCACCGCCTCAGAGCAGGGGGCAAAATCAGAAGTGGCCCACAAGTGGGCAAATTGGCTACCTCACCCCTGCCGTATCGGGGAGCCCCACCGCCTCAGAGCGGGGGGCAAAATCAGAAGTGGCCCACAAGTGGGCAAATTGGCTACCTCACCCCTGCCGTATCGGGGAGCCCCACCGCCTCAGAGCGGGGGGCAAAATCAGAAGTGGCCCACAAGTGGGCAAATTGGCTACCTCACCCCTGCCGTATCGGGGAGCCCCACCGCCTCAGAGCGGGGGGCAAAATCAGAAGTGGCCCACAAGTGGGCAAATTGGCTACCTCACCCCTGCCGTATCGGCGATCCCCACCGCCTCAGAGCGGGGGGCAAAATCAGAAGTGGCCCACAAGTGGGCAAATTGGCTACCTCACCCCTGCCGTATCGGGGAGCCCCACCGCTTCAGAGCGGGGGGCAAAATCAGAAGTGGCCCACAAGTGGGCAAATTGGCTACCTCACCCCTGCCGTATCGGGGAGCCCCGACGCTTCAGAGCGGGGGGCAAAATCAGAAGTGGCCCACAAGTGGGCAAATTGGCTACCTCACCCCTGCCGTATCGGGGATCCCCACCGCCTCAGAGCAGGGGGCAAAATCAGAAGTGGCCCACAAGTGGGCAAATTGGCTACCTCACCCCTACCGTATCGGGGAGCCCCACCGCCTCAGAGCGGGGGGCAAAATCAGAAGTGGCGCACAAGTGGGCAAATTGGCTACCTCACCCCTGCCGTATCGGGGAGCCCCACCGCCTGAGAGCGGGGAGCAAAATCAGAAGTGGCCCACAAGTGGGCAAATTGGCTACCTCACCCCTTCCGTATCGGGGATCCCCACCGCCTCAGAGCGGGGGGCAAAATCAGAAGTGGCCCACAAGTGGGCAAATTGGCTACCTCACCCCTGCCGTATCGGCGATCCCCACCGCTTCAGAGCGGGGGGCAAAATCAGAAGTGGCCCACAAGTGGGCAAATTGGCTACCTCACCCCTGCCGTATCGGGGAGCCCCACCGCCTCAGAGCGGGGGGCAAAATCAGAAGTGGCCCACAAGTGGGCAAATTGGCTACCTCACCCCTGCCGTATCGGGGAGCCCCACCGCCTCAGAGCGGGGGGCAAAATCAGAAGTGGCCCACAAGTGGGCAAATTGGCTACCTCACCCCTGCCGTATCGGCGATCCCCACCGCCTCAGAGCGGGGGGCAAAATCAGAAGTGGCCCACAAGTGGGCAAATTGGCTACCTCACCCCTGCCGTATCGGGGATCCCCACCGCCTCAGAGCGGGGGGCAAAATCAGAAGTGGCCCACAAGTGGGCAAATTGGCTACCTCACCCCTGCCGTATCGGGGAGCCCCACCGCCTCAGAGCGGGGGGCAAAATCAGAAGTGGCCCACAAGTGGGCAAATTGGCTACCTCACCCCTGCCGTATCGGGGAGCCCCACCGCCTCAGAGCGGGGGGCAAAATCAGAAGTGGCCCACAAGTGGGCAAATTGGCTACCTCACCCCTGCCGTATCGGGGAGCCCCACCGCTTCAGAGCGGGGGGCAAAATCAGAAGTGGCCCACAAGTGGGCAAATTGGCTACCTCACCCCTGCCGTATCGGGGATCCCCACCGCTTCAGAGCAGGGGGCAAAATCAGAAGTGGCCCACAAGTGGGCAAATTGGCTACCTCACCCCTGCCGTATCGGGGAGCTCCACCGCTTCAGAGCAGGGGGCAAAATCAGAAGTGGCCCACAAGTGGGCAAATTGGCTACCTCACCCCTGCCGTATCGGGGAGCTCCACCGCCTCAGAGCGGGGGGCAAAATCAGAAGTGGCCCACAAGTGGGCAAATTGGCTACCTCACCCCTGCCGTATCGGGGAGCCCCACCGCTTCAGAGCGGGGGGCAAAATCAGAAGTCGCCCACAAGTGGGCAAATTGGCTACCTCACCCCTGCCGTATCGTGGAGCCCCACCGCCTCAGAGCGGGGGGCAAAATCAGAAGTGGCCCACAAGTGGGCAAATTGGCTACCTCACCCCTGCCGTATCGGGGAGCCCCAGCGCTTCAGAGCGGGGGGCAAAATCAGAAGTGGCCCACAAGTGGGCAAATTGGCTACCTCACCCCTGCCGTATCGGGGATCCCCACCGCCTCAGAGCAGGGGGCAAAATCAGAAGTGGCCCACAAGTGGGCAAATTGGCTACCTCACCGTTGCCGTATCGGGGAGCCCCACCGCCTCAGAGCGGGGGGCAAAATCAGAAGTGGCCCACAAGTGGGCAAATTGGCTACCTCACCCCTGCCGTATCGGGGAGCCCCACCGCCTCAGAGCGGGGGGCAAAATCAGAAGTGGCCCACAAGTGGGCAAATTGGCTACCTCACCCCTGCCGTATCGGGGAGCCCCACCGCCTCAGAGCGGGGGGCAAAATCAGAAGTGGCCCACAAGTGGGCAAATTGGCTACCTCACCCCTGCCGTATCGGGGAGCCCCACCGCCTGAGAGCGGGGGGCAAAATCAGAAGTGGCCCACAAGTGGGCAAATTGGCTACCTCACCCCTGCCGTATCGGCGATCCCCACCGCCTCAGAGCGGGGGGCAAAATCAGAAGTGGCCCACAAGTGGGCAAATTGGCTACCTCACCCCTGCCGTATCGGGGAGCCCCACCGCCTCAGAGCGGGGGGCAAAATCAGAAGTGGCCCACAAGTGGGCAAATTGGCTACCTCACCCCTGCCGTATCGGCGATCCCCACCGCCTCAGAGCGGGGGGCAAAATCAGAAGTGGCCCACAAGTGGGCAAATTGGCTACCTCACCCCTGCCGTATCGGGGAGCCCCACCGCTTCAGAGCGGGGGGCAAAATCAGAAGTGGCCCACAAGTGGGCAAATTGGCCACCTCACCCCTGCCGTATCGGCGATCCCCACCGCCTCAGAGCGGGGGGCAAAATCAGAAGTGGCCCACAAGTGGGCAAATTGGCTACCTCACCCCTGCCGTATCGGGGATCCCCACCGCCTCAGAGCGGGGGGCAAAATCAGAAGTGGCCCACAAGTGGGCAAATTGGCTACCTCACCCCTGCCGTATCGGGGAGCCCCACCGCTTCAGAGCGGGGGGCAAAATCAGAAGTGGCCCACAAGTGGGCAAATTGGCTACCTCACCCCTGCCGTATCGGGGAGCCCCACCGCCTCAGAGCGGGGGGCAAAATCAGAAGTGGCCCACAAGTGGGCAAATTGGCTACCTCACCCCTGCCGTATCGGGGAGCCCCACCGCCTCAGAGCGGGGGGCAAAATCAGAAGTGGCCCACAAGTGGGCAAATTGGCTACCTCACCCCTGCCGTATCGGGGAGCCCCACCGCTTCAGAGCGGGGGGCAAAATCAGAAGTGGCCCACAAGTGGGCAAATTGGCTACCTCACCCCTGCCGTATCGGGGAGCTCCACCGCCTCAGAGCGGGGGGCAAAATCAGAAGTGGCCCACAAGTGGGCAAATTGGCTACCTCACCCCTGCCGTATCGGGGAGCCCCACCGCCTCAGAGCGGGGGGCAAAATCAGAAGTGGCCCACAAGTGGGCAAATTGGCTACCTCACCCCTGCCGTATCGGGGATCCCCACCGCCTCAGAGCGGGGGGCAAAATCAGAAGTGGCCCACAAGTGGGCAAATTGGCTACCTCACCCCTGCCGTATCGGGGAGCCCCACCGCTTCAGAGCGGGGGGCAAAATCAGAAGTCGCCCACAAGTGGGCAAATTGGCTACCTCACCCCCGCCGTATCGTGGAGCCCCACCGCCTCAGAGCGGGGGGCAAAATCAGAAGTGGCCCACAAGTGGGCAAATTGGCTACCTCACCCCTGCCGTATCGGGGAGCCCCAGCGCTTCAGAGCGGGGGGCAAAATCAGAAGTGGCCCACAAGTGGGCAAATTGGCTACCTCACCCCTGCCGTATCGGGGATCCCCACCGCCTCAGAGCAGGGGGCAAAATCAGAAGTGGCCCACAAGTGGGCAAATTGGCTACCTGACCGTTGCCGTATCGGGGAGCCCCACCGCCTCAGAGCGGGGGGCAAAATCAGAAGTGGCCCACAAGTGGGCAAATTGGCTACCTCACCCCTGCCGTATCGGGGAGCCCCACCGCCTCAGAGCGGGGGGCAAAATCAGAAGTGGCCCACAAGTGGGCAAATTGGCTACCTCACCCCTGCCGTATCGGGGAGCCCCACCGCCTCAGAGCGGGGGGCAAAATCAGAAGTGGCCCACAAGTGGGCAAATTGGCTACCTCACCCCTGCCGTATCGGGGAGCCCCACCGCCTGAGAGCGGGGGGCAAAATCAGAAGTGGCCCACAAGTGGGCAAATTGGCTACCTCACCCCTGCCGTATCGGGGAGCCCCACCGCCTCAGAGCGGGGGGCAAAATCAGAAGTGGCCCACAAGTGGGCAAATTGGCTACCTCACCCCTGCCGTATCGGGGAGCCCCACCGCCTCAGAGCGGGGGGCAAAATCAGAAGTGGCCCACAAGTGGGCAAATTGGCTACCTCACCCCTGCCGTATCGGCGATCCCCACCGCCTCAGAGCGGGGGGCAAAATCAGAAGTGGCCCACAAGTGGGCAAATTGGCTACCTCACCCCTGCCGTATCGGGGAGCCCCACCGCTTCAGAGCGGGGGGCAAAATCAGAAGTGGCCCACAAGTGGGCAAATTGGCTACCTCACCCCTGCCGTATCGGGGATCCCCACCGCTTCAGAGCGGGGGGCAAAATCAGAAGTGGCCCACAAGTGGGCAAATTGGCTACCTCACCCCTGCCGTATCGGGGATCCCCACCGCTTCAGAGCGGGGGGCAAAATCAGAAGTGGCCCACAAGTGGGCAAATTGGCTACCTCACCCCTGCCGTATCGGGGAGCCCCACCGCCTCAGAGCGGGGGGCAAAATCAGAAGTGGCCCACAAGTGGGCAAATTGGCTACCTCACCCCTGCCGTATCGGGGAGCCCCACCGCTTCAGAGCGGGGGGCAAAATCAGAAGTGGCCCACAAGTGGGCAAATTGGCTACCTCACCCCTGCCGTATCGGGGATCCCCACCGCCTCAGAGCAGGGGGCAAAATCAGAAGTGGCCCACAAGTGGGCAAATTGGCTACCTCACCCCTGCCGTATCGGGGAGCCCCACCGCGTCAGAGCGGGGAGCAAAATCAGAAGTGGCCCACAAGTGGGCAAATTGGCTACCTCACCCCTGCCGTATCGGGGAGCCCCACCGCCTCAGAGCGGGGGGCAAAATCAGAAGTGGCCCACAAGTGGGCAAATTGGCTACCTCACCCCTGCCGTATCGGGGAGCCCCACCGCCTCAGAGCGGGGGGCAAAATCAGAAGTGGCCCACAAGTGGGCAAATTGGCTACCTCACCCCTGCCGTATCGGCGATCCCCACCGCCTCAGAGCGGGGGGCTAAATCAGAAGTGGCCCACAAGTGGGCAAATTGGCTACCTCACCCCTGCCGTATCGGGGAGCCCCACCGCTTCAGAGCGGGGGGCAAAATCAGAAGTGGCCCACAAGTGGGCAAATTGGCTACCTCACCCCTGCCGTATCGGGGAGCCCCACCGCTTCAGAGCGGGGGGCAAAATCAGAAGTGGCCCACAAGTGGGCAAATTGGCTACCTCACCCCTGCCGTATCAGGGATCCCCACCGCCTCAGAGCAGGGGGCAAAATCAGAAGTGGCCCACAAGTGGGCAAATTGGCTACCTCACCCCTGCCGTATCGGGGAGCCCCACCGCCTCAGAGCGGGGGGCAAAATCAGAAGTGGCCCACAAGTGGGCAAATTGGCTACCTCACCCCTGCCGTATCGGGGAGCCCCACCGCCTGAGAGCGGGGAGCAAAATCAGAAGTGGCCCACAAGTGGGCAAATTGGCTACCTCACCCCTTCCGTATCGGGGATCCCCACCGCCTCAGAGCGGGGGGCAAAATCAGAAGTCGCCCACAAGTGGGCAAATTGGCTACCTGACCCCTGCCGTATCGGCGATCCCAACCGCTTCAGAGCGGGGGGCAAAATCAGAAGTGGCCCACAAGTGGGCAAATTGGCTACCTCACCCCTGCCGTATCGGGGAGCCCCACCGCCTCAGAGCGGGGGGCAAAATCAGAAGTGGCCCACAAGTGGGCAAATTGGCTACCTCACCCCTGCCGTATCGGGGAGCCCCACCGCTTCAGAGCGGGGGGCAAAATCAGAAGTGGCCCACAAGTGGGCAAATTGGCTACCTCACCCCTGCCGTATCGGCGATCCCCACCGCCTCAGAGCGGGGGGCAAAATCAGAAGTGGCCCACAAGTGGGCAAATTGGCTACCTCACCCCTGCCGTATCGGGGAGCCCCACCGCCTCAGAGCGGGGGGCAAAATCAGAAGTGGCCCACAAGTGGGCAAATTGGCTACCTCACCCCTGCCGTATCGGGGAGCCCCACCGCCTCAGAGCGGGGGGCAAAATCAGAAGTGGCCCACAAGTGGGAAAATTGGCTACCTCACCCCTGCCGTATCGGGGAGCCCCACCGCCTCAGAGCGGGGGGCAAAATCAGAAGTGGCCCACAAGTGGGCAAATTGGCTACCTCACCCCTGCCGTATCGGGGAGCCCCACCGCTTCAGAGCGGGGGGCAAAATCAGAAGTGGCCCACAAGTGGGCAAATTGGCTACCTCACCCCTGCCGTATCGGGGATCCCCACCGCTTCAGAGCAGGGGGCAAAATCAGAAGTGGCCCACAAGTGGGCAAATTGGCTACCTCACCCCTGCCGTATCGTGGAGCCCCACCGCCTCAGAGCGGGGGGCAAAATCAGAAGTGGCCCACAAGTGGGCAAATTGGCTACCTCACCCCTGCCGTATCGGGGAGCCCCACCGCTTCAGAGCGGGGGGCAAAATCAGAAGTGGCCCACAAGTGGGCAAATTGGCTACCTCACCCCTGCCGTATCGGGGATCCCCACCGCCTCAGAGCGGGGGGCAAAATCAGAAGTGGCCCACAAGTGGGCAAATTGGCTACCTCACCCCTGCCGTATCGGGGAGCCCCACCGCTTCAGAGCGGGGGGCAAAATCAGAAGTCGCCCACAAGTGGGCAAATTGGCTACCTCACCCCTGCCGTATCGGGGATCCCCACCGCCTCAGAGCAGGGGGCAAAATCAGAAGTGGCCCACAAGTGGGCAAATTGGCTACGTCACCCCTGCCGTATCGGGGAGCTCCACGGCTTCAGAGCGGGGGGCAAAATCAGAAGTGGCCCACAAGTGGGCAAATTGGCTACCTCACCCCTGCCGTATCGGGGAGCCCCACCGCCTCAGAGCGGGGGGCAAAATCAGAAGTGGCCCACAAGTGGGCAAATTGGCTACCTCACCCCTGCCGTATCGGGGATCCCCACCGCCTCAGAGCGGGGGGCAAAATCAGAAGTGGCCCACAAGTGGGCAGATTGGCTACCTCACCCCTGCCGTATCTGGGAGCCCCACCGCTTCAGAGCGGGGGGCAAAATCAGAAGTGGCCCACAAGTGGGCAAATTGGCTACCTCACCCCTGCCGTATCGGGGATCCCCACCGCCTCAGAGCAGGGGGCAAAATCAGAAGTGGCCCACAAGTGGGCAAATTGGCTACCTCACCCCTGCCGTATCGGGGAGCCCCACCGCGTCAGAGCGGGGGGCAAAATCAGAAGTGGCCCACAAGTGGGCAAATTGGCTACCTCACCCCTGCCGTATCGGGGAGCCCCACCACCTCAGAGCGGGGGGCAAAATCAGAAGTGGCCCACAAGTGGGCAAATTGGCTACCTCACCCCTGCCGTATCGGCGATCCCCACCGCCTCAGAGCGGGGGGCAAAATCAGAAGTGGCCCACAAGTGGGCAAATTGGCTACCTCACCCCTGCCGTATCGTGGAGCCCCACCGCCTCAGAGCGGGGGGCAAAATCAGAAGTGGCCCACAAGTGGGCAAATTGGCTACCTCACCCCTGCCGTATCGGGGAGCTCCACCGCTTCAGAGCGGGGGGCAAAATCAGAAGTGGCCCACAAGTGGGCAAATTGGCTACCTCACCCCTGCCGTATCGGGGAGCCCCACCGCCTCAGAGCGGGGGGCAAAATCAGAAGTGGCCCACAAGTGGGCAAATTGGCTACCTCACCCCTGCCGTATCGGGGATCCCCACCGCCTCAGAGCGGGGGGCAAAATCAGAAGTGGCCCACAAGTGGGCAGATTGGCTACCTCACCCCTGCCGTATCTGGGAGCCCCACCGCTTCAGAGCGGGGGGCAAAATCAGAAGTGGCCCACAAGTGGGCAAATTGGCTACCTCACCCCTGCCGTATCGGGGATCCCCACCGCCTCAGAGCAGGGGGCAAAATCAGAAGTGGCCCACAAGTGGGCAAATTGGCTACCTCACCCCTGCCGTATCGGGGAGCCCCACCGCGTCAGAGCGGGGGGCAAAATCAGAAGTGGCCCACAAGTGGGCAAATTGGCTACCTCACCCCTGCCGTATCGGGGAGCCCCACCACCTCAGAGCGGGGGGCAAAATCAGAAGTGGCCCACAAGTGGGCAAATTGGCTACCTCACCCCTGCCGTATCGGCGATCCCCACCGCCTCAGAGCGGGGGGCAAAATCAGAAGTGGCCCACAAGTGGGCAAATTGGCTACCTCACCCCTGCCGTATCGCGGAGCCCCACCGCTTCAGAGCGGGGGGCAAAATCAGAAGTGGCCCACAAGTGGGCAAATTGGCTACCTCACCCCTGCCGTATCGGGGAGCCCCACCGCCTCAGAGCGGGGGGCAAAATCAGAAGTGGCCCACAAGTGGGCAAATTGGCTACCTCACCCCTGCAGTATAGGGGATCCCCACCGCCTCAGAGCAGGGGGCAAAATCAGAAGTGGCCCACAAGTGGGCAAATTGGCTACCTCACCCCTACCGTATCGGGGAGCCCCACCGCCTCAGAGCGGGGGGCAAAATCAGAAGTGGCCCACAAGTGGGCAAATTGGCTACCTCACCCCTGCCGTATCGGGGAGCCCCACCGCTTCAGAGCGGGGGGCAAAATCAGAAGTGGCCCACAAGTGGACAAATTGGCTACCTCACCCCTGCCGTATCGGGGAGCCCCACCGCTTCAGAGCAGGGGGCAAAATCAGAAGTGGCCCACAAGTGGGCAAATTGGCTACCTCACCCCTGCCGTATCGGGGAGCCCCACCGCCTCAGAGCGGGGGGCAAAATCAGAAGTGGCCCACAAGTGGGCAAATTGGCTACCTCACCCCTGCCGTATCGGGGAGCCCCACCGCCTCAGAGCGGGGGGCAAAATCAGAAGTGGCCCACAAGTGGGCAAATTGGCTACCTCACCCCTGCCGTATCGGGGATCCCCACCGCCTCAGAGCGGGGGGCAAAATCAGAAGTGGCCCACAAGTGGGCAGATTGGCTACCTCACCCCTGCCGTATCTGGGAGCCCCACCGCTTCAGAGCGGGGGGCAAAATCAGAAGTGGCCCACAAGTGGGCAAATTGGCTACCTCACCCCTGCCGTATCGGGGATCCCCACCGCCTCAGAGCAGGGGGCAAAATCAGAAGTGGCCCACAAGTGGGCAAATTGGCTACCTCACCCCTGCCGTATCGGGGAGCCCCACCGCGTCAGAGCGGGGAGCAAAATCAGAAGTGGCCCACAAGTGGGCAAATTGGCTACCTCACCCCTGCCGTATCGGGGAGCCCCACCACCTCAGAGCGGGGGGCAAAATCAGAAGTGGCCCACAAGTGGGCAAATTGGCTACCTCACCCCTGCCGTATCGGCGATCCCCACCGCCTCAGAGCGGGGGGCAAAATCAGAAGTGGCCCACAAGTGGGCAAATTGGCTACCTCACCCCTGCCGTATCGTGGAGGCCCACCGCCTCAGAGCGGGGGGCAAAATCAGAAGTGGCCCACAAGTGGGCAAATTGGCTACCTCACCCCTGCCGTATCGGGGAGCTCCACCGCTTCAGAGCGGGGGGCAAAATCAGAAGTGGCCCACAAGTGGGCAAATTGGCTACCTCACCCCTGCCGTATCGGCGATCCCCACCGCCTCAGAGCGGGGGGCAAAATCAGAAGTGGCCCACAAGTGGGCAAATTGGCTACCTCACCCCTGCCGTATCGGGGATCCCCACCGCCTCAGAGCGGGGGGCAAAATCAGAAGTGGCCCACAAGTGGGCAGATTGGCTACCTCGCCCCTGCCGTATCTGGGAGCCCCACCGCTTCAGAGCGGGGGGCAAAATCAGAAGTGGCCCACAAGTGGGCAAATTGGCTACCTCACCCCTGCCGTATCGGGGATCCCCACCGCCTCAGAGCAGGGGGCAAAATCAGAAGTGGCCCACAAGTGGGCAAATTGGCTACCTCACCCCTGCCGTATCGGGGAGCCCCACCGCGTCAGAGCGGGGGGCAAAATCAGAAGTGGCCCACAAGTGGGCAAATTGGCTACCTCACCCCTGCCGTATCGGGGAGCCCCACCACCTCAGAGCGGGGGGCAAAATCAGAAGTGGCCCACAAGTGGGCAAATTGGCTACCTCACCCCTGCCGTATCGGCGATCCCCACCGCCTCAGAGCGGGGGGCAAAATCAGAAGTGGCCCACAAGTGGGCAAATTGGCTACCTCACCCCTGCCGTATCGCGGAGCCCCACCGCTTCAGAGCGGGGGGCAAAATCAGAAGTGGCCCACAAGTGGGCAAATTGGCTACCTCACCCCTGCCGTATCGGGGAGCCCCACCGCCTCAGAGCGGGGGGCAAAATCAGAAGTGGCCCACAAGTGGGCAAATTGGCTACCTCACCCCTGCAGTATAGGGGATCCCCACCGCCTCAGAGCAGGGGGCAAAATCAGAAGTGGCCCACAAGTGGGCAAATTGGCTACCTCACCCCTACCGTATCGGGGAGCCCCACCGCCTCAGAGCGGGGGGCAAAATCAGAAGTGGCCCACAAGTGGGCAAATTGGCTACCTCACCCCTGCCGTATCGGGGAGCCCCACCACTTCAGAACGGGGGGCAAAATCAGAAGTGGCCCACAAGTGGGCAAATTGGCTACCTCACCCCTGCCGTATCGGGGAGCCCCACCGCCTCAGAGCGGGGGGCAAAATCAGAAGTGGCCCACAAGTGGGCAAATTGGCTACCTCACCCCTGCCGTATCGGGGATCCCCACCGCCTCAGAGCGGGGGGCAAAATCAGAAGTGGCCCACAAGTGGGCAAATTGGCTACCTCACCCCTGCCGTATCGGGGAGCCCCACCGCTTCAGAGCGGGGGGCAAAATCAGAAGTGGCCCACAAGTGGGCAAATTGGCTACCTCACCCCTGCCGTATCGGGGATCCCCACCGCCTCAGAGCAGGGGACAAAATCAGAAGTGGCCCACAAGTGGGCAAATTGGCTACCTCACCCCTGCCGTATCGGGGAGCCCCACCGCCTCAGAGCGGGGGGCAAAATCAGAAGTGGCCCACAAGTGGGCAAATTGGCTACCTCACCCCTGCCGTATCGGGGAGCCCCACCGCCTCAGAGCGGGGGGCAAAATCAGAAGTGGCCCACAAGTGGGCAAATTGGCTACCTCACCCCTGCCGTATCGGCGATCCCCACCGCCTCAGAGCGGGGGGCAAAATCAGAAGTGGCCCACAAGTGGGCAAATTGGCTACCTCACCCCTGCCGTATCGGCGATCCCCACCGCTTCAGAGCGGGGGGCAAAATCAGAAGTGGCCCACAAGTGGGCAAATTGGCTACCTCACCCCTGCCGTATCGGGGAGCCCCACCGCCTCAGAGCGGGGGGCAAAATCAGAAGTGGCCCACAAGTGGGCAAATTGGCTACCTCACCCCTGCCGTATCGGGGAGCCCCACCGCCTCAGAGCGGGGGGCAAAATCAGAAGTGGCCCACAAGTGGGCAAATTGGCTACCTCACCCCTGCCGTATCGGGGATCCCCACCGCCTGAGAGCGGGGGGCAAAATCAGAAGTGGTGCCCCAAAGAGGGCGGCGGGGGGGGTAGATATGGTCCGCGTTCGGCCGGGGGAAAAAGGCCTCGAGGGGCTGTCCTTAAGGGCTGTCCTTAACAAAAAAGAAAAAAAATCTCGTCCCTTAAGGACAGCCCTGGACAAAGCCAAGCACATGTGCTAGGTCACGATGACCCGCTTGCTCCTTTGTGCTGCCATCCCTGCACAAAGTTTTTGTTCCTTTCCTTGGTCCCTTATCTTTCTGCCTAATCCATGACTGAAATTACGAAAAACTGAAGTGTTCTGCATGATACAGGGTACGTGGAGTGCGTTGGATGCAAGAAACCTGAAGCACACAGCAATGCACCAATAATACCACCTTGGCCAGCCAGCAAACGCACCATAGAAGCTCAATATAGAACCTTCTGCGTAAATTTGCAAAACGGAAAGTGACGTTTCCCTTGCCCCCCCCCCCCCCCCGCTCACTATGCAACGGCGATCACTATGCAAAAGGGGGGGGGGGTTAAATTGTCATCAGTGGTCCCATCACTAGGGGATTCGGCATTGGAACTGCTGACCTGAGCAGCGTGAACATCGGGCAACGAGGGATGGCAACCACGGGGCCCGCCGCCAGCAAATGGGTGACCCCGAGGGGTGTGCAACCGTTTTGGGGGTTGTAGGGGGGGGATTTGGTAAAACTTAGTACCGGACGAGGTAACACTTAGTAAAATTTGTTAAAACGTAGTAGAAACGAGGTAAAACCTAGTAAAAAATTCTATTGCCTTCGGCAAGGCACCTCGAAGAGGGGAGAGGGACAACCTTTTTTGAGCTGCTGAGGCGGGAAAACTGCATCAGCAGGTTGTGCCCTAGACCCCTTGAGAGCCCCCCCCCCCCCCCCCAAAACCCAAATAGTGTGAAAAACACATAAAGGGGGGCTAAAACATGCTTTACATAGAATATTTGATCCTTTTGGATTGTCAAATTATCAAAAAAATCAGCTTCGGAAATTTCCATTTGTGAGCTGCTGAGGCCAGAAAACTGCATACGCAAGTTGTGCCCTAGACCCCTTGGGAGCCCCCCCTGTTTGGAGTCGTGTGGTGTGCTAGTCACAAGAGCAAGCACACGTCAGCACAAAAAAATCCTCATCAGTGGTACCATAGGCGCCTTTCGGTCTGGAAGGAGAGTTGCAGATATGGCAGTACCCAGTCCAGGTACTGTAATGAAGTCCAGTGGCCAACGCCCACCTACAGAGAACACAGTGTCCGGTGACACCGTGCTCTTTCCTTTACACAGGCTTCATGTCGAAATGCATATGGCATGCACTGCAGATTTCAGCCCTGTCCCTGTGCAGCGGTATTTGCAGCTGCCAAGCAACAGTTACATACACATAGCATGACCATCTACAGGCTGATATCTATCAATGGAATATGACCCCCCTCCCCCCGCCATTTGGTATCACGTACACTGTGTGCTGTTATATATGCGATAACATATGGTAATCACTGTTCCATGCAGCACAGTGTTCACTGCAGGAGCCCTCATGTGGTACATGCCAACAGGCATACTTTACATCAGACCAATGGGCTTGCTGTTGGAGCCACCTCTGAAGCAAACCACCGGCGTCTTTCGGTGAGGTAGGTAAGTTTCTCGCCTGTACCACAGCCCATCCAATGGAGGCCTCAACACACCACTCTGAGCGGCTGCAACATTTATGCACTGCTGCTTTCATGGCTCTGAGAATCACCGACGCTGAGTGCCCACACAAAACTGCAAGTTGCATCCAACTTGACACACCCCCCCCCCAACACCCAAATAGTGTGAAAAACACATAAAGAGGGCATTCGTCGATTAGCGTCCGCTGGTCTATGTACAGAGGCAGAGGGGCGGGGAGGTGGGCCGAGTCGAGTTCAGAAACACACATAAAGAGGGGTTAAAACATGCATTACATAAGATATTTGATCATTTTGGATGGTCAAATTATCAAAAAAAATCACTTCCGGAAATTTCCATTTTTGAGCTGCCGAGGCGGGAAAACTACATAGGCAGGTTGGCCCTAGACCCCTTGGGAGCGCCCCCCCCCCCCCCCCCCAAACACCAATATAGGGTGAAAAACACATAAAAGGGGGCTAAAACATGCTTTACATAGCATATTTCATCATTGCAAGTGGTCACAATATCAAAAAAATGTTTTGCAAAATTTTCCAGTTTTGACCTGTAGAGGGTGGAAAGCTGCTTGGGCAGTTTGTGCACACACCAAAGGCCATTGAACCACCTACAATCAGCAATTCTACTACCTTCGGCAAATCCACCTCGCAGAGAATTTACTCCAGGCAATGCAAACTTAAATGATGAGCCGTTGATGGGGATCTCGCTATGAAAATTAAATCGCCCAAATTCATACAAACTTGCCTTGTTTTATTATGAGCATCCATTGGTCCCATTCCAATTAGTGAAAAATGTAAGTCGTGTACAAAAAAATCGTCTAGTCGTGTAATTTTTTTTTGCGGTAAATGCGTGTAATTTTTTTTGCGGTAAGTCTTGTGAATTATACAAAAAAAATTGAATTTTTTTATGTGTGCGGTAAGGGAGTGTAATTTTTTTTGCGGTAAGTCGTGTATAAAAAAAAATTGAAAAATTGAAAGAAATGCAACCTTTGCAATACATGCGCAATATGTACAGCTGCTGGTTCCGTACGGCACCCCATAGCGAACTTAACGATGGGATGCCGAGTCCACAAAGCACATAGTACTCTGCGTGGCCACCAATTAGTTGGGACTCGGCCAATGTAACATAGTTTCACATGTTGTCCTTGGCACTAGACCCAAAATCAGGCCCAAGAGAAGAGGCCTGACAGGGCCATGGCCAACATCCAGTGTGCCTGCACTGGGAACAAAATCAGGCTCAAGAAAAAGAGTCCCGACAGGGCCATGGCCAACGCTAGTGCCACAATTATAGGCCACCAAGGCACTGGCATGGGGCCAATATTATAGCAATCTTATACGCTCCACCATTGGTACACCAAACGGCGGAGGAAAATACAACCCACAAAACATGCACCCGCTACAAGTAGTTGCAGAATGCACGCTTGTAGATCAAGTCCGTTTTTGTGTCACCGGACTTGGGCTTTGCACCAGGATTGGGGTTAAGCTGACAAGCGGCGCGCAACTCTTTCACTAGCTGCTTGCACAGGTCATCAATGAAAAGCTGGTCACGCTCCAGCTGGCCAGATGCATCTGCTGGGTAGCCATCCGGCACCTTGCGCCACTCTGCACAGATGAAGACCTTGGGACGGGTGTCCTCCTCCTCTGTAGGAGTGTCCACGGAAGGTTGCGGCCTGGCCTCCGGGCTTTCCACGCTCTGCTCGGCGGAGGCCTCCTTGCCTTCGAGTGGGGTGGGGGTGGCCTGAACACTGTCCTCCTGAGCCGAAAGTGCACCTTCAACTCGGGTGCTAGGGGGGGACTCAGGAGGGCCAGAAAGCTCGGTCACGCCCTCCACATCATCACCGGGCGCTTAAACGACCCGCACAGCACGATCAGCATTAACAATGCTGAGCACATAGTCCACAAAACCGGCACCCATTGGGACAACTGGCAAATTGGAAAAAGCACCCCGGTGCTCCACCACCTGCTTCGCGATGTTCAAGCTTTGAAAACCACAAGACCAACCGTCCGTTTGGAATCCCAAGGCGCGGTGCTTGGTGGTTCACGAAGATTTCTTCAAGGCCGACAAGAAAGGACGGATCAAATAAGTGGAGCTCAGGGGTTCCCAAACCCAAATAGTGAAAAGCTCCAACCGGACACGACAATCGAAGGCACCCATAAACCAGTGCGTCCCTTCCTTGTCATTGGAATTAACCACAAAAATGTGGCGGCGGCACCACCTCATGTTGGCCATTCCTTCGCCGCATTCAACTCTCTGCATGTACTTGGAGAGTCTCTTGATATAAGCTCCTTCGTCAGTTCAAGGATAGAGAGTCCCAATCAGCCAAGCAATAGTACATTGCATGTGCATTCATAGGGTATCATCCGTGCCCACGGAACTCATTGTGGCCGATTTCTTCGTGTATGCCCCGGTGCCATTCACAGAGCATTGCCGCCTAGGGGGTCCCCACCGCTTCAGAGCGGGTAACAGAATCAGGAGTGGCCCACAAGTGGGCAAGGTGGCTACATAAACCGTGCCGCCTCGGGGGTCCCCACGCTTTAGAGCGGGGGGCAGAATCAGAAGTGGCCCACAAGTGGGCAAGGTGGCTACATAACCCCTGCCGCCTCGGTGGTCCCCACCACTTCAGAGCGGGGGGCAGAATTAGAAGTGGCCCACAAGTGGGCCATGAGGCAACGGATACTGGGCTCGCATACGCCCCCGTGTCACAGGCGCATGGTCATCACCACATAGTTCAGTGTTATTCTTGCTGCACTGCAGCGCAGACCAGTTCTGAACCACTCCAGGTGGCTGCTGACTGTGCTTTGGCCTTGGCCATCTGTACATTGAGGTCAGCTCGCACCCACCACCCTCCCACAGTGCCGGTTAGTCTCTAACCCTTGCTCTGCGGGTCTTGCCTGTTGCACCTGTCTTGCTCTTGCTCTCTGGCACGTGAAGACATGCCATATCCGAACTCCGGGGGCGCAAAGGCGTCTCAACGTTTCACCAACAGATTGTTCTGCTTGACGCTTCCCGTGGGCCGCACTCTCGCTGCCCCTGTCGTGCTCAGGCTTCCTGACACGTCATGACGTGTCATGCCCGTGCTCTGGGGGCGCAAAGGCGTCCCGATGTTTCACCATTGAGCTTTTCAGCTCTATACTTCAATGGCTGCCCACACACCCTGGTCAGCTCGAACCCACCAACCTCCCACAGTGCCGGTTGGTCCCTCACTCTTGCTCTGTGGGTCTCTCTCCAGCTCTCTTCCTCTCTCTCACTCCTGTCCTCTCTCTCGCTCTCTATCCTTCTCTCTGGCCCTCCTCCCACTGCACTCCACTCTCTCTCTCCCTCGCATAAAGGGGTTTTCGGGACGTTCGGTGGGTCTCTATCCCCCCCGGGGTTCGAACCCTCCTCCACAGGACAGAAGAGGTGCGGTATACCCACTGTGCTAGGACGAGTTGTTATCTGCATTATTGTTCCGACCTGTCCCACTCCCCCCTGCATGTCATCCCCTGTCAGGCATATCGCCGTTCGCATGGGGGTGCGCTCAGCAGCGTGTAGAGGAACCGCACAGCGTCTCCGGATACCGGATCCGCCTGCCTGAAGAGCGTTCTCTGGAACAGCCTTAAGAGGTCAGCTCGGCCCGCCAGCCACACATGCATGCAGTCTCCACTTCTGCTCACAGAGGAGGGCACCGCTCTGTGTCCCTCAGCCATCGGACAGTGGAGGATCGCCTCCCACTGGACCGGGTGCCACTTGCCTGCACTTTTGGGTCGCCACTGGACCTGCATGTTCGTCAGAGCCTGAGTCTTCAGGGTCCAGTTGATTTGGACCATTACCGAGTAGAGTTCTTGGTTCCTCATCAGCAGTGGCTCTCCATGATTGTCCACAATCCCACAGTGCATTCTGGTACTGTGTGGTCGGAGCCAGATCTGCTGATTGCGGGCCCAAGCCATTGTGGTCAGCTCGGCATCGACGGCCCTTAGCCCTTCGTTCGCAATGGCGTCCAGCTGGCTTAGTGCTTGCACCTTGAAACGCCGGCGTTCTTGTTGAGGCTTGACCTTCTTTGGGGCAGGCTGAATTCGTGTGTAGGGGCCATGTCGTTGCTGACGTGGTCCCTGCTCCTTCCATGGCCTTCCCGGCGGCATCACGACCGGGAGCTCTTCCGCGACAGTACGCGGGGTTTGCGCCTCAGTTCAGCAGTTGCCGTTGTCACACCTGTGTGTTGCTGCCTTCCGCGACAGGACGCGGTTCTCGTGTCAAAAAGCTCCTGCGTCGGAACGCAGGTTTCGGACATGCAGGCATCGTTGGGCTTGAAACCTGTGAGAGTTCCGCATCAGAATGCAGGGGTTACAGGCTCTGCTGCTAACGACCCTGTCCAGGGTTCCTGCTTTTCCTGAGCTTTCGCCTCTTACTCTGCCGCCTAGTGTCGCTCACATCTGTGCCGAAGGACAGTGTTTCTGCTGCAGATAGTTCATCCAACAAACCTCCCATGTGTGTGCGTTTTGTCCTGACGTCCTCACTACCCGAAGTGCTCGAGTTGTATGATCCCATTCCACATGGTGCTAGTTCCCCGGAAGCTTCCCCTGTCAGCTCATCACTATCCATGGGTACCGTACCCAGGGATGACCAGAGTGCTTTGGTGTTCTCCGATTCGGATCCTGAACCTCCCCTCAACCCTACCGTGGACTCCGACCCTGATGATGATTGTTGTGTGACATGCTGGGACCACGGCGGGCTCGAGCACATGCCTTCCATCGCCAATCCATTCGCCACCTCATTCCCCTGTACGTTGACATGTGCTGGGACGTGCTCCCACCTGACTTCTCTTCCTGGCTTTGCCATTTCCCGGAGCAGCATTTCCGAGACGGGCACGTGGACCGGCAGCTTGCCGGATGTGGTTGTCCATCCCTTTGACCTCCAGTGTTGAGCCCTGCCGGTCGCTCCCAGCTGCAGGTACTGTGAGTCGGTGAGGATTGCCAGTTTTGGCACCCAGAACCCCTATAGGGCTTCCAGTGCTGCCCAGAGCTCCGCTCCGTTGTTTGTTTGCCTGTGGCGTGTCGGTACATAACCGCAGAAACGAACTTCAGGCCCTTGCTCATCTTCCGCCGCAAATACGCCAAAGCCACGTGCCCTGCGCCTGTCCTTGTCGCTCAGTCTTTTTGATGACCCGTCCGTGTACACAATCCTGTAACCCTTCGCAACCAGTTCTGCAATCAGGTCTTGTAGTCCTTGAAGCAATCCCGGGCCTGCCTGCCTCGGGCGCTTTGTGCGTGATTCTGTCTCCCTATGCCAACTGTGTGTGCCGGCGTTGCGTTCTTGCGTGAAGCACTCCGTGTGCGTTTGCCACCACGCACTCAATCCCCCATTTACTCGTACTTCCCCTTGTCACGGCTGCAGTCCCGTATCTCGAAGTTGCTCCAGTGAGTGCTTGAAGCCTCTCCACTGCTCCCTGCGCTCTCCTGAGTAGAACCCAACCCATTCGCACAGCTCCCTGAGCCTGGTTGTCAGGTACGGTGTAAACACCGGTGATGCTCCTGCTTTGACTTCGCATTGATATCGCCAGTGGGCACTTCTCGCCGACCACATTGCCCATCCCTGATTCGTGTTCAGCAACCACTCTTGTTGGTCGGATTCCATCATGTCTTGAACTGTAGACTTCCCGGTGGCCACCGCTTCAGAGCGGGGGGCAGAATCAGGAGTGGCCCACAAGTGGGCAAGGTGGCTACATATCCCGTGCCGCCTCAAGGATCCCCACCGCTTCAGAGCGGGGGCCAGAATCAGAAGTGGCCCACAAGTGGGCTAGGTGGCCACATAACCCCTGCCGCCTGGGGGATCCCCACCGCTTTAGAGCGAGGGGCGGAATTGAGAGTGGCCCACAAGTGGGCAAGGTGGTTCCTTACCCCTGCCGCCTGGGGGGTCCCCACAGCTTCAGATCGGGGGGCAGAATCAGAAGCGGCCCACAAGTGGGCAAGGTGGCTACATAACCCCTGCCGCCTGGGGGATCCCCACTGCTTCAGAGCGGGGGAGTTAATTAGGAGTGGCCCACAAGTGGGCAAGGTGGCTACATAACCCCTGCCGCCTCGGGGATCCCCACCGCTTCAGAGCGGGGGACAAAATCAGGAGTGGCCCGCAAGTGGGCAAGGTGGCTACATAACCCCTGCCGCCTCGGGGGTCCCCGCCGCTTCAGAGCGGGGGCAGACTCAGAAGTGGCCCACAAGTGGGCAAGGGGGCTACATATCCCGTGCCGCCTCAGGGTGCCCACCGCTTCAGAGCAGGGGGCACAATCAGGAGTGGCCCACAAGTGGGCAAGGTGGCTACATAACCGCTGCCGCCCGGGGGGTCCCCACCGCTTCAGAGCGGGGGGCAGAATCAGATGTAGCCCACACGTGGGCAAGGTGGCTACATAACCCCTGCCGCGTGCTGGGTCCGCACCGCTTCAGAGCGGGGGGCAGAATCACAAGGGGCCCACGAGTGGGCAAGGTGGCTACATATCCCGTGCCGCGTCAGGGATCCCCACCGCTTCAGAGCGGGGGGCAGAATCAGATGTGGCCGACAAGTGGGCAAGGTGGCTACATAACCCCTGCCACCTCGGGGATCCCCACCGCTTCAGAGCGGGTGGCAGAATCAGAAGTGGCCCACAAGTGGGCAAGGTGGCTACATAACCCCTGCCGCCTTGGGGGTCCGCACCGCTTCACAGCGGGTGGCAGAATCATAAGTGGCCCACAAGTGGGCAAGGTGGCTACAGAAACCCTGCCACCTGGGGGATCCCCACCGCTTTAGAGCGGGGGGCGGAATCAGGAGTGGCCCGCAAGTGGGCAAGGTGGCTACACAACCCCTGCCGCCTCAGGGGTCCCTACCGCTTCAGAGCAGGGGCAGAATCAGAAGTGGCCCACAAGTGGGCAAGGTGGCTACATAACCCCTGCCGCCTTGGGGGTCCGCACCGCTTCACAGTGGGTGGCAGAATCATAAGTGGCCCACAAGTGGGCAAGGTGGCTACATAACCCCTGCCACCTCAGGGATCCCCACCGCTTGAGAGCGGGGGGCAGAATCAGAAGTGGCCCACAAGTGGGCAAGGTGCCTACACAACCCCTGCCGCCTCAGGGGTCCCTACCGCTTCAGAGCGGGTAGCAGACTCAGATGTGGCCCACAAGTGGGCAAGGTGGCTACATATCCCGTGCCGCCTCAGGGATCCCCACCGCTTTAGAGCGGGGGGCGGAATTAGGAGTGGCCCGCAAGTGGGCAAGGTGGCTACATAACACCTGCCACCTCGGGGATCCCCACCGCTTCAGACCGGGGGGCAGAATCAGAAGTGGCCCACAAGTGGGCAAGGTGGCTACATAACCCCTGTCGCCTCAGGGGTCCCTACCGCTTCAGAGCAGGGGCAGAATCAGAAGTGGCCCACAGGTGGGCAAGGTGGCTACATATCCCGTGGCGCCTGGGGGGTCTCCACCGCTTCAGAGCGGGGGGCAGAATCAGAAGTGGCCCACAAGTGGGCAAGGTGGTTCCTTACCCTTGCCGCCTGGGGGGTCCCCACCGCTTCAGAGCGGGGGGCAGAATCAGAAGTGGCCCACAAATGGGCAAGGTGGCTACATAACCCCTGCCGCCTGGGGGGTCCGCACCGCTGCAGAGCAGGGGACAGAATCAGGAGTGGCTCGCAAGTGGGCAAGGTGGCTACATAACCCCTGCCGCCTCGGGGGTCCCCGCCGCTTCGGAGCGGGGGCAGACTCAGAAGTGGCCCACAAGTGGGCAAGGTGGCTACATATCCCGTGCCGCCTCAGGGTCCCCACCGCTTCAGAGCGGGGGGAGAATCAGATGTGGCCCACGAGTGGGCAAGGTGGCTACATGACCGCTGCCGCCCGGGGGGTCCCCACCGCTTCACGGCGGGGGGCAGAATCAGATGTGGCCCACACGTGGGCAAGGTGGCTACATAACCCCTGCCGCGTGCTGGGTCCGCACCGCTTCAGAGCGGGGGGCAAAATCATAAGGGGCCCACAAGTGGGCAAGGTGGCTACATATACCGTGCCGCCTGAGGGATCCCCACCGCTTCAGAGCGAGGGGCAGAATCAGATGTGGCCCACAAGTGGGCAAGGTGGCTACATAACCCCTGCCACCTCGGGGATCCCCACCGCTTCAGAACGGGGCGGCAGAATCAGAAGTGGCCCACAAGTGGGCAAGGTGGCTACATAACCCCTGCCGCCTTGGGGGTCCGCACCGCTTCACAGCGGGTGGCAGAATCAGAAGTGGCCCACAAGTGGGCAAGGTGGCTACAGAAACCCTGCCACCTGGGGGATCCCCACCGCCTTAGAGCGGGGGGCGGAATCAAGAGTGGCCCACAAGTGGGCAAGGTGGCTACATAACCCCTGCCACCTCGGGGATCCCCACCGCTTCAGAGCGGGGGGCAGAATCAGAAGTGGCCCACAAGTGGGCAGGGTGGCTACATAACCCCTGCCGCCTGGGGGGTCCCCACCGCTTCGGAGCGGGGGGCAGAATCAGAAGTGGCCCACAAATTGGCAAGGTGGCTACATAATCCCTGCCGCCTGGGGGGTCCCCACCGCTTCAGAGCGGGGGGCAGAATCAGAAGTGGCCCACAAGTGGGCAAGGTGGCTACATAACCCCTGCTGCCTGGGGCATCCCCACCGCTTCAGAGCGAGGGGCAGAATCAGATGTGGCCCACAAGTGGGCAAGGTGGCTACATAACCCCTGCCACCTCGGGGATCCCCACCGCTTCAGAGCGGGTGGCAGAATCAGAAGTGGCCCACAAGTGGGCAAGGTGGCTACATAACCCCTGCCACCTCGGGGATCCCCACCGCTTCAGAGCGGGTGGCAGAATCAGAAGTGGCCCACAAGTGGGCAAGGTGGCTACAGAAACCCTGCCACCTGGGGGATCCCCACCGCCTTAGAGCGTGGGGCGGAATCAAGAGTGGCCCACAAGTGGGCAAGGTGGCTACATAACCCCTGCCACCTCGGGGATCCCCACCGCTTCAGAGCGGGGGGCAGAATCAGAAGTGGCCCACAAGTGGGCAGGGTGGCTACATAACCCCTGCCGCCTGGGGGGTCCCCACCGCTTCGGAGCGGGGGGCAGAATCAGAAGTGGCCCACAAATTGGCAAGGTGGCTACATAACCCCTGCTGCCTGGGGCATCCCCACCGCTTCAGAGCGGGGGGCAGAATCAGAAGTGGCCCACAAGTGGGCAAGGTGGCTACATAACCCCTGCTACCTGGGGCATCCCCACCGCTTCAGAGCGGGGGGCAGAATCAGAAGTGGCCCACAAGTGGGCAAGGTGGCTACATAACCCATGCCGCCTGGGGGGTCCCCACAGCTTCAGAGCGGGGGGCAGAATCAGAAGTGGCCGACAAGTGGGCAAGGTGGCTACATAACCCCTCCCGCCTCGGGGATCCCCACCGCTTCAGGGCGGGGGGCAGAATCGGGAGTGGCCCGCAAGTGGGCAAGGTGGCTACATAACCCCTCCCGCCTCGGGAATCCCCACCGCTTTAGAGCGGGGGGCAGAATCAGAAGTGGCCCGCAAGTGGGCAAGGTGGCTACAAAACCGCTGCCGGCCGGGGGGTCCCCACCGCTTCAGAGCAGGGGGCAGAATCAGAAGTGGCCCACAAGTGGGCAGAGTGGCTACATAACCCGTGCCGCCTGGGGGATCCCCACCGCTTCAGAGCGGGAGGCAGAATCAGATGTGGCCCAGAAGTGGGCAAGGTGGCTACATAACCCCTGCCGCCTCGGGGATCCCCACCGCTTCAGAGCGGGGGGCAGAATCAGATGTGGCCCACAAGTGGGCAAGGTGGCTACATAACCGCTGCCGTCCGGGCGGTCCCCACCGCTTCAGAGCGGGGGGCAGAATCAGGAGTGGCCCGCAAGTGGGCAAGGTGGCTACATAACCCCTGCCACCTCGGGGATCCCCACCGCTTCAGAGCGGGGGGCAGAATAAGAAGTGGCCCACAAGTGGGCAGGGTGGCTACATAACCCCTGCCGCCTGGGGGATCCCCACCGCTTCGGAGCGGGGGGCAGAATCAGAAGTGGCCCACAAAATGGCAAGGTGGCTACATAATCCCTGCCGCCTGGGGGGTCCCCACCGCTTCAGAGCGGGGGGCAGAATCAGAAGTGGCCCACAAGTGGGCAAGGTGGCTACATAACCCCTGCTACCTGGGGCATCCCCACCGCTTCAGAGCGGGGGGCAGAATCAGAAGTGGCCCACAAGTGGGCAAGGTGGCTACATAACCCATGCCGCCTGGGGGGTCCCCACAGCTTCAGAGCGGGGGGCAGAATCAGAAGTGGCCGACAAGTGGGCAAGGTGGCTACATAACCCCTCCCGCCTCGGGGATCCCCACCGCTTCAGAGCGGGGGGCAGAATCGGGAGTGGCCCGCAAGTGGGCAAGGTGGCTACATAACCCCTCCCGCCTCGGGGATCCCCACCGCTTTAGAGCGGGGGGCAGAATCAGAAGTGGCCCACAAGTGGGCAAGGTGGCTACATAACCCGTGCCGCCTGGGGGATCCCCACCGCTTCAGAGCGGGAGGCACAATCAGATGTGGCCCAGAAGTGGGCAAGGTGGCTACACAACCCCTGCCGCCTCGGGGATCCCCACCGCTTCAGAGCGGGGGGCAGAATCAGATGTGGCCCACAAGTGGGCAAGGTGGCTACATAACCGCTGCCGTCCGGGCGGTCCCCACCGCTTCAGAGCGGGGGGCAGAATCAGGAGTGGCCCGCAAGTGGGCAAGGTGGCTACATAACCCCTGCCACCTCGGGGATCCCCACCGCTTCAGAGCGGGGGGCAGAATCAGAAGTGGCCCACAAGTGGGCAAGGGGGCTACATAACCCCTGCCGCCTCGAGGGTCCCCACCGCTTCAGAGCGGGGGGCAGAATCAGATGTGGCCCACAAACGGGCAAGGTGGCTACATAACCGCTGCCGTCCGGGGGGTCCCCACCGCTTCACAGCGGGGGGCAGAATCAGAAGTGGCCCACAAGTGGGCAAGGTGGCTACGTATCCCGTGCCGCCTGAGGGATCCCCACCGCTTCAGAGCGGGGGGCAGAATCAGAAGTGGCCCACAAGTGGGCTAGGTGACTACATAACCGCTGCCGCCCGGGGGGTCCCCACCGCTTCAGAGCGGGGGGCAGAATCAGAACCCCTGCCGCCTGGGGGATCCCCACCGCTTTAGAGCGGGGGGCGGAATTAGGAGTGGCCCACAAGTGGGCAAGGTGGTTCCCTACCCCTGCCGCCTAGGGGGTCCCCACAGCTTCAGATCGGGGGGCAGAATCAGAAGCGTCCCACAAGTGGGCAAGGTGGCCACATAACCCCCGCCGCCTGGGGGATCCCCACTGCTTCAGAGCGGGGGACAGAATCACGAGTGGCCCACAAGTGGGCAAGGTGGCTACATAACCCCTGCCGCCTCGGGGGTCCCCACCGCTTCAGAGCGGGGGCAGACTCGGAAGTGGCCCACAAGTGGGCAAAGTGGCTACATAACCGCTGCTGCCCGGGGGGTCCCCACCGCTTCACAGCGGGGGGCAGAAAGAGATGTGGCCCACACGTGGGCAAGGTGGCTACATAACCCCTGCCGCGTGCTGGGTCCGCACCGCTTCAGAGCGGGGGGCAGAATCATAAGGGGCCCACAAGTGGGCAAGGTGGCTACATATCCCGTGCCGCCTCAGGAATCCCCACCGCTTCAAAGCGGGGGGCAGAATCAGAAGTGGCCCACAAGTGGGCTAGGTGGCTACATAACCCCTCCCGCCTGGGGGATCCCCACCGCTTCAGAGCGGGGGGCGGAATCAGATGTGGCCGACAAGTTGGCAAGGTGGCTACATGACCTCTGCCGCCCAGGGGGTCCCCACCGCTTCAGAGCGGGGGGCAGAATCAGAAGTGGCCCAAAAGTGGGCAAGGTGGCTACATAAACCCTGCCGCCTCGGGGATCCCCACCGCTTCAGAGCGGGGGGCGGAATCAGATGTGGCCCACAAGTGAACAAGGTGGCTACATAAACCCTGCCGCCTCGGGGGTCCCCACCACTTCAAAGCGGGGGGCACAATCAGAAGTGGCCCACAAGTGGGCAAGGTGGCTACATAACCCGTGCCGCCTGGGGGGTCCGCACCGCTTCAGAGCGGGGGACAGAATCAGAAGTGGCCCACAAGTGGGCAAGGTGGCTAGATAACCCCTGCCGCCTCGGGGGTCCCCACCGCTTCAAAGCGGGGGGCAGAAGCAGAGGTCGCCCAGAGCTGGGCAAGGTGGCTACATAACACCTGCCACCTGGGGCGTCCCCACCGCTTCTGAGCGGGGGCAAGGTGGCTACATCACCCCTGCCGCCTGGGGGGTCCCCACCGCTTCAGAGCGGGCGGCAAAATCAGAAGTGGCCCACAAGTGGGCAAGGTGGCTACATAACCCCTGCCACCTGGGGGGTCCGCACCGCTTCAGAGCGGGGGACAGAATCAGAAGTGGCCCACATGTGGGCAAGGTGGCTACATAACCCCTGCCGCCTCGGGGGTGCCCACCGCTTCAGAGCGGGGGGCAGAAGCAGAGGTCGCCCAGAGCTGGGCAAGGTGGCTACATAACCCCTGCCACCTGGGGCGTCCCCACCGCTTCAAAGCGGGGGCAATGTGGCTACATAACCCGTGCCGCCTTGGGGGTCCCCACCGCTTCAGAGCGGGGGGGCAGAATCAGAAGTGGCCCACAAGTGGGCAAGGTGGCTACATAACCCCTGCCGCCTGGGGGATCCCCACCACTTCAGAGCGGGGGGCAGAATCAGATGTGGCCCACAAGTGGGCAAGGTGGCCACATAACCCCTGCCGCCTCGGGGGTCCCCACCGCTTCAGAGCGGGGGGCAGAATCAGAAGTGGCCCACAAGTGGGCAAGGTGGCTACATAACCCATGCCGCCTGGGGGATCTCCACCGCTTTAGAGCGGGGGGCAGAATCAGAAGTGGCCCACAAGTGGTCAGGGTGGCTACATAACCCTTGCCGCCTGGGGGGGTCCCCACCGCTTCAGAGCGGGGGGCAGAATCAAAAGTGGCCCAAAAGTGCGCCAGGTGGCTACAGAACCCCTGCCGCCTCGGGGGTCCCCACCGCTTCATAGCGGGGGGCAGACACGGAAGTGGCCCACAAATGGGCAAGGTGGCTGCATAGCTGCTACCGCCTTGTGGGGGGGGCACTGGTTCAGAGCACGGGGGCAGAATCAGAAGTGGCCCCCAAGTGGGCAAGGTGGGTATGTAACCCATGCCGCCTGGGGATCCCCACAGCTTCGGAGCTGGGGGCAGACTCAGATGTGGCCCACAAATGGGCAAGGTGGCTACATAACCCCTGCCGCCCGGGGGGTCCGCACCGCTTTAGAGCGGGGGACGGAATCAAATGTGGCCCACAAGTGGGCAAGGTGGCTACATAACCCGTGCCACCTAGGGGGTCCCCACCGCTTCAGAGCGAGGGGCAGAATCAGAAGTGGCCCACAAGTGGGTAAGGTGGCTACATAACCCCTGCTGCCTTAGGGGTCCCCACCGCTTCAGAGCGGGTAGCAGACTCAGAAGTGGCCGACAAGTGGGCAAGGTGGCTACATGACCCTTGCCGCCTCGGGGGTCCCCACCGCTTTAGAGCGGGGGGCAGAATCAGAAGTGGCCCACAAGTGGGCAAGGTGGCTACATAACCCCTGCCGACTAGGGGGTCCCTACCGCTCCAAAGCGGGCGCCAGAAACAAGTGGGCAAGGTGGCTACATAACTCCTGCCGCCTGGGGGGTCACTACTGCTTCAGGGCGGGGGGGAGAATCAGGAGTGGCCTACAAGTGGGCAAGGTGGCTACATAACCCGTGCCGCCTGGGGGGTCCCCACCGCTTCAGAGCGAGGAGCAGAACCAGAAGTGGCCCACAAGTGGGTAAGGTGGCTACATAACCCCTGCTTCCTGGGGGGTCCCCACCGCTTCAGAGCGGGTAGCAGACTCAGAAGTGGCCGACAAGTGGACAAGGTGGCTACATGACCCTTGCCGCCTCGGGGGTCCCCACCGCTTTAGAGCGGGGAGGGGGGGGCAGAATCAAAGGTGGCCCACAAGTGGGCAAGGTGGCTACATAACCCCTGCCGCGTGGCGGCTCCCCGCGGCTTCAGAGCAGGGACGCAGAATCAAAGGTGGCCCACAAGTGGGCAAGGTGGATACATAACCCCTGCCGCCTCGGGGGTTCCCACCGCTTCAGAGCGGGCGGCAGAATCAGAACGGCCGACAAGTAGGTAAGGTGGCTACATCACCCCTGCCGCCTGGGGGGTCCCGTCCGCTTCAGAGCGGGGGGCAGAATCAGAGGTGGCCCACAGGTGGGGAAGGTGGCTACATAACCCCTGCTGCCTGGGGCATCCCCACCGCTTCAGAGTGGGGGGCAGAACCAGAAGTGGCAGCACTCAAAAGTGGAAAATCTTTTTTGGGGGGGGGCACGCAACAAAGCGTGTATTTCAGAGTTGGGGAACAATATCAGAAATAGCCCACAAGTGGGCCCAGTGGCAGTTAGAAGTGGGAAAACTTATTTCTCCGGGAAGTCATTTACCTGGTTAAAAAAAAGTTTTTTCTACTAAGTAATTTACTGAGTAAAAAACCCAACCCAGAGGAAGAACTTAGTAAATAAATAGTTAGTTAAAAATTTTTTGAGAAAAACTTTTCTACTACGTTTTACCACGGACCTTGTAGGGGTCGTGAAGCAACGGATACTTAGCTACCATATGACCCCTGTGACACAGGCCATACGGTCATCGCTCTTCCAAGTCCAGTGCTGAATGTCGCCTTGAGTTCGCCCAGCTGGGCTATCGAATGTTTCATAGGCTGGCTTGGGTTAGAACATGGCAGTTTACCTCACCCTCCCAGTCTTTTGCGGCCTACACATCAGCTCACATTCACTGCTTCCCCCCTCTTCGCTCTCACTCATCATCTCTGCATCAGTGCTGTCTGCTGTACTCCCTGCATCAGTGCTGTCTGTTTCACTGTCCACCGTGTCCCAATTCTCCTCTGGTTCTTCGTCCTGCTCGGGCATCTCCTCCAGCCCCAGCTCCCTCCACACTTCACTGGCCTCTTTCTCTCTGACTACCCCTGGTAAGGACAACTCTGCACCCCGCACAGCACATTTATCTGCCTGCTCGTTGCCCTCTACTCCTGCATGTGACGGGACCCACTGGATAGAGACACTGTCCCCTAACAACTGCCAGCTCTGCCAGAGCTGCATCCACAGGTCACGGTGTGCCAGCGCGCCCCTCGACCCCACCCACACATGCCTCTCCCACTTTGCACACTTGCCCTGCAGCCCTGCCCAGACAATTTCGGAGTCCGTCACTATATGTAACTTGATCCCTGGTGTTTTCCCCTGCACCGCTGCCAGCACTCCCCGCAGTTCTGCCCGTCCAATTGTTTGCTTTTCGTGGGCAGGAACTGCTGCCCGCACATTGCGCGGGTTACCAGCCGAATACCACACCCCATACCCTGCATGCGACACCCCTGCTGTCTCTGTCCGCGATCCGTCTGTATAGCATACTTCCCACCCATCCTTGAGCTTTTGATCTATTTCCCTCTGCTTTTCAGGCAGCAGAGACGCCCATCTGATGCATTTCGGCAGATGCCGCTGCCGTTGCGGCAGTATTGCTCCTGTAGGTGCTCGGACCCCCCCCTGAAACATCGGTGCCCCAGACGGACCTTGTAGGCCCCCCCCCCCTTGGTTGACCCAAACCTTGGGGGTCGGCGGGTCAGGCGGTCAGCCGCCGGGCTCCCTGGGGAGGGGGGTCGATGGGTACCCCAACAGACATACCTCAAAATGATCCCCAGAACACGCTGATCATGCACAAGTGGGGTAAAAATTTTTTTTCAAAAAAGGTGATTACTTGCCCACACATCGACTGTTAATCTCCGCATTGCCAAGCCCTTTGAAGCGGGGGGTACTCTCACGCTTCAGTGGCGCCAGTGATAAGGCCAGTGTTGAGTAAGAACACGGTCTGAGGCATATATATTCCACATGAGTGAGAACCAATGGCAACCACTGCTTCCACTCCCAATACCACGTCCAACTTTCACAGGCAATGAGCAGCTGGAACATCACAGGGCAGTCTGTCCATGTGAATCCACGGATCCATGCTACACCCCACAATGTTGCACAACCTGATCCCCCCCCCCCCCGCCCCATGCCATCCACGGCCTCGAATTGCAACCTGAACAGCGGTCGAAGCGGAGGGGGACCGTGCCGGCCGGCTTGCCTCGCGTGGTTGTGACACCGACGCAGACGGTTATGTCACTCAAAAAGGGTACCCGATTCGGTGCTATGGTGGTACATTCGGGTACCTTGTTCGGGGGCGTCCACTACTCTGCCGTCTCTCAGACCTTCATGTCCACATCAATGGAAAGGGAGTACCGGGTGCGGTGCACCGCCCCCCTCTCCCAGTCAGCCCGGCCGCAGTCACCTCGCATCGCCAGAGGCTAAGTGGCGCGATCCCCCACCATCGCGGCGGTCGAATACATGCACAACAACACACACACACACACATGCACTAGAAATAATGGGTTAGGCATGCAGGCAAGTCATATAAATGCTCAAGAAGGCTCATTGTTATTGATACTAGGCACTACCATGCAGTTTGGGTATGGTCCTGTACAAACTTTGTGCACAGCGCGAGCACGGCACACGCACAGCGCGCAATATGCCCCCGTAACAGCGCTGGCAGAATGCACTCAGACTCCACGATTGAAGGCTCCACGCAAAGGCAGACATTTGCTCAGTGCGGCAGCCGACAGGTGTGGTTGCACGGTCGCACACCACCAGCGGAGTGCCAAAGCAAAAGCTTTCATGATTATTGTGCAGGAGCAACGCGGTGCCTCGGAGCAAAGCCAGCCACTCACTCTGTAGCAACCTGAGCTCCCCAAAGACGGTGATGCAACAGACCCAGAAAACAGCCTCCGCACACCATTAACTCTGCATGAACTGCACTCCGGGCACGCTGGTAAATGCATCTGTACGGTTCACAGCAGCGATTTAGGGCAACCACGGCATGCCAGCACTGAATGCACATCCAGCTGCCGGAGAGAGAAGTGGCCAGTTGCCCTTAAGGCGAACAGCACATGCGGTGGAAACACAGAGCGGAGAGACGTGCCACACGTCACAGAGCAGCGGCATAACTAAACAGGGCATCGTGCGGCTAAAGCTTGAAAAAGTTGAGTACTTGACAACATTCCCATTGCCGAACCCTTCGAACCCACCGGTACGCCCACTTAGCGTTGGTGCCAGTGATAGGGCCAGTGTTGAGTCTGAGTAAGAACACGGTCTGAGGCATATATATTCCACATAAGTGGGAACCAATGGCAACCACTGCTTCCACTCCCAATGTCACATCCAACTTTCACAGGCAATGAGCAGCCGGAGCATCACAGGGCAGTCTGTCCATGTGAATCCACGGGTGGAATTCATCCACACTGTGAGAGACACACATGGCGGGTGACAGATAAGAACAAGGTGCAGTCATCAATGCCTCAGTAAGAGCGCTGGCAGAACGCACTCAGACTCCACCATTGAACAGATGAGATCAACAGACAATACGACGCCAGGGCAGCGCAATGCTCTGCATGGAGAGGGGCAGCATACGGGCACCACAGGCACCACAGGGCAGTGGTCATACTTTTCCGGTATCCCTGTGCACCCAATGCCTCACGTTCCATGTGGCATCAGGCACAAGGGGAGGCACAGAACAGAGAGCAGGCAGGACCGATGACAGTCCAGAGGGCGCACCCGCAGTCTGCATGGCGCCGCTCTGTGGAGGACACCCTCCGCATGATGGATGTGGGCGACTCTGCTTTGCAGCGGCGCATGGCATGGGATCGGGGGATGCGGGGTAAAGGAAGGGGATTCGTGGGTGCGGATGGGACAGCGGTACCGCAGCTCACAGTCGCAGCACTCTGCCCCCATGGCGTCGTCCACACCCCCACTGGCTCTGGCGGGCCTTGCTCTGCCCTCCGTTTGGGGGGGTACAGCGGTCGGCACTGATTGGCTGGGCGTCGTACATCGGAGGGTCAACCCTTCAGGCCTTCACTGATGGCGAAACAAAGCATAACTGTCCCCTTTGGTAATGCGGGTGTTCCACACGCATGCACACAGCCCCCCCCCCCCCACACCCAACACACCCCACACGCACTTCGCGGTACTTTGAGACTAGATTCCCACATGAAGAGCCCCCATACCGACCCCTTCCAAACATCCTCAAAGTTAGGCCACCCCAGCTACCCTAGCTCAAGACGGTTGCGTACTACCTTCCCTTCCCACAAGACGCCATAAAATAATGTCCCTTGGATCTTTGAAGCCCTTTAGGATCCCAAAGAAGAGCATCGGCCAATGTCACGAGGGACGAAGGAAAGTCTTTCTACCCATCAAATCTTTGCAAAACTACGATTCAAGTAAGGCTGCACATGATGCACATTTGCCCACCATGCATCCTCAAATTCTCCAACTGCTCTCTGTCTAATGGTTGATCTTCATTTGCATGCTTGTCATCTACATGTTGATGTTGACCTTGACAGTTGCATCCGACGCAGGATGCGAATCAATAGAGGCCGATGCAGAGTGCCCACATTGAGGGCTGTGGTAGTGGCAAGAAGTCAACCGAGAAAGTAGAACATGCGGCGAGTGAAAATAGGTGAAAATTAGGGGAAAGTGGGTGAAACCCAAAACTGCCATATCCAATGCAAAAAGCAGCACCAAAATACTTGTTATCAAACAACAATGATGCCCCTAGTACCACAAAGTGTGCATTTCTAGAACGGCGAGATGCCTCAATCGCCTCATTGCGCGCGCCTTGCGCTGAAGTTCCCCCCCCCACAGGGCTGCAATGGCTATTCCCCATAGCCATTGCTGCCACTACGGACGTCGTTTCCCCTTGAGTGGCAGCCATGACACCCAGTGTGCCCTTGTGAATGGTGGCGGTCTTCAGAGGTTGTTTATCATGTTTGCCAACAAATCCCAGAGGCTTCTGCGTTGCTTTTGTTCTTTCCTGGAGACCTCTTGATGGTTGCAATTTTCACTTGGGAGGGGGGGGGGCAGATATACCCAAAGTTTGCAACGCGTGCGCACCGCACACACGCCATGGTGAGAGCGCCCTCAAACATCAGTGGACAGACACACAGACACGCAGACACGCTCCCCCCAAATCAATGAGACCGACTGCAACGCGGCATGTGACTGCGGGTTGTGTTGACCACTAATGTGGCCACTGCAAAGTCACAAATTCACCGGAAACATTTGGATCAACAGACCATACCTTGAACGAATGGCAGTGTCAGCAGTACGAGGCTGATGTACGCCCGAATGGTCATGTTGCACAACAAAAACGGTGGTACTGTGGAAGAGATGTGAAGACTGAGCAGCATCCCGTTGGGGTATACCCTTGGCCTGCTTGCCCACGCCGGGGGGTGCACCATCTCCTGAGCCGCTGGACCTGGTTTTCCATCCTCAGGGGCTTGTCCTGCTGCAACAACTTGCCGGCGGATACGACGGTTTGCCAGTGTCATCCACCAACCCTTTGGGCCGTGGCTGGTCGTTGCCAGGGCTGGAGATGGTCGTGTAGTAGTGGGACCAGTCATTTGCTTAACGTGGGGTCCAACGCACCCCTCTGTTGGGGGTGGGGGGGGCTAAGGGGCGCATGGGGGGTGTCAGTTGGGGTGGGTGGGTCAGGGATTTTCTTAGTGTGTCTCCTCCCCTACGCCCGGGGGGGGGGGGGCTGGATGTCAGAATGTCTGGGGGGGTGGGTTTCCAACCACCCCCCCCCGCCCCGCCTCCTCCCGAAGGGTGGGTCATTGTGGGGGACGTTGGGTCAGCACCAAAGGCGCTGGTGAAGGCATTTTGCCTGTGGTAAGGCATTTTGCCTGTGGTAGTTGGGTGGGTGGGTGGGTGCATGTCCAATAGCCCCCCCCCCCCCCCTCCCTCGTGGGGGTGGGACATTTGTGGGTCTGTGGGTTTGCAAAAAATGTGGGACACAGCGGGTTCTTACGACGTGAGCCGCCACTGGACCAATAGTGGGTGATGTACACAGGGCATTGCTGTGTCTCATAGTGTGTATTCTGATGTCTCTCCATTTCGCAAACCAAACATTCCATTGGTGCACAAAGTACTCGAATGCTGATAGACGTCTCCGCTGGAAAACGAGCCGCGCCTGATTCCATTCCTGTTCAACGGCGTTGGGCGTTGTCGCACCATTGCGTTGACGAATTCGGGTGTGACCCTCCCGTGTCCATTAGTGCCCATCAAACAGAGAATTGCAGAGACCGTGGCGTCACGTACAATCACTCGGAGCACTGACTCTTCACGGTCAATTGAAATGGTTTGTGTGGAACATTTCATTGGTTTTACTCGAGTTTTTTCTTTGTCTTTGTTTGCCTGCAAGATTCTTATTGATGTGGTGGTGCTGAGTGTGCACCTCGGGCCACATTGCCCTTTTCACGTGAGGGGCATTCGAATGAAAACTGTTTTTATTGTACTTCTAAAAACAGTTTGGTTTTCTGGCCACTCAAAACAAAACACAGGCCTCCACGGATATTGTATTTTATTTTCCGTGCCAAGTGGGTTGCCATTTTTTGTACACCACTACACCAATTCTCAGTCTAACTTAGCAATGAATCACTTGTGTGATACACACTTAGGTCTAGACAGCTAAGGGTCAAGGCATAGCGCTCCAGTCTACAGAAAGCCAGGGTCACTGAAGCATGTTGTAGATTAGTTTGGACAGCTAGGCCCTGAAGCAGGGTAGACCCACCTTGGCGCAATCATCATTCAAACTGCAACAATGTAGACCCACCTTGGACAGCTAGGGGTAGCGGTCCTGAAGCTTGGTAGGGAAGTATGTGAGGCTTTGTTGTTATTTTAATCCTATGGTGCACCAATATCAGAACTTGTGAGGCAGCCATCAGTTCTACATGTGGCTCAGCATCTCATCCCCATAGGATTTCTCATTATCAAACCCTTCCATAGGTGTATGTCAGGTTTTAGGAGGGGAGTGTAATGGGAATGAGTTGCAGTGAGTTGTTATGAATGCCTCCGCACATCCCGCAGATTATAGGTCGCGCGCGAGTGCAGATAAAGACTAATGACGTCATGAATAAAGATCGATGATGTCCTCCGCTCAGGATGATGCATGTGGGCTGCTCTGCTTTGCAGCGGCGCATGGCAGGGGGTCTGGGGCTGCGGCACGGGGGCTGCCGCCAGCCAATGGGTGACCCCGAGGGGTGTGCAACTGTTTTGGCGGTTGTATGGGGGGGGGGGGGGACCCCCCCCCCCTTGGTTGACCCAAACCTTGGGGGTCGGCAGGTCGGGCGGTCAGCCGCCGGGCTCCCCGGGGGGCGTTGGTGGGTACCCCAACATACATACCGCAAAATGATCCCCATGACACGCTGATCATTTTGAATATGCGCAAGTAGGGTAAAAAAAAATTCACAAAAAATCTGCCCGTCAACTCAGGCTCCCATCAGCCAAGGTCCGACCGGGAGGTCGGGTCGGGGTCAAAATCCTTTTTTGTGCTTTTCATCCATTTTGGAATTCTCCACAAATTTCTGAGTATTTTGAGTACAGACACATCGGGTCGAACAAAAAAATTCCCCCCTGCCGTATGCCTAAAACAAAATCTCCGGCGCCTCTGGCGCCCACAAAACCCATTGTTCTGTACAACCATTTTGGGTCTGTAGAGGGGGGGGGGGTCCCCTCCCCCCCCCTTTGGGGTCGGGTCTGACCAAGATCGGCCCCTGTGATGGCAACCTGCATTGCCTCATTGGCTGAATGCGGTGCACAATATTATTGGTGTCCACGTCACATTGAAACAGGGCATCATCCCTTTGTGGCTCCGCCAGCGTTGGTGGTACTGTAGAGCCAGAACTGACAACATGGTCTAAAAAAAGATGCCTGGCGCACTAATACTCCCCCCTAAACTGAAGTTTAAGGGGTTGAACTTTGGTTTATACCGCCATTTATACCGCTTATTACATGACGCATGAGGTCAGCCCCTCATTGCTCTCGCAGCCCAAATGTTTACATTCCTGCAACTTCGCAATCACCATTTTGAATCACCATTTTGCGGTGCCTTTTCCACTGCAGGAAATGATTTTGTGCTGTAGGAAGTGACTTCGCCGGAGGAAGTGACTTTGTGCAGCAGGAAGTGACTTTGTGCAGCAGGAAGTGACTTTGTGCTGCTGCAAGTGACTTTGCTTCTTTCCGTACGAAAGCCATTCGTGTAGAACATGGTGGTGTGCAAAATACTCCTTACCTACTTGCCTACTTCAGAAAATGTAATACCAGGTAGTTCCCTCATTGGATCCAAATGCGGCACAAAAGACGTTCAGTGTGTGGAGCTATCACATTGTATGCCGGCCATCACTGTGCATGCAACGCTCTCACACAGCAGCAACTCATAGGCACAAAACACAACGAAACACTTAGTCGCTGCAACATCCAGCACATTAGAGCAGCAAAGAGTAGAAAACCACATTCTCATCAAAGGCATAGCCCCTGCACTTGAGCCAGACATTGCCACAAGGCGGCCTGTTTGACTGGAGGCAGGGAAGGGCCACACAGGGGAAGGGACGGCACAGGGCGGCAAAAATGGGCTTGTCACAGCAGGTTTCTGGGGTTGGAGGCATTTGGAAGGTGGTTTCACTTGCCCCAAGCTTCAGTCAAGGCACCTCCTTTGAGGGTGCCGTCATTGCACTGCGCGCGTACTGCGCCTGGAAACTCCCGATGGACCGTCTCACGTTCCTTGTCGTCCGTGCAGATTCTCCAGCCTGAGAGTGTTCTGGCACCCCAGGCTTGGCGGCTCTGTGGAATGCGGTGTGGGCGGCTGCAGCCATTGGTTCCCCAGGGATGAGGTCTTTGGAGTGGAGCGGACTGTTGTCGCAGGCCACCCCCTTAGGTCAGCATGCCCCTGCCTATCTTTAAAAAGGGTGCACTACCGCATAAAAAGAAGTGTCTGCTGATGTGAGTAGAGCTGCGATGGGTCACAGAGCTCGTAACTGATAGCAATGCAATCAGGGGAGGGCGCCCACAACAGTGGCAGGCACACAGTCGCCTGAGTGCCTCTAAGATGAAAGACATCACAAAGCTTCTTTTCCTTAGGGCAGGGGGCGAAACTGGACCCACTCACCCACGTTTCAGAACCCACCCACCCACCCTTTGGGCGGGGGGTGGGTCAACCAAGGCACCCTTCCACGCACCCACCCAACCCCAGCCTTCCCGGGGTCCCCCAAGTGGAGAGAAGGCGATATGGCCACGTAACCCCTGCCTTCTCAGGGTGCCCATGATGGGGAGGACTCAATATGACTGCATAACTGAGCAAGATCAGGCTCTGAAAACTTGCACTAAACCGCTGTCCTTCACAAAAGAAAACCCTACCTCCTCATGGCACGCCCCCACAGGCAGGGGGGGGGGGCAGGTAGGTCAATTCTCACCGACCACCCACCCACTCGGAACCCCCCTGCCCCCCCCCCCGGGAGGGTATCCGCGGCACTGAACAAACCGTTGATCACTGCCCGGCTTAAAAGGATCAGACTTCATTGTGATAAGTCCGGTGGAATCCGAAGGAGGTAAGACATGGCAACGCCAAGGTTTGCGAGTGTACCACGGACCCACGAACCCCGCACTGTCCCACACCCCTGGCCCCTGGACCACAACATGCTGATGCCCACCCCAACACAACGGTCGTTACCATCCGTTCCTCGTGTTCAGGGCCCTATGACGGCGGATGTGCAACGTTCACGGTTCCCGCTGTTCTACACTGGTTGGGCTGACATCGCACGGCGCGCACGCCACAAGGGAGGCCCCCTCTTGGGGCAGTGAATGGGCTCCATTTCGATGGCAAGTCATTTTCCACAAAGACCTGTTGGCCATGGTGATATGGTCAAGACTCATAAGTACTGCTGCAAATGAGGTCAGCATTGCCACAGAGGACGGATGTTAGTTCAGGCACGCAAGCCCCTCACCATATTATTGTTTGAGGGCGTCGCAATAGACTAACGAAAGAGCCTCTCTGTCAGTTCTGGGCACAGGATCCAAACGCTTAGCGTGGCATAACAATCAGGGGTTTGCCTACCCCTCCCTGTGCTGAGAAGGAGACAGAAGATGGGAACGAATCGCCCAGGGCAATTCAGGAATTTCGCAATGTCCCTTGAGTGGGCGCATGCATCCTCTGGACGAATAACGAGGGCATCAGCCTTTGGTGCTCAGGGGTAGCACGGGTATGCCCTCTTGGTCCTGAGGCTGGACCATGAACAAGGGAGACCCATGAGCAGCAATGAGGAGGCAGTCATATTTGGTGCTAAAGAGCTGCAAAAGAAAGCTGTCTGTCATCCGCACCTGCTGCAGAGTCAGAGCCTCAACAATAGAAGAGAGGACATGTGGCTTCCGTGTCTCCTCTGCCACGCGCGTGCGCGTGTGTGTGACGCCCAACATTCTCGTCAAGCTCATAGCATTCGCTATCATACATCACCACTCCACAGCCCTGTTCGCACTGCAGCAATGTTTGGTTTTCCGCCCGTTGCGGCCTTTCCTCCCTCTCAGCACGACACTGTGCGAGTGTGAGGGGGTGTGTGGGTGGGTGGCGACATTGAAGCAAAACCCACACAATGCAACACCGGGAAGGAAATGCTTCGAATGGAAGCTAAGAAGGGACAAGTGACGAAGCACAATTGATGATGGGTGGCGAAGCACAAAAAAATCGTGGGGCACAGGCGCAAAAATCCATGGCCCAAACCGATGCAGCCAACCACCATCAACCGAGGCAAGAAATCGTTTCGTAAACCAAAGATGCCTTTTTGTTGGTCATCTTGGCAATGCCAAGTCCAATGCGAACTGTAATTGAAGACCCAAACAGTATATACAACCAACTCCATGAGCCGAGGGGCAATTTGAATGGCTGTTCCTTTGCTGGCCAGGAAAACCCTCTTGGCGGTCATTGGTGCCCGCCCTCATCACTGGTGCCCGCCCTCTGAGGCACACACGCATACACACACACACACACACACACACATACACAAACACACACACACACACACACACACGTCCAGTAGTCAGGGTCGCAGTGCTTAGACACGGCCGTGTTTGCGAGAGATATATACTGTCGCCCTCTGGGTTCAAGCTACACATGGGACAGGGTGAAAGAGGGCCCAACGCCCCTCCCGGCCCACCTCTCCCATGCAGGCAGAGACAGTGCCTCCCGACTATACCAGGCTTTGTCTCCTCCCCGTCCGTGTGCTGCGGGGACAATGTCCGGCACGAGCACGTTGGGGTGGACACCGCTCGTACGGCCCATGCGGTACATATGATATGAAGGAGGCAACTCCGCGGAGGTCAGCAGGACCGTCTGCTCCACGAGGGTCAGGCATGACAGAGGCCTGCCCGCCTACGCCAAAGGCCAGGCCAGGCCAGGCAGTCTTACCCGTCGCGACTCCCCTCGCCTTGGCTGCGGCCTCGTTGTCTTCTGCATCCCTGTTCAAACAGGAAGGCACGAGGCCGCCCGCAGGTCAAAGAGCGCCCCACACATGCACGTCCTGGTATGCCTATGCGGCGATGTGGAGGCGGTTCCATTCTCTTTGGCCTAGGCCACACAACTGCTATGAGGGTGGCGGTGGTCCATGCAACTCCCTGCCACCACATATAATAATTTCATATAAAAACCAGAGTTCGAATTGTTGGATTGCGCCGTGTGCCCTGCTTGTACGCCCGGTAGAGATCTTTGAAGGTTTCCCAAGTACAAAATCAGGAGGTGAAACCATCCGCGGTCACAAACGTTTTGGGAAGGGGGAGGTGAATGCACCGTGCGGGGGGACTTGGGGTTTGGCAGGGGCGCAGCCGTGACCACGTTCACACCTCCAAGATCCGCACGGGGCCGCACGCAGGTCACAAAGCGCCCCACAAATGCACGTCCTGGTATGCCTATGCAGCGATGTGGAGGCAGTTCTCACTGGTGTGCTCAGCGCATCACCTTCCATCAAGCTCCATGTTCTTTCGCTGGCCGTGTCTTGTCAGCCACACCCTCTGGCTTGCATTCTACTGACATCGGATACCTCCTCCTTCCCGGCAGGCCCTTGCTCAAGGCTGGCACTTCAAGAAAGACAAGAGGGGGGGGCGGCAGGAACGGACCGAGTGCAAAGCTCTGGACGGTTCCGAACCGACAGTCACGGGCCATTGGCCGGCGGCGGTTGACGCTGAAGCAACGGCGGTTGGCAGACGGTTAGCCGACAACCGACGAGGGTTGGCTGGGGCTGAACAGCGGGGGGAGGAAGCCCCTTCCCTGGCCGTCATGTGCCCGGCTCTTTGTCTCAACCGACGCAGGCGACGGCTGTGAGATGTGGATTTCCGGTGCAGACTCTGAGGCTTTCAGGTCCAACAAGCGCTGTAGCTGCAGCCGCAGTGCCCCCAGCGTGATGCAGCGCTGTGCGTCTGGCATCGGCGCCGGCGGGTGGCACCCCCGCGGCTGAGGCAAGAGGGCACTGCGGCCGTGGTCGTCCGGAAAGCCGTGGGCGTGGCTGTCGGCGTTGGTGTTGGTGTTGGTGGGGGTGTCCCAGTGGGCGATGATGTCGATGTAGTGGGAGGCACCGCCGTCGTTGTTGGCGGTGCTGTGGCGATCGCGCTCGGAGGCGTGGGGGGAGGTGCTGCCGGTGGATGGGCTGGTGGTGAGGGGGATGTAGTTGGTGGCGGTGGTGGTGGTGGTGGTGCTGGGGGTTGTGGTCATGGTTCTGGCGCCCGCGGCGGCGGCGGTGGCGGTGGTGCTGCAGAAGGCGGAATCCGAGCGCTGCGTGGCTTTGGAGGTTTGGTGCTTCTTCTCCGGATCCCAATGCCCTCGCTTCGTTGGGGGGAGGGCGGCCAGGCTGCGGAACGGGATCCGAAGGCCCGGAGCGAGGGTAGGGGAGGTACTCCTCCGGGCCCTCCAAAGATCAGCAGCGGTGGCCAGTTTGTGGGCAAACCGGGCGTCGGCGCTCGGGGACACGGGACATTTGCGGTGCTTTGGGCTGAAACTGTTGCGGAAGCGGTTCAGCGCGGCGGCCGTGGGGCCGGGGGGGACGGTCTGCAGCGCCCTCCGGTACTCCGACGCGGTCCGCTCTCCGAGATTCGCGAACTCGGGGCGGCGGCCCCACCGCGGCCGGTTCTGCACGCTGTACCTGGGCCCACCCGGGGCCCCCCGCGGCTGATAGAACGAATGGGGCAGGCGCGCGTGCTCCACCGCCGCGTGCTCGGCGAACGACGGGGGCCTGGCCCGCCTCCGCGGGGCCGGACCGGAGCACCACCGCCGGTCGGTGCAGAAGCCGCCCCCGGCGAAGGAGCAGCCCGCGGCCCGCTCCTCTGGAGCCCCGCGGGGCCCTTGCGGCGGGGCGCTCTTAGAACTCGTCGCGGCGTTGACGGAACCGTCAGACGCTGTGGTCGCGGGGCGCCGTCGGCCCCCCTTTTCAAGCCCCCGTCTGGAGCACCGGGCGGCACCGCGCGGAGTTAAGGCCTCCACCTCCATTCTGAGGCCTCTGCTGTGCACCAGCTGCCGTAGCCTCTGCTTCTGCCGCTCCTCTTCCCTCTGCGCGTGCGCAAGCTCCGACACCCCCACGTCTGGGCCATTTTGGGCCCCGGACTGCCGGCGCCCCTCCGCACCTCTGCCCTGATGCCCTCGGGGCTGCTCCATCAGGCGGAGGTCGTTCTGCGGGGACTGTGGCGGTGGAGCCTCTTCCCTTCCATCGGCAACTTGGTCTTGGAGCCCCGCCGCCCCCGCATCCATAGAGGCATGCAGCAGCCTGCGGTGATGGACATGAAGACGGGCGTGCCTGTGGGCCCGGACAACTCTACCCCCGCCCCACATTGTGTCAGATAATCCACACGGTCACTCCGCCAACTGTAGCCTGGACTGATGTCCGCGCTGCAGACCCTCTTAGCCATTCGTTCTGCGAGCGCAAACTCGGACATACTGCGATGCACTGTGTTGGCCAACAACTTTGAACAACTCTGTTGGTTGCCCCAGAGCCCGAATTGAGGCGATGGAAAGTGACAGCTCCAGTCTGACCATGTATCCCTTTTTATTTCTCTGACTCAAACTGTCCATCAAGTTCAAAGGGAGCTCTCGGACAACAGCGCAGATCAAAGGACCAAATCGTGTGCCTATCTTATTCATGAAGGCCGAGCAAGGCTCGCACTCATTCAGCCGTACCCCCCCCCCTTAGCGCAAGCACCAGGAAAGTCAGGAAAATGACGGTCAGACTGGGGCCCGGTGCTTAGACAAGGCGGTGCTTGTGTGCGACACGCGGTACCAAACGAACGTATGTCACTGAAAACCTGCCCATACCTCACCCTAAGCACAACTGTTGTAACAGGGCACTAGAACACAATGTGCAGGCAAATTTCAGCGAGTTCTGCAGATTCTCACTGCCCATCAGGCGCATCAGGAGCTATGGAAAAGAAGCCCTTTCCAACCTTGTGCCTCATCTTGAACAATTGGACATGCCTGCCCTTTGGGGCAGGCTTTAGGGCAGGCTGGGCTTCAGGTTTTGGGATGGGTTTAGGCTTCCTATTCCTTGGGACAAAACTGTCATCAACAATATCTTTGGTGAAGTAAAGCTTGCCCTCAAACACATGGCCATGAATGAAATCATCCCCACAAGTAGCACAACTGGTAATACTAGCAGGCGCCTGGTCCCTGGTGGACCGGATGTACATGACAGCCAAGCCAAGAGTAACGACATTAGTCACTGAAAACCACATCAAACAGCAGTCAGTCGCAGTACCAAGCACAATGTTGGTATGAGCAGGAGGACTCGTCCCAAACATGACGTTGTGCTAAGTTTCTGACCACAAAAAATACGGTCAGAAAAACGACGGTCACACCAATTCCCGGTGCTTAGAGAAGGCGGTGCTTCTGCAAAGGGGGGGGTACCTCATGCAGCAGGGTCCTCATGCTACGAGTACTACGAGTGCCGCCGCGGTTTTGGCCATAAGAACGGCCTGGGTCATCACTGTGTCAAAGATCGCCCAAGACTGCCACATGCCGAGTGATTGTTACTGCAGCGGATGCGGGACGGGGGGTGGTATCTTCGAAGTATGGGGCCGGCCTCCAGAGCTGCCGATCTGAAGGAATACTCTCATTGCCCCAGGACTGCCACGTGATGAAGAATGTATCACCGAGGGCCGACAAGTGTTTCCCCAAATCACACACCGCATCTCAGATGACCAGAGCCTTTTGGGATTTCCCGTTTCAGGATGACACTCAAAAAGGGCGCATCCTTCTCTCAACCGGTGAAGACCCGTTTAACACCTCCAGCGAGACAGCGACCCATAGACGGAGACAGTGGTACTCTGTGGAGACTAAACGCGTTGGGGTCCGGCAGCGATGGCTGCCACGAGCGGCTCGCATACCAGTCGGTCGGGTGACCCCAAGGTTTGCGGGCCAGCGTGGCAGTTTGGCAGTTGATCCCTGTTCATCCCTCCTTAAGGACGAAATTGCCCATGAAGTTTTCCCCCCACAACCCCCCCCCCCCCTGTACCTCTCTCTCTCTATCTCTATCTCTATCTCTATCTCTATCTCTATCTCTATCTCTATCTCTATCTCTATCTCTATCTCTATCTCTATCTCTATCTCTATCTCTATCTCTATCTCTATCTCTATCTCTATCTCTATCTCTATGTCTGTCTGTCTGTCTGTCTGTCTGTCTGTCTGTCTGTCTGTCTGTCTGTCTGTCTGTCTGTCTGTCTGTCTCTCTCCATCTCTCCATCTCTCTCTCTCTCTCTCTCTCTCTCTCTCTCTCTCTCTCTCTCTCTCTCTCTCTCTCTCTCTCTCTCTCTCTCTCTATCTCTCTCTCGCTCTCTTGCCTTGTCTTATCTTTGGTGGGCAGCTACTTATGTCGGCCTCCATGTGTGCCCCTGGAGGTCATTGAACCACCTTGAGAAGTGTGCCCCCGGGTGTGCCCTGGAGTTCGGGAAGAAAAGCCTTCGCGGCTTACAATAGTGCCCCGCCCCCTCCTTCTCTGTACTCTCTCTCTCTCTCTCTCTCTCTCTCTCTCTCTCTCTCTCTCTCTCTCTCTCTCTCTCTCTCTCTCTCTCTATCTCTCAATCTCTCTCTACCGCCATCTCTATTTCTCCCGATCTCTCAATCTCTCTCTAATCATCTCTGAATCCCTCTGTCTCCGTCGGTGTGTGCCAACTGCCAAATGCCCCACCGGAGGGGATGATTTTTCGTAACACTCAGTGCTCGCCTGTGGCAGTTCTTGGTGACAGTCTTGGTGTGTGTGTATGTGTGTCTGTGACGCCCAAATCATTCAAATACTACTCCAACTGCAAGGTTCAGCACCTAAGACCTACTGCTGACCGAACCATGAGTTCTGATGCTCTGTGTGTGGGTCTGTGTGTGTTGGCATAAGATGTTGACCATTGAGTGGCAGAGGGGCATCCACAGCGATCTTTGATGTTGCACTAGTTCTGGGCCCTGTGGCTGCTGCACGTTGTGTGTCTCAGGCCTGTCAAGCGGTGTTGGGTGTCCTAGGCCTCCCCCGCCAAACGCCCCCCCAAACACGCCTCTCAGCGGCTCCAATGCGCAATCGTGTTCCGTGTCCGCCGTCAGGCCAAGACAACACACAAGTCAACCCCGAAAGACACATTGTGTGCACCACTTGTGCTACATCGTACGTGGGGTGCTCGGGCCCAATCGCTGCACTGCCCGCGCCATTGCGCTCAAAGCGCCCCCCGGAAGGCTGTTGAAGGGTGCCGAGGGTTGGAGATGGTCAATGCTTAGGAGAGCGCTGTTGCTGGGAGAGGGGACGGGTGGGGGGGTCATCGACGTCCTTGGAACGGCCCCGTACACCCATTCAGAAAGGCGCGGGCCGGAGGGCCCTGTCTGCAGCACACGCCACAAGACCCTGCCCAGCGAACTGCAACCGGACACACACACACACACACACACACACACACATACGCCCCCAAATCAATGTGTCGCACTGTCGCTCGGCAGATATTCCATTGTACCCCCCCCCCCCTCCGTGACCCACGGGCGTGCGGTTGCGGTTGGGTCACGGGCAGAGCGGTGGGCAGCGCTTCCGGTGGCAGTCAGTACTGCTGCTTGAAAGGCGGTGGACGCCAGCCCTCCCCCCCCCCTTACCCCCTTCCCACGTGGGGCACGTGGGGCCGTGGCATTGCACTGCACCCCCTCCGGCCCGGCACCCGCCGTGGGGGGGGGGGGGCACTTCTGCCGCGGAGGACGGGGCCGATCAACGCCGAAGGAAGTGGGCCTCTGGGGACGTCCGGGGCGGACGCACCGGCTCTGGTCTGCGGAGGGCAGTGGGTCTACATCGGCGTGGGGGGGGGGGGGGGGGCGCTGCTTCACGAGGGCTGCCCCTCGGCGGCCCTCCCACGCCGACGCCGGCGATGCCGCACGTTCAGTTCATCCGCAAGACCAAAGTTCGGGGGGGGGGCGCTCCCCCCCACATCACATGTCCCGGGCGTTGGGGCCTTTTGAGGAGGAGGTCAGGGGGGGGGGCGGCAGTGGTCCGGGGGCAGGGCCGCCCGGTCCCGTGTGTCCAAATGCCCCGGAGGCGTGCGTCGTACCACGTTTTGTGTGGGGCCAGGCCACCGCCCGGGTCAAGTAGGGGCCATGCGCCAGACATGCCACTGGCGCCCGGCAGGAGATCTCGTTAGGAATCGCCCCTGCGCTGTGTGCCACTCAGTAATACCTTCCCCACCCACATCCAGAACTCAGTAGGAACTGGTTGCATCCGGTGCATGGCTCAGCAGGGCCGAGACTTGCTCGGTTGTGGCGGGCTTGGCAGACGCTAGTGGCAAGTCTGGATGGGCTGGCGGGGGGGGGGGGGGGGGCAATGCACAGGCCCGGCCTCTGCACTTCAACGGGGGGCAGGGCTGCAGTGCCATCCCCCCGGCCGCGGTGGTGCTCAGAGAAGTGGGGCTCCAGCTCAACAACATTCGCTGGTCAAGAAAACGAGGGCCGTCGGACGCCCCGTCAAAAAGGTAAAACGCACCTGCGACGGATGGGGCAGTCACCCTCCGTCGCGGTGCCGTCGATGCTCGGTGACTGTGGAAACACCCGAGGCGCTGTGCCCCCCGCCCCCCCCTTCCCCCGGTCATACGTAATGCCTGACACTCGGGCCCCCCGCTCCCTACGATCTTCCCAATTTGTGTGTCCCATAACCCCCACAATGACGATGCCCCACCACAAAAGGCCCCGGTCTTGGGGCCGGTCCATCGGCGTAGGATCGTGCGTCGGGCAGTTCCCTTGGGGCCTTGGGCACATTCTGTCTTTACGGATGTCGATTGCAACGCCGTGGCCCGCCCCTGAGCGATGGCACAAGACAAAATCATGTCCCAGCGGCTTGTGGCAGCGGCCACCGGAGGCTCTGGGTGCTGCACCAGAGGCTACGGCTGCGGCTGTGGCGGCGGTTGCGGTGGGGGCACAAGCTGCGGCTGTGAGGCCTGCGGCTGCGGCGGCGGCTGTGGAGGACGTGGCGGTGGCTGTGCGAGTTGGGTCTGCTGCTGCTGCTGCTGCTGCTGCTGCTGCTGTTGCTGCTGTGGCTGCTGCTGTTGCTGCTGTTGCTGCTGCTGCTGCTGCTGCTGCTGCTGTTGCTGCTGTTGCTGCTGTTGCTGCTGCTGCTGCTGCTGCTGCTGCTGCTGTTGCTGCTGTTGCTGCTGCTGCTGCTGCTGCTGCTGCTGCTGGTGCTGCTGCTGTTGCTGCTGTTGCTGCTGCTGCTGCTGCTGCTGCTGCTGCTGCTGCTGCTGCTGCTGCTGCTGTTGCTGCTGTTGCTGCTGCTGCTGCTGCTGCTGCTGGTGGTGGTGGTGGTGCTGCTGCTGCTGTTGCTGCTGCTGCTGCTGCTGTTGCTGCTGCTGCTGCTGCTGCTGCTGCTGCTGCTGCTGCTGCTGCTGCTGCTGGTGCTGCTGCTGCTGCTGCTGCTGCTGGAGTTGGAGCAAGTACTGTTGCTGCCGCTGCTGCATTTGAAGGCCGTACTGCTTCTGCAGCAGAAGCTGCATTGCATTGCCCTCCGGGGCTTGGGCTTGGGCTTGGGACCGAAGGGCGTTCAGCACCTGCACCAGCTGGTCCTGACTGGCCCCGGGGTACAGCGCCGCAAGCTGATTGGCGTAGAGGGCGGCGAGCTGGGCCTGCGAGACCGCCGGGGCCGCGCCCGCGTTCACCATGTGCTGCGCGGTCCGCTGCAGGAAGTTCGGCTGCTGGGGAGGCAGCGGCTGCAGCTGCTGCCGCTCCTGTCGCCGCTGCTCCTGCTGCTGCTGCATGATCTGTTGCTGCCACTGTAACTGCTGCAGCTGCTGCAATGCAGGTGCACCAGAAGGGGCCAGACTTTGTGCCGGCTGGGTGGCCGGCTGCGGGCGGAGTTGCTGCTGCTGCTGCTGCTGCTGCTGCAGAAGATTTTGATGTTGCTGGGTTAGATGCACCTGCTGATGGGGCTGGTGCTGGTGCTGGTGGGGCTGGGGCTGGGGCTGGGGCTGGGTTTGGGGCTGGGGCTGGGGCTGGGGCTGGGGCTGGGGCTGGGGCTGGGGCTGGGGCTGGGGCTGGGGCTGCTGTTGCAACGCCCAGCTCTGCAAGGTCTGGTCCACCGGGGGCGCAGGATAGCCCCCCATTGGCAGGGCGGACGGGTGCCCGTTCTGGAGCGCCCCCCCCGGGGCCCCGGGCCCTGCCCCGGCCGTCGCCGGCCCCCCCTCGGCGGTGTGGAACCTCAGCTGCTGGTACTCCGCAATGCTCTGCTCCATCTCCGAGGCATCAATGCCCTCGTCCGTGTCGTCGATGAGCAGACTTTCGTGCGGGAACATCTTTGTGATGGTCTTCACATTGGCGGCGTAGATGTACGCCATCAGCGGGTCGCTGTTCATACAGCGGACCTTCCGGTTCATGCGGGAGATCGCCTCCTGCGGATGCTGGAAGTCGTCCTCCTCCTGCAGCCCAGGAGAGTCAGGGCACATGCGCAGCGGGGGGGGGGGGGGGCAGCAAGTCCCTCTGGCAGTCTGTTTCACCGGCAGGTCAGCGCTTGGGACTGAGGGCCGATATGCACGTATACGGGTATACATTGCGTATACGTCGGGTATACGAACACACGCATACATATACGCGTGTGCTTGCACATGTGCACGGGTAAACGCCGTTAGCGGACCGTTTTTTAGGTACAGTATGCCGACAGTGTCTACAATTAGCAGGCCGCGTCTACTTGTGGTGCACAGTGTCTACAGAGTGTACTCGGGTAAGTGTGTATGTGCACAGCGTCCACATGTATGCACAGTGCCTACAGACGATACACGTATAGGCGTGTAGACGCGCATACGTATACGCACACACGTCGGCGTATATGTCGCGTATACGCGTGTATATGTGTGTGTACGATCTCTTGGGACCTCGATAGACACCTGCCCCCCATCCCCCACCCCTCAGAACGATTCCCATTCGATGTTACACAACGTTATCCACATCTTCGCATGCCTGGGCCAACCATCATTTCTGTGCGGCACCCCAGGGCAAACTGCCTGAAACGAAAACCCTGACAGTCAAACCCCTACCAGTCAGTTGCCATCAGCCAGGGCCGGGTATCATTGTTGTCTTCCCCCCTGGGGCAAACCCACCTGCAATGACAACCCTGCTGTGGCTGAAAATGGGAGCCGCATGATTGCTATGCATGCCATGTGTCCTGATATAAATGTGCTGTGCGGTTGCACCGAGGCTGGCTGAACTGGGGACCGCCACTGTGTCATGCTGTTAACTGTGGCCCCAGTTAGCGGAACGTCGCCAAAAAAATCGAAAACGCCCCCGAAAAAATGGAGAAATGAAGGCCTTGACCGGGTGCGCGACCCCCAGACAAGTCTCACACGGAAGGTAGCGCAGACCGTGGCAGGCCAGCGACGGGGGGAGGCCTGACCCCCCCGTGTGACATTCCGTCGGGTGGCTGTTCCTTTACGGGGCCCTGGACGGTCACCCGTTCTTCCCTTCGCATGTTGCGTCGGGTCGCTGCGTTCTGTCGGCCGCTGCGGCCGGTGCTCTTGCTGGTGTCGTTTCCGCGTTCGCGGAGCCCAGTAGTTGGCGTGTTGGGACTGTGCTGAATGTGGCATGGTGTGCCGTTTGCGCGTCAGCGGCGCCCAATAGTTGGCGTATTGAGGATGTGCTGGCTGTTGCCGGGGTCGTTTGACTGTTTTTGCTGTCCACACACCTCTGTCCACAGGCCGTCCATAGCCTGCCTCGCTGTGTTTCTGTGCGGCCCAGGTGCCCTGTTCCTCCACGTGCTGTCCGGGCCGTCCACCATATGTCCTTTTCCCCCTCACGCTTGGTCTGCCCCTGATGGGCTCCCACTCCTGTTGCGCAAACAGCCCATCTGGGCTGCGGGAGACACCCCCCACATGATGCCGGTTGAGCAGGGGTTGCCCTAGCACCCGGTAGCGACGGGGTTGGCTGGCCAAGCCATCCCCTTTATTGTCGCTGCCTCCCATGCGCACGCTCTGCCATCCGCTCCATTCTGGTTCTCTGTTCCCGCTGTTCCGGTTGCCTCTCCCGCCTTGCTGTGCCCCTCCTCCTTGTCTGCTGTGCCCGCCCTTGTCCCTCCTGGTGTGGCTCCCGCGTTCTGTGTGTCTGTGTTGCTCCTCCCCCTGTCTGGTGGCGCTGCTGGGTGCCCATGTTGCGCACCCCCTCCTGTCCCACCCGCCTGCCCCCCCATACGAGGATTTCACATCTCCATACAATGTGGACTGCCCCGTGCCCGGTTGGCTGTTCACGGCCCTGTTGCCACCCCCGTGGCGGGCACCTCCCGGAGCGCGGGGCACAGCCCCCGCCCTTGTGGAGTACGTGGGCACCTTGTAGAGGGAGGGGGGGTGTTTGCTGATGGCTCGCTCGGCGTGCGCTGCATTTGGTGGTTGCTGCAGTGCTCGCACCTCATAGTTCCCTTGTGTCTTGTTGTGTGTCTTGTTGGGGCTCGTCTCCCTACCGTGTGTAGGGCGGCCTTGTGCCCAGCTGTTTTGCTGCATGCGTTCCTCCCAATTTCGGGCTCTTTATTTTTCTGCTGGCATGCTCACTGCTTCTGGTCTGCGGCGCCAGGGGGGTAGCATGTCGCTCCCTGCATCCCATTGTGGCTGTTGGGTTGTCCCACTCGCGGTTGGGTGGTGCAAGGGGCACCAGGCACTTTTGCACATGTCTCCAAATCTACAAATTGACCTGTCACTGGTGTTTATTGGGGTTGTTCTGGGGTGAATGTGTTGCGTTGTTGCTCTTTTGCTTTCTGGGCTGCTGAGGGGCTCCCCGTTTGAGGACTTCACTCCGGGCTGTCCACGCCTCGGAGCTAGGGACTCGTGTGAGTCCACCCCCTGGTTGGTCGTGTGCAGTGACCACCAATGGTTTGGACGCTGTGTCTCATAAGCGTGCCCAAGGCCCCTGCACTAGGCCTTGGTGACAGAACTTAGCTACTCGCGGGCAGTACATGTTTTAGGTCGCTGCCCAATGGACAACCGCGTAGCCGGCTGCCAACCCCCCGCAGGGGCGACCCCCTTACTTAGGTTTGGGTTGCCTTCCCCTCCCGGTGTGGTCGGGATGGTGATGGCTCCCGGGAGTGCATCAGGGAAGCATCCCTTCTATGTTGTGTGTAAGTGTGGCCTTGGTTGTTGTGTGTGTGGTGGGCGCCGTGTTGGCGTTGGGGTGTGGGGTCTTGGGCTCTTGGTGGTGCTCCATGTGTGTGCCTTGTTTGTGGGCGGCGGTGGCTGGGTGTGGGTGAAGTGCCCGTGTGGTGGGTTTGGCTCCCACCCTGGGTGTGGGGTGTTTGGCTGGTGTTGGTGCTCGCGGCGGGTGGTGTGGCTGTCCGCCACTGTTGTTGTGGTATACTACTTTGCTTTGCTCTTCTGTACTTGTGTGCTGCTGCGTGCTGTTGTGTGCTAGCGAGTTTCATTGTGTGCCTCTGCCGGCTTTGGCCTGCAGTGCTGCGTTATGTGCTATGCTGCCTCCGCGTTGTGCGCTACGCTGCCTCCATGAGGCTCAGCGGCCGCGGCTACCCGGGCAGCGCCGCTCCTCCCGTGGGGGCCGAGTTCAGGTAACCTCCGAAGCGCTTGGACAGGGCCGCCCACCCATTGGCGGGGCCGAGTCCGAGCCCCCGGGGCCTGCCTTTGATTCTTGCGCGCGCGCCCCGTTTGTGGGCGGCGGTGGCTTTGCGTGGGTGCAGTGCCCGTGTGGTGGGTCTGGCCCCCACACTGGGCGTTGGGTGTTGGGCTGGCGCTGGTGCTTGCGGCGGGTGGTGTGGCTGTCCGCCGCCATCATTGTGGTACACTGCTTTGCTTTGTTCTGCTGTACTGTGTGCTGCGTGCTTTCGTGTGCTGGCAAATTTCGCTATGTGTCTCTGCCTGCTCTTCGGTGCTGCGCTGCCTTGTGCGCTGTGTTGCCTCCATGAGGTGTGGCGGCCGCGGCTACCCGGGTAGGGCCACTCTTCCCGTCGGGGCCGAGCCCAGGTAACCTCCGAAGTGCTTGGACAGGGCCGCCCACCCATTGGCGGGGCCGAATCCGAGCCTCCGGGGCCTGCCTACGAGGTTTGTGCACTGATCTCCTTTGTGCGCCTCCGTCCGCTCCATGTGCTTGGGCGTCGTGTTGCCCTATGTTTTTCTAATTTGCGTTGCGCTGCACTGTGGTGTTGGATCTGCATGCCTGGGCGTTGTGCTGAACTCCTTAACGCCTCCGCGAGGCTGCCGCGATTAACTGCGCTAGGCGATCCGTGGGCAGCAATCTGCCCGGTTGTGAGACGAGGACGTGCTCTCCTAGTAGATCCCCGTCTATGTGCACAACCGGTTGCCACTCTCCATGTGTGTAGCACACCCCATGTGGGTGGCAGCTACACTGCGGGGTATACACACCCACGGCCACGATGCGTACCCGGACCACCGGCATCATGAGTCCTGGGCATATGAGGTACCACACCTCACCCCTGGTCATGTTGGGCATCGGTGTGCGGGCCAACTGCCACTCGCGGGCCCGCACTATATTTTTGTACTGTGCTTCCATGAAGTCCACGGTCGCGTATGTAAAGCGTCGTTGCATTGTCAACGTGTTTGGTTCCTCTGGCCTTCTGCCCTCCTGTCCGGGGTCGTGCGTCGCCGCTCCCCCATTGCAATGGCGCACCTCCCGTTGTTGGTGTATGTCCCCTCTTTGTATGTCGGCATCATGCCGTCTTCGGGCCTCTGTGTCTAGCAATCCGTCCTTTGCCTTCCCTATTTGTTTGAATAGTCCCTCAGCCTTCTCCTTGTGGTGCGTGTTTTTGTCTGGGTGTAGCTTGACAGTGAGCTGCTTGTATGCCCGCTTTATTTCCTCTGTTGTGGCCCCAGGGTACCGCACTCCTAGCACCTAGTACCAGTTCCCTGGCAGTGTGTCTGGCATGTCCGCGACCGGGTCCCGTCCTCTGGTGTGTGGGACCGTTGGTTGATTGGCCCCCACCGGCTGGGGCTTGTGCTGAGGCTGGGGCTGGGGGGCCATGTTTGTTGTTGGCCTCTCCAATTGGATGACATTCGCTCTCTTTATGCGAATTTCCTGTCCTTGTGTTTGTTGTGGCCCCTTGGTTATGCGCACCTGCACTCTGAAGCCGTCGTGCCCCACCACTATGGCCTCACATGCGTTGAATTCCATCTGCCGCAGCCCTTGCAGACGCACTGCTGATCCTGTCACAAAGTGCCCTGCGCTACTCACCACCACTACTGCTGCGCCTGCTACCAATGCTAACACGGCCGCCTCCACGTGGCGGGCTGCCGTGTGGCCAGGTGGCGTCACCGGTGCACTGTCATGCCTTTGTGCTCCTGCTCTCCTTGCTTGCAGGCTACTGGCTTGCTCCTGACTGCCCCTTCTACTGACATCACCTGGGGGCAGGCCGCTCAAGTGGTCGTGGGTGACTGCCACTGTTCTGCCTCCCTTTTGGTGGTCCAGTTTTACCAAAATCCGGCCATTCTCCTCCCCTTGGACGACCCCTTCTGCTCCATTCAGTTCTTCCCTCCGCAACCCTGTGAGCCATCCTTTTGTTCTTGGCCGCCACGTGTCCTGGGCCGCCACTTGCTCCCGTTTTTGTTTGACTATTGCTGCCCTTCGTTGTCTGGTGGCTTGGTTGTGGCTCTTCTGCTACTTTTTGAACCTGTGTACGAGCACCTGTGGGAGGTTGCACTCACACAATGCCCCTATGTTTTGATTGATGCACCTCTGGTGCACTATACCCCCACAGATACATTGTTTGGCGTTGCGCACGTACTTCCCGGTGGTCTTCACGTCTTCTCCACAGACCAGGCACTCCACACGTCCTTTTCCCAGCACTGTCCCTACTGACATAAAGTCCGCCTTCCACATGCGGCATTGCACACACAACCACACTCCTAATTGTCCTCCATCTCCGCCCGGCGGCGCGCACTGCCTGTGGTTCCATGTGCCACACCCATAGCATGTGTATCGTGGTTCTGCCCCCCCCCCCCCCCCCAAACCCCCGCATGGACTCGGAGGGTGCATCTGGATGCACCGGGTCAACGGCACAGGGCAACAGCCCCGTCTCCGGGACCGCCGACCCCCGGAGTAGTCAAACAGCACAAGTCATCCGGGGGCTCCGTTGACACAACCAAAACACGTTCGGGCCCACAGAGGGTCAGAATGAGCAGTGACCAGAGGCCAATAGGCGCCGCCAAAGACAAACAATCAGATACCGAGGCCTTGTGCCGACCCCCCCCCCCCCTTGCGCTAGGCCACGAGCAGTTGGAGGGCATGTTGGGGGCGTGGCAGACAGACATTGACCAGAAAGCGACGTGATGGTGTCCTATGAAAATTTTGTACGAGACGCGATCCACAGCCCCCTGGCCCCCTGTGTTTGCATGACTTGGTGGTTTGTGTGTCATTTGTTTGTGGTGTTTCACTGTGTTGCGGAAGGAGCCCAGAGCTGGAGGTGGGGGGGGGGGTTAAGGGTTTCACTTGTATCTGCCTGACAAGGTCCCCCCTCGTGGGGGTACCGGCAGAGACATTGACAGTGGCAGTGGCAATGGGCACATTGTCCGGGAAGTGAAGCAACGTGCAGAATGGGGCAAGGGGCACGGAGCACATGAACCATAGAGTGAAGCAAGGGGCAGATTGGGTGGTAGGGGGGGGGACACAAAACGCAAGTGTTCTCCAAATGTGTGAAGGTGTTTTTGAAATGTGTGGGGCACTGCATGCATTTTGAGTGTAAACACATGGGGGCGTTTCTCAAAAGAAAACCCGTGCCCTCGGTGCGGTACAGCACTGTTTTTGCTCCAAAAATGGACCGGACCTCCTCAACGTTGTCAACCTCCCGGGGGGTTGTGGGTGGCGGGGCCTGAGCCTGGGCACCCCCCGGGGGGGGGGGAGGAGGGACCGGGTGGCACAGCGGCTCGCTCCACGTTTGGCTGTCGCTGGGGTTGTGTGTGCCCGGTGCGCCGGGCCCCGGGGGAGAGGCTTGGGAGCCTGACACTGAGCCCACCGTGGGGCAGTGGGCCAGGGCTCGCGGCCTCCTACTCACAGGGACATGCTGCCAAGCCATGCGACGACTGCAAGGGACGGGGGGGAGGGGGCAGCTGCGGCGCGTGGCGGGGGTTGGGGAGGACCCGCACTCCTTGACTGCCACTCCGCCAGCGATGCATTGGAAGGGCGGGAGGTACGCCCCCCCGCCCCCCCTCAAGGGCGCCCAGCCTACGCCCAGCCACTGTCACCCTGACGCCAAGTGCCAGCCTCAGTGGCATTTGTAACCGACAGTGACCGCTTTGGCAACCCCCTCCAACCGCCTGTCCAACCGCCTCTGGGGGCCGCCTCCGAGGCCCCTTCCCCTCTACTGCACCCCTGCACTCGGCACAAGTGGACCCGCACTCCTTGACTGCCACCCCCCCCCCCACCCCCTGCGCGCAGGAGGGGCCGGCCATGGGGTGTGCCCCTCGTGGCCTCCTCGGCTGCAGCGCCGCACCCCCGGGGCCTTGCCCTGGGAGGCCCCGGGGGCAGGGAGGCGCTTTGCGCGCCCTGGGGCCCCTCCCACTGCCCCCAGGCGCGTCCCCAGGCCCGTGGGATGCTGCGCCCCGCCGGTATGGCCGCACTACTTGTGCCGAGTGCAGGGGTGCAGTAGAGGGGAAGGGGCCTCGGAGGGCGGCCTCCGAGGCGGTTAGGCAGGCGGTTGGAGGAGGTTGCCAAAGCGGTTGGGGGCGGTTACTGTCGGTTACAAATGCCATTGAGGCTGGCACTTGGCGTCAGGGGGACAGTGGCTGGGCATAGGCTGGGCGCCCTCGAGGGGGTCTGTGTGTGTGTCTGTGGCCACGGATCTCAAACACCGAAGCGGATGGACCGGCGCGCGTCGCCAACACGAGGCCCGCTGAAGGCGCACCGCCGGACAAAAGAAGGCGGTACACCGTCGTTTCGGTTCCTTCCGGTGCACAGGACCCGCGGGAGGTCTGAGGGGAGGGCCTGAGGGCGGTATCCCAGAAGCTGACGACCAGAAGCCTCTGGGATGGGCCAAGGCAGGCCGGTCCCTCGCAGGGGGATCAATGGTCGGGACTGATCCACTGAATGTCCCCCTTCCCATCAACACTCTCAGCCCTTGGTCTGGGGGGCTCTCACACATCATTCATGTGTCCCCCCTCTTGGGGGGGGTGCTCCACTACGTTACGTACATCAATGATGGCCAACCGGGATGTACAATGGCCCTTTGGGTTGCCGGTGTCTGTGTGACCTGCTGGTGATCGTCCCGTGCGTGACCCTCATCGAGGCGGCAGTCTCAGGCCGCAGACGGGGGGGGGGGGGGGTGCACTGTCTTCTCAGAGTGAAACCCACAACACTTAAAATTCTGATGTGCGCAGGAGTTCCGATGAGAGTCGGTCCCGAGGGAAATGAGGCGCACAAGGGCACTTCCGCAACTCGGGCCAGCCCAACGAGGCCGGGCCACTGGGGGTCGGGGGGGGGTCGGGGGGGGGCACCTCGTACTCAAAGAGCTTGTCCAGGCTGGCGTTCTGCTTGACGAAGGCCCGGGAGGGGGTCATCTCGTCCACAATCTTCTTGAACAGCCACTCCTTGCCCACTTTGGAGTCGTAGATCTTCTCCTCCGGCGTACCCTCGGCCACCAGGCGGTAGATCACCACCGGCCGCGTCTGGCCGTACCGGTACGCCCGGAAGATGGCCTGCGCCTCGTCGCTGGGGTTCCACGACACGTCGAAGACGACCACCCGGGAGGCGGCCGTCAGGTTGATGCCGACGCCGCCGGCCTTCGTGCTGATCAGGAAGATGTGCTTGTCCGACCGCGGGTCATTGAACTGGCGGATCTGGTCCTGCCGGTCGTTGGAGGACGTGCTGCCGTCGATCCGGCAGTACCCCACGAACGGGCGGAACTCGCGGTCCGCCAGCACGTCCTCCTCCGTGACCCCGCCCCCGGCGCTGCACATCTCCGCCTTCCGGTTCTGCACCTGCGGACCACCGCCCCGGGACCGTGTGCGCGGGTGTGGGGCTGTGCGGGCGGGCGGGCGTGTGGGTGGGGGTGTGGGGTGTGTCGGGCTGGCGAAGGGGGGGGGGGGGGTGGCATAAAGGCCGAGGCAGTGTGTCGGTGGGTACGTCCGGATGTCAGGCTTTGTGCCCCCCCCCCCGGACGGTGTTCCATTGCCCACATCAGATGTGGTGGTGAGCACCCTCCAAACTTCACAGTTTTGGGGGGTGACTGAATGTGAAGCATCGCCGGTGCCGCCCCTGGGCCCGTGGGGGGGGGCACGCCACTGGGCAGGCGCCCTCTGCCCCCCCCCCCCCCCCCCGAGTGCGGGGGCAGAGGCCGCACCGCCCAGACCGCGTGGGGCGGCGTGGGGGTGCCCCGGGGCCCTTTGGCGGTGCAGGGGCACGGGGGGTGGACTGTGTTCCGGGCGCATCCCCCGCGGGAGCGCCGGGGCAATGCACTGCAAATGACGGGCACAGCACCGCCCGCTGCGCTGCCGAGGGGCATCGCTGGCGCAGACCGTGAGACGGGCACGGCAAAGCCCCGCAGCAGCGCGGCCCCAACCGCCGCGTCGGCGGAGGTGCATCACCGTCACGCACCGAAAGGGGGTGTAACGTGTTGGGGGGAGAGTAACCGCCCCCAACCGCTTTGGCAACCGCCTCCAACCGCCTGCCTAACCGCCTCTGGCCCCCCCTCTGAGGCCCCTTCCCTTCTAATGCATCCCCAGACACCCCCATGCCCCCGCCCCCCCCCCTTTGAGCGGGGCAGCACTGGCACCTGCTGCATCTGCTCCGTCACCTTCACAAGCTGCTGCTGCAGGTCCGTGCGGAGCTTCTCCAGCAGCGCGTTGTCCTCCGCCGTGTTGCACGCCTGCAGCGCCGCCATGCGGGGGTCGCCGTACAGCGCCAGCACCCCCTCGATGTCCCGCCGCCGCCACTTCATCATCATCAGGATGTCGTCGAACTCCGACGCCGTCATCGCGTGGGGCGCCGCGGCGTCCCGCACCTGCACAGAGTTTCAGTTAATGCGACTCCGTGCGCGTTTGGAGTCACACTTTTTGAGTGTGGGATTCACACGTGTTCACACATTTGTAACATGGGATTCACATGAACTCACACACAACCCCACAGGTTCACATGCACAAACATTTGTGCTGGATTGGAAGAGGCACACACATAAGGGGCACACAACACGACAACAAACTGCAACATGGGCACACACAGCAGGACATAAACGGGACGGTCATCACATGTGTGCACACTTGTCATTTGTGGGATTCACATGTGTTCACACTTTTTGTCTGTGGGATGCAAAGGATTCACAAACACAAAAAAGTGGGATGCGCGTTAACTGAAAGTCCCGCACCTGCTCCGCCCGCTCGCAGCGCGCCAGCCACTGGTTGCGGGTGAGGGGGTGGCGGTGCCCCCGCAGGAACCGCTCCATCATGTCCAGGACGGAGGTCCACATGGAGAACACCAGCAGCTTCTCCCCCTTCTGCAGGCACTTGTCGATGATGGACTTGAGGACCCACATCTTGCTGCTGTTCTCCAACAGCCCCTCCCGGTACAGCGGCGAGAACAGGGGCAGCGCCCACGAGAGGTCCTTCTCCTCCGCGGGCTCCTCCTTCTCCCGCCGCTGCTTCGGGCGCCCCCCCCCCGCCTCCTCGTCCTCGTCGTCGCTCGGGATCCAGTCGGTGATGTCGATGCCCGCGTCGTCCAGGAACATGGACGCCTTCGGGCGCGTCTGCGCCGACCGCTGCAGTGCAGACGGGGGGGGGGGGGGAGGCAGAGCGCCACTTCAGATGAGGGGGGCGCAGCTCATGTCCACGCAACACCAGCGGGCGAACGTCCCCTCCCCCGTGACTGACGGGACAGAGTGGCTCGTGGTGGTGGTGGTGTGTGTGTGGGGGGGGGGGTGGCACAAGGCCTCGGTATCTGATTGTTTGCCTTTGGCGGCGCCTATTGGCCTCTCGCCAATGCTCATTCTGACCCTCCGTGGGCCCGAACGTGTTTTGGTCATGTCAACGGAGCCCCCGGATGACTTGTCCTGTTTGACTACTCCGGGGGTCGGCTGTCCCGGAGACGGGGCTATGGCCCGTGCCGTTGACCAGGGGCATCCAGATGCACCCTCCCAGTCCGTGCGGGGGTGTGCCGACTCCAGCACCGACTTGTGTGCGCGTGGGGGGGGGTCACCCCCCCCCCCCACACACAAGTACGCCCCCCCCACCTCCACGAGTACACCGCCAGAACAGGGCCACGGACGTTTTTGAAAGCGGACTTTTGGCAGAAATGGCGAAGACGCCGAACTGGGGCCCACAGGCCCTCCACCCCAAGCCCGTGCAGGTCGCGCACCGCACCGGCAGGGGACAAGGGGGGGGGGGGGCAACGACCTGTTTGAAGGGTCCACGGGTCAACAACGCTGTCGGCCATGCACTGAAAGTGCCCCCTAGAACTACCCTCCCGAACAACCACAACAACAACCACAACAACAACAACAACAACAACAACAACAAGAACCACAACAACAACAACAACAACAACAACAACAACAACAACAACAACAACAACAACAACAACAACAACAACAACAACAACAACAACAGCAACAACAACAACAACGACCACAACAACAAGAACCACAACAACAAGAACCACAACAACAACAACAACAACAACCGCAACAACAACAACAACAACAACAACAACCACAACAACAACCACAACAACAACAACAACAACAACAACAGCAACAACAACAACAACAACAACAACAACAACCACAACAACAACAACAACAGCAACAACAACAACAACAACAACAACCACAACAACAACCACAACAACAACAACAACAGCAACAACAACAACAACAACAACCACAACAACAGCAACAACAACAACAACAACAACAACAACAACAACAGCAACAACAACAACAACAACAACAACAACAACCACAACAACAACAACAACAACAACAACCAGAACAACAACAACAACAACAACAGCAACAACAACAACAACAACAACAACCACAACAACAGCAACAACAACAACAACAACAACAACAACAACAACAACAACAACCACAACCACAACCACAACAACAACAACAACAACAACAACAGCAACAACAACAACAACAACAACCACAACAACCACAACAACAACAACAACAACAACAACAACAACCACAACAACAACAAACACAACAACCACAACAGTGTTGCAGATTCAGCTCTGCAGAGGCAAATTCGAGACACATACACATCAGAGTGAAGAATCAATCAGATTATGGAGCAGCAAGTGCCGTGACCGGCGCCGCCAGTCTGCCGCAATTACTGGCGTGTGTTTGTTTGCTGTGTGACATATGATTGCTGCAGTGTATTTGGCCAGAGACAATGTCTAGACCACTGCCACCACTGCCACAGGTACCCGAAAGATGCTCGTGAAAGAGAGCCACGAAATCAAATACAAATATGCCGCACCATAGACCACAGACGGAGAAATCCAAAGTGCCTGAGTGCATGAGAGCACTACCCACAATGATCCCCTAGACTGAAGTGGGGATGAAAGTCGGTGTCACGGCATAGCGGTGCTGTGCTGTGTACATCCACTGCTAGAAGACAGAACGGTAGAGAAAAGGTAGATCTTCTAGCATCCACTGCTGTGTGATCCTAAGGGGGGACGCGACGCCGCGCGCACAATAGGCCCATCACCGCTACACCGCTACCGCTACACCGCTACAACAACAACAACAACAACAACAACAACAACAACAACCACAACAACAACAACAACAGCAACAACAACAACAACAACAACAACCACAACAACAACCACAACAACAACAACAACAGCAACAACAACAACAACAACAACCACAACAACAGCAACAACAACAACAACAACAACAACAACAACAACAACAACAACCACAACCACAACCACAACCACAACAACAACAACCACAACAACCACAACAACAACAACAACAACAACAACAACAACAACAACAACAACAACAACAACAACAACAACAACAACAACCACAACAACCACAACAACAACAACAACAACAACAACAACCACAACAACAACAAACACAACAACCACAACAACAACAACAACAACAACAACAACAGCAACAACAACAACAACAACAACAACAACAACCACAACAACAACAACAACAACAACAACCAGAACAACAACAACAACAACAACAGCAACAACAACAACAACAACAACCACAACAACAGCAACAACAACAACAACAACAACAACAACAACAACAACAACAACCACAACCACAACCACAACAACAACAACAACAACAACAACAGCAACAACAACAACAACAACAACCACAACAACCACAACAACAACAACAACAACAACAACAACAACCACAACAACAACAAACACAACAACCACAACAGTGTTGCAGATTCAGCTCTGCAGAGGCAAATTCGAGACACATACACATCAGAGTGAAGAATCAATCAGATTATGGAGCAGCAAGTGCCGTGACCGGCGCCGCCAGTCTGCCGCAATTACTGGCGTGTGTTTGTTTGCTGTGTGACATATGATTGCTGCAGTGTATTTGGCCAGAGACAATGTCTAGACCACTGCCACCACTGCCACAGGTACCCGAAAGATGCTCGTGAAAGAGAGCCACGAAATCAAATACAAATATGCCGCACCATAGACCACAGACGGAGAAATCCAAAGTGCCTGAGTGCATGAGAGCACTACCCACAATGATCCCCTAGACTGAAGTGGGGATGAAAGTCGGTGTCACGGCATAGCGGTGCTGTGCTGTGTACATCCACTGCTAGAAGACAGAACGGTAGAGAAAAGGTAGATCTTCTAGCATCCACTGCTGTGTGATCCTAAGGGGGGACGCGACGCCGCGCGCACAATAGGCCCATCACCGCTACACCGCTACCGCTACACCGCTACAACAACAACAACAACAACAACAACAACAACAACAACCACAACAACAACAACAACAGCAACAACAACAACAACAACAACAACCACAACAACAACCACAACAACAACAACAACAGCAACAACAACAACAACAACAACCACAACAACAGCAACAACAACAACAACAACAACAACAACAACAACAACAACAACCACAACCACAACCACAACCACAACAACAACAACCACAACAACAACAACAACAACAACAACAACAACAACAACAACAACAACAACAACAACAAAAACAACAACAACAACAACAACCACAACAACCACAACAACAACAACAACAACAACAACAACCACAACAACAACAAACACAACAACCACAACAACAACAACAACAACAACAACCACAACAAGGACAGCCCCCTCCCCCCGGCCAGCAGCCCCAAGAGGCCCGCTTCTGCGTGGGGCCATCGCCCCCGCCCACAAATGGAGTGCCGGCCCCGCGCGCGCCGGCGAGCGCAGCCGAGGGATCGGTCCAGCTTCCCCGGCTCCGCAGGAAGTGCGCTTTGGGGCCCCAGGCCGGTCGTCCGCACGCCCCCCCCCCCCCCGGGGCAGCCGCAGACCTGCAGCTTCAACATGTACTCCCGCAGGATGTCCGGGTGGGAGCAGATCTTATTGAGAATGGACGTGAAGTACAGCGTGTCCTTCTTCTGAAAGGCGTAGGCGTTCACGAAGTTGCGGCAGAGCTGCTGCTGCGCGGGGCCCAGGCGGATCACGAGGACAAACTCGTGCTTCGGGGGCAGGTCCTTCTGGAGGACCGACTGATCGCGGCGCAGCACAAAGCTCCGGAGCTCCTGTGGGACGTGCCATGGAAGAGGGTGGGTGGGGGTGGGGCGGGGGCATTAGAAAGAAAGGGGCCTCGGAGGCGGCCCCAGAGGCGGTTAGGCAGGCGGTTGGAGGAGGTTGCCAAAGCGGTTGGGGGGCGGTTACTGTCGGTTACAAATGCCATTGAGGCTGGCACTTGCCGTCAGGGGGACAGTGGCTGGGCATAGGCTGGGCGCCCTCGAGGGGGGGGGGGGGGGGGGCTACCTCCCGCCCTTCCAATGCATCGCTGGCGGTGGGGGGAGGACCGGACTGGGTCAGCGGGCGCAAAGAAGGCCTGGGGGCCCCGCCGGGGGAGCGGGGGGTTTGCCATCAACGCCGAAGGAAGTGGGCCTCTGGGGACGTCCAGGGGGTACGCACCGGCTCTGATCTGCGGAGGGCAGTGGGTCTACATCGGCGTGGGGGGGGGGGGGCGCTGCTTCACGAGGGCTGCCCCCCCCTGCCCCTCGGCGGCCCCTCCCACGCCGGCGCCGGGGCATTTCAGTCATCCCCCAAGACCGTGACGTTCGGGGGTGCCCCCCGCCCCCGCCCCACATCCGATGGGGACCGTGTGCCCCAGGGCCCCCGGGGGGGGTCACCGAATCACCCGTCGGTTGGGGGGGGCATGTCCCCCGGGGCACTTTGCTTTTGGAGGAAAGGGCGGCTGAGCGCCGTGGCCCTGTACTTTGGGGGGCATGTCCCCCGGGCGGTGTGCCATCGGTCGTGCGGGGGGTGCCCCCCCCCCGACGGTCGCCGCCTCGTGCCACTGGTCAAGAGGGGGGGGGGGGGGGGGGACACGGGCCCGGCCCTCAGGCCCACCGCCGCTGTCAGAACCGGCGGAGAAGTGGGGGAACTTGAGGAAAGGGCTTTTGGAGGAAAGGGCGGCTGAGCGCCGTGGCCCTGTACTTTGGGGGGCATGTCCCCCGGGCGGTGTGCCATCGGTTTGATCATGCGGCCGTCGGTCGTGTGGGGGGTGCCCCCCCCCGGCGGTCGCCGCCTCGTGCCACTGGTCAAAGGGGGGGGGGGGGGGGGGGGGGGGGGGGGTTACAGGCCCTCAGGCCCACCGCCGCTGTCAGAAGCGGCGGAGAAGTGCGGGGACTTGAGGACGGGCCACGCCCCTCGTACCCCCCGCACTCTTTGCCACAGGCCTTGACGTCGTGGGCCCCCCCGCGGCTTTTGTAGGACGTGAGGGTGTGGCATGTGGGGCACAGGGCCCCCCTCTTTTGTGCGGGGCCGCCCTCCGGCGCTAACTGCCTCCTCCCGATGCTCATGGCCGTGTGGGTCTGGGGGCGCCGCCTGCCCCCCCCCCCCCCCCGCCCCCCGCCCCACAGACCGCCCCGCGCACTCCCGATGGGGCGCCCCCCCGTAGGAACGCTGGGCTAAGTCACGCGTGCACAGGCGGCAGACAGCACAAAGCGCAGAAAAGATAGGCTCGTCAGTGGCCTAGAAGACCATAGGTACCGTTCTGTCACAAAGAAGGGACATTCCTGTGGCAGGGCCACAGACTAATGCAAGCAGTGGATAAGCAGCGGTACGCCAAAAGCCGTTGCTAAGCTATAACCACCGGACCTGTCATTCAACGGCTGCTCGTCCTCGAATGCATGTGGGTGCTGTACTGGGTGCAATTATCAGGGTCCGCCCGTGAGGAGCAATGGAGGCCCGTGGGTGTATGGGACGACGAGTCGTTGGGACGATGGGCAACCTGCCGTCCACGCATCACAGTGTCTGGGTGCCGGCAGAAGTGGCCCAGTGGGCCCTGATGACGACAAGGTATTGGGGCCTGTATACCACATGGGTTGTGCCCGTGGAGTGCACCACCCGGCTCCTTCCACTAGGATGTGTGCATCTCAAAGCGGAAGCCATAGTTTGGTGTGGCACCGTGTGGCAAGAATGGCAATTGTGGGGCGTGGCAGCTGCCCAGATGGATCTCAGGGTGTGAGGAGAGATTGGGGTCCCGGTCATCCTCATGCCGGGAGCGCCGCCTGGGATGGAGCCCATGCTGCTACAGCTCCAGCGCCACGGGGCGCGGCGCCTCAAGAGGGGGGCGCGGAGCCTACTGGGGCATGGGAATGGGCGGGTGGAATACCGCATGCCGCATACTATAGGAAATCTTGCTGCACCCTCCCCCCCCCCCGGGGGGCTTGGCCCCACTGGGCGCCCCCCCCCCCCCCCCCCCGCACCGCGGCAGTCCAGACCTGCGTCAGGGTGTAGGCGCGGCGCTTCATGATGCGGACCTCCTCCGTCGAGCTCTCGTCGTGCTGCCCGGCCTTGATGGGGCGGTCGAACAGGTCCTTGAACTCCTTCCGGGACCACCACGCCTCCCGCACAAAGTCCACCATGCACCAGTACTCCATCAGGTGGTTCTGAGGGGCACGAGGAGGGAAGGGGGCACGGCCGGTGCGGGGCTGCATGAGGGCTGAGGACCGTCAGGGGGGGGGTCTTTAGGAGCACAAGAAAAGGCCTGGATAACGCCACCAGAGACGAACGGTCACAGGAACGCTCTCTCTGCTTCATGGTCAAGACATGGGCAAGACACAAGACCACAGTATTGAACAGTCGTTGGCGGTTGGCGGTTGGCGGTTGGTGGTGGTTGGTGGCGGTTGGTGGCGGTTGGTAGCTGGCGGTTGGCGGTTGGCGGTTGGCGGTTGGTGGTCCCTGGGGGCTGTCCTCCGGCGCTGTCCTTAACAAAAGATGAACAAAGTTGTTGGGCTTCTCAAAGCCTCCCTCCCCCTGAGGACCGCGGCCCCTCCCCTGCGCCGGGCACACACCTGAAGCGGGGTGCCGGTCAGCACGACCCGCCGGGTGGTCGTCAAGGCCTTGAGGGCGACCACCACCAGCAGCTTCTGGCTCTTGAGGCGGTGCCCCTCATCGCAGATGACCAGGTCAGGCCCCGGGTCCTGCAGCGCGCTCTTGTACAGGCTCAGGTCCTCCTCCTTCCCTTTCCCCTTCGTCCTGAGGGGCCGAGAGGGGGGAGGGGGGGGGCGGGAGGGGGGAGGGGGGGGGGGGGGTGAGGGGGGGAGGGGGGTGAGGGGGGGAGGGGGTGGAGGAGGAGGGGGCGGGAGGGGGGGGGTGAGGGCGAAGGGGGAGGAGGAGGGGGTGGCGGGACGGAGGGCGGGGGGCGGGAGGGGAGGTGAGGGGGGCGGGGAGGAGGAGGAGGAGGAGGGAGCGGGAGGGAGGGAGCGGACCACCCGCGCCGGCTCTTTTTGGGGGGGTGGGGGTCTAGGCCGTGGTCGCAGGGCGAAGCGCCCCTCACCACAACGCCCTCAAGAGAACTCGCGGCATCACAGATCAGGGCTGTCCAATGCGACAATTGTCCCACAAGTACCCCCCCCCCCCCTTTTGCTTGACACGGCCGAAGGTTCTTGTTCAGGGGTGCGTGTTTGGACAGGCTCGTGGTACCGGGCGGCACGTCCCACGGAATACGTGTCGCAGACGAAGGCCAGCGCCAACTCAACACATGGCAGCCCCAACCACCGCTCCACCCCCACATTGCCCCCCCCCCCCCCCCGCGTCCTGCCGCCTGGGCACAGGGCTACAGACCCCCTTCGCCGTTGGATTGGCCCCCAAAACCGATGATTCCAAACGAGACCCAAAAGTGCGGCCACACGGGGCCGCCGTGTTTTGGACAAGCCCGCGTCAGGACAAGGGGGAGGGAGGGAGGGGGGGGCACAGGACCTCCCGCGCTTGCTCACGCCCGAGAGGGTCGTGAACATCTCGTAGCCCATGAGCAGCAGCCCGCCGCACCGCAGCCACTCCGCGAGCATGTCCCGCCGGTCCTCCGGGCGCTTGCAGTTGTCGTCCAGCGTGCGCACGCGCATGCGGCCCAAGTGGCAGCGGGTGCACCAGCTGTCCGCCTCCTCGGCCCAGTTCTGCAGCGTGCTCTTGGGGGACACGATCAGCACCCGCGACCCGATGCCGTGCCTGAGGGGCACGGGGGCATGGGGGGCCGGGGGCGGAGGAGGGCAGGGGCACTGGCACAGGGAGGGGGGGGGGGGGGGTGGTCGCCCGCAGGAACGCAACCGCTGGGCGCCGCCGGGGGGGGCGGCCAGTCCAAACCAGAGGCAGAGGACCGAGGGGGGCCTCATCGATGTATCAGATGTATTGTGCACACTCTCCGCCGGGGGGACACCGTGTGTGCCTGGTTAGGGTTAGGGTTAGGGGTACAGCATTGCACTTGGGGTGGGCGCAGACAGGTACCCCCCCTCCCCCTTTGTCTAAGCCACGCAAAAGTCTCAAATTAACTGCTGTAGCTTGGACAAGGCCGTGGACACCCAGGTTCAGAAAGAGAAGATTGCACGCTGAGCTGGTGCCAGAAAGGGGAATATATCCCAAAAAGCAGAGCTGTGTGGGTTGAAGTGAGCAAACACTCACACCAAATGTGTCCATGACACCCTATGTAACTGGCCGATTCGTCACCAAACCCATGTCTTATGTGGCCGCACTACATGTGTACCAAATCAAATTAGGTCCCAAATTAATACGGTCCCTACGCCTACTGTAGCTTGGACAAGGCCGTAGCTGAAACAGGGGGGGGGGGGGCTGCCCCCCAAAAGGGGGAGGATAGGGTCATTTCCCTGTCCACTACGCGCAGGACCATCTCATGTGCATCGGACCGGGTATCGGACCAGCCCTCGAATATGATCGACCCCCTGACCCCCGGCACCGCAGGCACCGACACCCCCGTTGATGCCACGAGCCGTGCAGCAGAATGCAGCCGCCCTCGACGGGGGACTGTAGGGGCCACGAACACCCGATGGGCGGCTGCAGGGCCCTGGCACGGGCGGGGGGGGGGGGGGGGGCGCTGCGGACGCCGATGTACCAGAGTCACACGGGACGATCAGCGGCGGCCGCAGCACTGTGCCGGTGTGCAATGCACGAGGCACCCCCCGCAGAGCCCAGACTGCACAGCAGAGGGTAGATCGGCCTGTCTCTGGGAGGCCACGCCCACACGGGGGCGCACAGAGTCGCCAGGCCCGGCTGTGTGCCAGACCCAGACATCACACAGCCCATATCCCCCCCCCCCCAGACATGTCCCTCCCCCCCCCCCCCCCCCGCAATACAATGCAGCCCCACATGGAGCACCCCCGTCACGTATACACCGCACCCCTGCCAGACACCGCACCCCGGCCGCATCACAGCCCTGCGCCGGTCGGGGCCCAGCGCCGCGCCCGGGGGCACGCCCCTGCGATGGAGGCGACCGCCGGGTACGGCAACGGGCGCACGATGCACAGGGCAGGGCCGAGGGTGTAGACCCATCAGCCCGGTACCCCCTCACCAGCCCCATATCAAATGCAGCCCCCCCCCCCCCCCCCCAACTCCGCACTACCCGGACAGAGCCCAGGCCTAGCCAAAGTGGGACCCAACGCGAGTCCGCTCTACCGAGAGCCTGCGGGTCAAGAGGGAGCCCAGGACGCCCTACCGCAGACGGCACAGGACCACGCAAGGCACCTGATGCGGATGTAGCCCCAACTCAATGGAGTGGGGGCAGAGTACTGCCGTGGGGGACCACCACACGTCCAGAGGGTCGGTTTTGGTTTGGTACGGTCCTAGACCATGACTGAGGGTGGGGGTGAAGTGCATGCGTTTATATGAGGCCAGTGCTACCCCTTGGCAGGGGACGCCCAAGACGAGTGGTCATGGCAACGTTGTGTCGTCAGTAACGGCAAAGTACCCTCCCCCCCCCTTGCGCAAGCACCAGGAACGTCAGAAAAACGACGGTCAGACCGGGTCCCGGTGCTTGGACAAGGCGGCGCTTGCGTGTAACGCGCGGTACCAGCCAAGCCAAGAGTAACGACATCAGTCATGACTGAAAATCACATCAAAACAAACAGCAGCGGGTTGCAGTAGCAAGCATAATGTTGTTATGAGCAGGAGGACCCGAAATCGGTGCCGGGGAGGGTGCCCTTGCACTGCGTATCAGTCAAATGCAGTACTGAGCGTTCGAGACATTGGGTTCTATTCAGACTTGCCACTAGCGTCTGCCAGCTCAGACATGATCAGATGGAGCAGGATTGTACTGGGCCACACACGGGACACCGCACGTACATGCTCCGTTTTGGCGGTGCTGAGGGCAACTAATACTACTCATCCAAAACATGACACAGCCCCTGTTTCCCTCTACAATCGGCACACAATCACGTTCCACTAAGCTTCTGACCATAAAGGCCGTGGTCAGAAAACCGACGGTCAGACCGGGTCCCGGTGCTTAGACAAGGCGGTGCTTCCACAAGGGGTGGGGGGGGGGGGGGGGTAGTCAAGTAGAAAGGGGGTGCATCTCTAAGAAAGGCCTCACAAAAGACGACACCCACTGCCCGACTGCGGGGGTAAAGCACCCGCAGGCCCCTCGTCCGTCACGCACGCCCCTTGACCAGCACCCGCGTGCAGTGCCCCCGCGCGCTACCGCCCTCCGCCGGTGCGGGAGTGCCGAGGGGCCGGACGAGGGGAGGGGGGGGCACGGATGTACTAGAACGGCAGACAACCGTAGGAGGAGGGGGGGTACCCACCCTTGGGCCCCCTCGCCCCCCGGCCCCCAGAACCAGATATCACAGTGGGAAAAAATGAAATTTACAAAAGGAAAGATTGATTTGGGCCATTTTTGGTACACAAATTTTTGGGTCCAGACCCCCCCCCTTCTCTCTTCTAATATATTCACATAGGATGGAGGCCCAGGTCCTTCCGTCGCGCCGCGATACGCTGGGGCGGGCAGGGGGGGTAAGGGCCTTATATATCTGTATACAACTGTATATAGATGAGCTCTCACCCGCTAACCCCCTGATCCCCTCAATCGCACTAGCGTCCAGGACTTGAAAAGGCGAATGCCTTCTCTCTTCTAATCCATCCCTCGGGGCGGGGGCATGCCTCAGGAACATGTAGATGAACATGACGGTCTGCATGGTCTTGCCCAGGCCCATGGAGTGGGCCAAGACGCAGCCCCGCAGCTGCGGGTTGGGCTGCCGCACGGCGTTGGTCCACAGGAACCGGATGCCCTCGAGCTGGTGGGCCTTGAGGTAGGGGTTGAGGGTCAGCGGCAGGTGCACCGCCGCCTCCCCCTCCTCCCGGTCCAAGTTCAGGCACTTGGGCTGGCTCAGGTCCGCGTCATCGGTGTTCGTCAGCCGTATGCTCTGCCCGAACGCGGCCCCGGCCCGGCGCCGCGCGCTGCCCGCGGCCGCGTCCTTCGCCCGCTTGCGCTTCTTCGGCGGGGGCTGGTCCGGGGGGGCCTCGGGGCCCTCGGGCCCCAGGGAGGGCGCGGCGGTGGGCCGCGGCGGCGGCGCGGGGGCCAGGGGCGCGGGGGCGGGGGGCGCGGGGGCGGGGGCCGGGTCGGCGGGGGGGGCCACGCCATTCGGGGGCCCCGGGGCGTCGAGGGCCGGGCAGTCGGCGGGCTCTTGGGGCGCGTCGATGTTGAGGATGCCCCAGTCCAAGTCGTCGTCATCGTCGGAGTCGGACATGAGGGCGTCAGCCCAGGGCCATCGCTGCAGACTGGGCGAGGGAGGGGGGGGCGTGGCCTCAGTCCGAGGGCCCGCGTGGGGGAGGGTCCTGGGCCTCCCAAACAGCCCCACTGACGGCGCTCCGCACAGACACGCACGACAGAGAGCACCGCACGAGTGACGCGGACGGTCTGGGCCACCCTCCCTCCCCCCCACCGAAGGTACGCCCCCCCCCCCTCAGTCCGGGCCTGTGCGGTGCGCGGGTCAGTGGACTTGTTGTTGTGTTCCGGCGCCGCGTGTGTCCGAATGCCGTGAACAAAGGGCGGCACACCAAGGCCCTGGTGCCCGGCGTATGGGCGGGGGCTGCCCCCTGCGCCCGCGGAGGACGCGGCTCAGGGGATCGCAACCTGCGCCCCAACTCAAAAGGAGAGCCGCGGCGGAGCCCAGGACCTCAAAAGGGGGAGAGCGGTCCCCCTGGGGGCACTGGGGGGGGGGGGGGCTGAATCCAATGCTACCCCCCCCCCCCAAGGCCGCCTTGCGTGTACCCCCAGAACGCCCCACGGGTCCCCAACCCCCGGGAGGACGATGTGCTATGACCCAAACCGGACCTTTGCACTACCGCCCCATCGCAAGCGGAGTGAACCTTCGGTGCCGTGGACTTTGGGGCAAGTGACCGCGTCCGTGCAAAGAGGGGGGGGACTGTTCAAGGGGCCACAATAGGTCAGGTGTGGCCCCGCCGCTGTGCTCCAGCCGTGCCTGCCTTCGGACTGTTCAACAGGGGGCGCCTACACACTGGACAAGCCGTGGCTTGGCCGCTGAGGAAAGGCCCCCAGCCCCTGGGCCACGCTTTTTGGCAATGCCCCACATTTTGCAGGACAGACTGGCATCTGTTCCGACACCGAAAGCACCGTGATGCACATGCCCCTCTCTGCCAGCCGAAAATGAGGGTGCGAAACGGTCACCATGGGGCAGGCCATGAGGCAACGGATACTGGGCTCGCATACGCCCCCGTGTCACAGGTGCATGGTCATCACCACTCAGTTCAATGTTTCGACTCGCTGCACCGCAGCGCTGCTCGGTTCTGTACCACTCCAGGTGGTTTATGATTGTATGATACCATGGGGCAGGATAGGGGGTCCTTGCATTGCACGCTACTTTGGGGACCGGCTGCCCCACACCAGCCCCCAAACAGCCCCCCTGTCTGACCGCTGCTCCCAAGTTTGTCGGCTTCCCGGGACTAAGCTGAGTATTGATGGGGCTGCTTGCTGGCGGAGATGGTAATTGTCTCACAGGGGAAATTCCGTACAGATGCACCTTGCTTTCTATGACATTTGGCCCAATTGTTGGATCAAGTGTCCCCATCGGGGGGACAATGGGGGACAAGCATGCGGGTGGTTGGTGTGTACTATAGGGTTACCCCCCGACACGTTGTTGTCTTGGTTACTTGGGCAATGATTGCCGCCATTTTAACTAAGGTTTGTGAACGGCAGGTAGCTCCTTGAGGCTAGGGCATTATGATAGCCGACGGGGATGAGGTTCGTTGGTCGGACATGGTGTGTTGTCATCGCTTGGGGTTTGTTGCATTGTTGTGCCATATGGTGTCAAACCCATGCTCTTAATGAGTTTCAGGCGAAAGTGCTATCCAACACAGCCTTCAAGCCTTTTGCTTTGGCCAAGCGGTTCAATGAATGGCTCAAGGACATACCATTGAAATGAGCCATGAGGTCAATAGATCGATACAATTGAAAAATGCGCCACACGATGCATAACGTGTTGTGAACGGCGGAAATGGAAGAGCGATCCAGGCGCTCACGCAGAACTCGCTGCAAAAGTGCCCCGGCACAAAAAAAGGCGAAATATTTAGGGAGGACCTTGTCCCAACGCTGACGCAACCGGCGGCATCAAAGACCTCATTTATCTCATCAAAAATCTCTACGCCGCCCCATATGACTACCCCATAGTCAAGGGTGTCGCTCTCTCCGCTGCACATTGCATCCGAGGCCTCCGCCAAGGTTGTCCCATGTCTCCCATTCTCTTCAACCCGTTTATTGACCCTATCCCTCTTCACATCAAAACTCTCCTCCCTCCACGTAAATTTAACGCCCTCTTCTCCTTCATCTACGACATCGCCCTTCAAACCAAGTCACCTCGTACCCTTCACAAAGTTCTTCACTTCATGTTCACCGAAGGACCCCTATACGGTCTTTCTTTCAACGCCACCAAATCTGAACTGCATGCGATTAATAACGCCCCCCATGTAACCATCCTCATCTCCTCTTCCACACACTTCAGCACTTTCGATAACAGCGGTAATCCTCGTTCTTTTTACAAATATCTGGGTACTGAGTTCTTCAACCAAAGGCAAAATACCCAAAGGTACCAACTCCTTGTGAATACCATCAAGTCCTTCTTTACCAACCTCTCCACTCTCTCCCTGACTCATAACGAAATCATTAAGCTCTCCAATATCCAGCTCATACCCACACTCACATACCGACTTATCTACAACTCTCTTCCTCAGGATAAACTCGACAAACCGGACTCTCTCATATGGACCCACATCTCTAAGTCTGGCAAACTCTCTTACTGCACCCCTAATAAAACCAAATACTTCTGACACGTGTCTTTCGGCCTTAACATCACCAAAATCTCTATCACCACCCACTTACAGACCATCAATCATATTCTCCGCTACTCTTTCTACCATGGCCCCAAAAACACGAACGACACAGTCATCAACGCGCTGCTCACTGATTCCTGCGAACCCAATCTGCTTCAACATATGACTGCCTTCTCTGCCAATTTCTTAGGTTACCACTGTCACAACATCCCCAATATTAACCCCTGCCTCCTCAACCAAATTCCTGCACACACTCCTACAGAAATAGCTTTCACTTATTATCAATCTACCACAGATCCCCCCACATACTCCACTACTCATAATTCTCATCACCCCAAAAAAACCACAATCTGGCATCTGGGTACCCTGGATCACCCCAATCAGCACAAAACCACAGCAACATTCCCCGACATGAACGTCCAAATCACTAACAACAACAGATTCCGTTTCCTCACCAACACCACTAACAATCCCACAGCCATATCCATCCGTATCAAACCTCCAAATCCCCCAGATACTTCTTTTCCCTATGCTTTCAGCAATTCTCACTACAATCCCTCTTTCCTTCAATTCACTCTTGTACACAACATACCCCCAACAAAACTGGACCACCTTCACTACTAGGGTTGCCACGACCTCAGATGGGCTCTCATTACTTACCTTGCAACCACTGTATGTTACACAGATGGTTCTGATGACCCAAAATATGACAGACCATATAGATCAGCGGCTACATTGAACACTTTACCCCCCATAACTATCTGCAATATTTCCCCCATCAAAGGCTCATACCCCGCAGAGATTTTTGCCATCATTCTCATCACTCGCTTCCAAGCCCTCCCTACCCTACCCCAACCCATAATCCTCGCAATAGACAACTTGAGCGTCTGCAGCACTCTTCAATTTATCCAACAGACAACATGCAACCCTTTCACAGCCAGCACAAACCCCTTCTGTCTCTGGTACTCTCATATTTGGACCTTCCTCCACTCCTCTCCTCTTCACATTATTTTTACTTGGATCAAAGGCCACGCGGATTTCCCAGGTAACGACTACTCTGATGCAATTGCTAAATGGTCCTCCAACCACATCAATTACCCCCCAGGGTCACACCAACCGAGCCCCACTTACTTCATCTACCACCAACACACACCATTACCTGGTAAAGTATCCCTTAAGTCTGTCAAACACTTACTTCCCCCACACTCTCACAACAACATACACCTCTCTATGAGCAGAGATTTTTACTCTCATATTTCCTGGTTTTCCCGTTTCCCTTTCAAGTGGGTTAACGGCCTGTACAGTTGCACAGGTTACCAACCACATTACATTCTCAATAAGTACCTCTGTCCTAAATGTCAACTGAAACACCCTCTAGACCCTATCACCACAGCGACTGAATGCAATGCAACAGATCACCTACGCCACGCCATCATCAACGCCTGCCCCCCCCCCCCCTTCCAGCAGACTCATTTCAGACTGGTGGACCACCGCAACACTGGGTGACCGCCGTACTTTTATGCGTACCCTAATACCAAACTCTCTCAGTAACATTCTTCGTTCCCCCCTACCTGCACTCAACTACTCTCACCACAGAAACCACCTTCACACAGCCATGAAAACACGGCGCCAACGCCTCAAAACAATACTACAAGATATCTAGCAGTGGCTAAGAGATAACCCCATACCAGACTTACACACCCTACAACCAGACACTGCTGACAACCCCTAGAAAAACCCCATCTCTGTCTACAGCACATCAGCTCATCACCCCACACAACTCTCCTTCCCCAAAATCAAATCCTCAATTCCTCTTAATAAAAACCCAAACAAAAAACGCTCCAGTGCAACACGCCGCACAGTCACTAAAAGCACTACTCTCCACCTCACCACACCTCCAGCACCCACTGCAGGCACATCACAGGTCACAGCTCCCTAATACTTCAGTGTGAAAAGAAACTAAGCTCCACTAGCGACCGGGGGGTTTCCGCCCCGCACTGAAATTCCGGGAAAAGTGTCCCCCCCCCAAGTTTTTCCCTGCCCTCCTCTTCGTCCTTCTCTTCACTGTCAACTGCAGCCCCCCCCCCCCCCCCCCCCACTGCAGTTTTCGGCAACCATGACCTGGATAGCTCCCCTATTCTTTATATCTATCTTTTTTTTAATTTTTTCTATTTTTTTTTCAGCACTTTACTCAGGTCCACCACCCTGAGGGGTGTTCAGGTACCCATATGGCCTCTGGTGCCAAGCAGGGCAGTGTACTGCACCCAGATGGTATCACTCTCTGTGCCCTAGTCAAGACAGGAACAGGTACATATACTAATTGTTGTATATACTTTTTCTTGCTCTGGACTTCGGCTCGCCATGAACGCTCTTGCCCGTGGTTAGGCCGCTTTGAGTAATGCTTGCCGGGGGGCAACCCCCATGCATCAAAAAAAGAGTCCCTTGGCGCCTCCAGGCGATGATACGGCGACGCGAGGTGGCAGTGGAAGTGCGTGAATTGCTGTAACATCGCCACATGCGATTGTAAAATTGCTGCAGGAGGGTGGCTTCTGTGTATTGGGCATACTGTAGGAAGCGGCTGCCTAACTCCATGTCCCACCGTCGGTGTCGCATGAGGGTTTGGGCAAATTGCTTGTAATCCGCGATTGCAATAGCCGGAAACTTTAATGCATGGTGGGGGAAGGACCAGATCGGGGTGAAACACACCTGGGAATGCACATAGTGCAAGGATGCAAAAGTTTTCGCACAGGTTTTTTGTTGTCGGGTTTGGTTGGGGTTTCCTACAGCGTAGCGAACCAAACCAGGCAGAAATGGACGCAGTAGGGACAGAAGAATCCTGATGCGCATGTGCGCTGCATGTCACCCCATCACTCCGTTCCAAGTCCCGGGGCTATGTTGTGCAGCATGGCCTCGAACCCAGGATACTTGAATGACGCAGCGTGCACGGTGCGCGGGCGGCACCCTCACGGTCATGCAACACTGTCCACTGGCTTGGGCCCCAAACCTTCTTACAGTAGGCCTTACTTGCTTATGCTCCATGGCAATTGATATGCAAAGATTGACTTGAGGGAAACAGCTGGTGCTGAGCTTGGGAAGGAGAGATAGGCGGTTTGAATTGGACATGCCAAAGCATCTGCCTGCATGCCTCGAGCTTGGCGCATACATCCCCAACCCAGTGACCAAAATGCGGCACATTGGCAGTATATATACCAGATGGTGCCAATGGTGGTCACTACCGTACAACGGTGCTGTGGGTCCAGCGGTCAACGAATTCCGGCACCGCAGTCCTGCTGCTGGCCATTGATCACAATAGCGATGGTGCAGGTTCGGTACCGCAGGTTCGGTACCGTAGGGTACCACAAAGAGGCGGGCCAGTTCTTTAAAAGAAAACACACGACAGAATGCCTTTAATTAAAAGAGGGCAACTCTTTTCTCTTTTTCTTTGTCAATACCATAATCATCAAACACCAACAGTCACGGGTATCAAAGGGGGGCGTGTCTGCAAAGCGGGAGTTGTGGAGTCGTCCGGGCAGTCTAATGCATCTGTCTGAGTATGTCTAGCACGGGCACACCATCGAAGCAACATTGCCAGTTTTAATTCACAAAATTTTGCACCACCACCGAAAAAAAGAACAATGATATATCTGGGCGATCAACACTGATGGGCATGGCGGTTTTGGTCCTGCAGTCGACGTTTCGAGGCTTCCACTCCTCTCACTGTGACAACGTTGCTCAGACTGACGCTGGCGAATGCTTGAGCGATGCCAGTCGCAAGGGACACATATCAATGTGAACAATGATCATAAGAAGAGCTGCAAGATGCAGCCGGCACTACTGCTATGGCGGGTCACTGTTGTGACCGTCAAGGCAGCAATCAAAGCTGCAGTCACACTTGAAACAAAAAAAGACAAAAAGCTCCAAGCAATTAAAGGTTGTCTGCAATACCAGGGATAACCCACATGTGTTATGCGTTATACGCTGTGAAATTGACTTTTTTTCAGCACACTTAACACGTACATTGACAATGACAGAGGAATTTGTCCACATCAATTTTCACCGTTTATAAGTTTTACCCCTCTGGTAATTCGAATGGCTCAACTGCTGTTCATTGCATGTATAATCACCCGGCTGCCCATGCACCCCAACTCCGCTGTGTTGCATTGTGTTGTGTTGTGTTGTGTTGTGTTGTGTTGTGTTGTGTTGTGTTGTGTTGTGTTGTGTTGTGTTGTGTTGTGTTGTGTTGTGTTGTGTTGTGTTGTGTTGTGTTGTGTTGTGTTGTGTTGTGTTGTGTGTGTTTGTGTTTGTGTTGGTGTTGTGTTGTGTTGTGTTGTGTTGCGTTATGGTGTGTTGTGTTGTGTTGTGTTGTGTTGTATTGTGTTGTGTTGTGTTGTGTTGTGTTGTGTTGTGTTGTGTTGTGTTGTGTTGTGTTGTGTTGTGTTGTGTTGTGTTGTGTTGTGTTGTGTTGTGTTGTGTTTGTGTTTGTGTTGGTGTTGTGTTGTGTTTGTGTTTGTGTTGGTGTTGTGTTGTGTTGTGTTGTGTTGCGTTATGGTGTGTTGTGTTGTGTTGTGTTGTGTTGTGTTGTGTTGTGTTGTGTTGTGTTGTGTTGTGTTGTGTTGTGTTGTGTTGTGTTGTGTTGTGTTGTGTTGTGTTGTGTTGTGTTGTGTTGTGTTGTGTTGTGTTGTGTTGTGTTGTGTTGTGTTGTGTTGTGTTGTGTTGTGTTGTGTTGTGTTTGTGTTTGTGTTGGTGTTGTGTTGTGTTTGTGTTTGTGTTGGTGTTGTGTTGTGTTGTGTTGTGTTGCGTTATGGTGTGTTGTGTTGTGTTGTGTTGTGTTGTGTTGTGTTGTGTTGTGTTGTGTTGTGTTGTGTTGTGTTGTGTTGTGTTGTGTTGTGTTGTGTTGTGTTGTGTTGTGTTGTGTTGTGTTGTGTTGTGTTGTGCCGAAGGCGCTGTTACCAAAAGGCAAAAGGCCGGGATGTCTACCCACGGGTAAAGGTAAACGGGCTGGGCTGTGTGTGTTGTGTGCGCGCCGTGCGTAAGTGTGTAGGCCTCGGCAGGGGGAGGGGGAGTCGGGGAGACCTGGTGAGTTCGCCTTTGGCGACCGCGCTTATCCCAGGAGCTCCCGCTGCACCCCTTCCCTTTCTGCTTGCTGGTGCAGGCGCAGCTCCTGCAACGCCCACGCCATCGTGCTGCCCGGGCCCAGGCGGGCCTTCAGTAGTGTGGCACGCGCCTTGGCGTGGGCGTACCAGATCCGTATGGACTCCTCCACGACGTGGCGGAGGAACTCCGTGCCCAGCGAGTGGGGCCCCGTACACTCCAGGTGGGCCAGCTGCATGGAGGGGGTCCGCAGGGCTGCCGCCCACTGCTCCAGCACAGTCGGTTCCCACAGCTGGTGACGCACTGGGGCCGCCCGTGGCCCCACCTTCTGGTCGAGCCACGCTGCGAGGCGCCGGCGGGCTGGCCCCCACTCGTGCGATTGAGCCGAGCAGGCCCACAGGTGGGGCGCCGTCTCGGGCTGTGTCCCGCACAGGAGGCACGTTGTATCCAGCACCGTGCCCCGGTGGGAGGAACGGTGGGCTAGGACGGCCATGGTCGGGACGTTGTCCATGCGATGCGCCGTGATGTGGCGCTGCTGGCCGTGGTCGAACCAGTCCACGGGGAGGCCCCCCCCTGGCATGAAATTTACCCCCCAGCGGGCCTCGTAGATGGCTTGCGCCGGTATGGAGGCCCGGTCCTGCAACCAGTCACTCAGCGCCGTCGAGGAGAGCTGGCATTGGTCGCGGAAGGGCACTGGGGGGATAAATGAGTAGGGGCGCCTGAGGAGCCACGTGAGGTCTACCTCCGGCGGCTCCCGCGTCGCTGCGTCCACACGGACGTTGAGGTCCGTGATCCAGTGCGATGGTGTGGTCACCACATTGATGGCAGACCTCGGGGAGAGGCGCTGCCCTCCCAGGACAGTGGCGTAGAGGTGGTGGATGCCATCTCCGCAGTGCCCTCCTTCCTGGTACGTGCGGAGGGCCCCCACTGCTGCCTCCGAGTCCGGCACCAGCCAGTAAACCCCCTGCTGTGTCGCCAGCCGGCGGGCATACGAGAGGAGGGCCATCGCCTCCCCCTCCTGGGAGGTGCCCACTCCTGAGGCCACCTGGGCCTGATACTCCCCAGGCCCGCTCTGGACGACCCCGGCCATGGCCATACCCGCCTGCGTGGCCCCTGCATCCACCGCCACGACACTGCCTCGGAGGGTCGCCAGCGCAGGCAGGTCATGGAACCAGACGCCCGGGCGAGTCTCAGGGGCCAACACTCGCGGGGGGCTGGTCGCCCGGCCGTGTGGCGCCAGGAGGGCCATGTCCCCATGGTGCTCCCTGAGGTGGGTGCGCAGGGCCTGGTGTAGCTCCGCTGGCACTGTCCCCACCGTATCGAGGGAGTAATAGAGGGGCCCCTTGTGCGGGTGCCCCGGGCATTTGTGCGCCATGCACTCCGCTGGATATTGGAAGCGCGCCACCGCCGCCGGGGCTATGGCGATCCACGGAAACGGCGGCAGCGTCGAGGTGACCGTCACGAGAGGGGCCTGCGATGTGCTGGCCCAGTTCTAGTAGGCGGCAGTCGGGGGGGCTGTCGTCCACACGACGGTGGGCGCCCTGACCCCAGTGCGCTGGAGTTGGGCCAGGGACTCCTGCCGGTGGTCGCCCCACAGCTGGGCGTGCAGTGGCGCATCCACCTGCACTTGGATATCCAGGAGGGCCACCAGGAGGCGGTGGAGCCTGGTGTCGCTGGGCAGGGTGCCCGGGGGCTGCTGGCACACCCGGGGTTCTGGCGCCCAGCCCGCGGTCTCCATGGTGTCCTGCAGGGCCGCGGTCATCCGGAGGGGCTGCCCCCTATGGTATATCGTCTCCATTCGGGTGGTTTTGGCCGCCCGGCCCCCCACTATGACTTCCGCCTGATAGGTGGGCACGGCCCTCGGGATCCAGTCCTTGGGTGCCGCTTGCCATCGCGGCGTGGGTTCCCTCAGGAGCGGGACCAGTACCGCAGCGTGGCGGACCAGCCACGCACGTAGCCCCGGGATCCCCTTGCGGGCTGGCGCTCGTCTCTTCAGGGCTCGCTCCGGTAGCACCTGGTGATTCTCTGTGTAGAGGTCGCCGAGGTGATGGTAGCCCAGGGCCTGTACCGTTTCGTACACCGTCGGGGGGACGACCACCTGCGCGACGGCGCCATACAGAGTTGTGTACACCTCCACCCGGGGGGCAGGGGCCGCCGCCGCCGCCGATCGCGGCCCACCGGGACCTCGGACCAGGATGGGGGTGGTCCCTGAGCACTGGCCCGGCATCCACATGGGCATGGCCACCTCATCCACGACCCGCTGCAGCGTGGCTATGAGGTGGGGGCACTTGGGGTGATGCGTGTACTGCCCCGGGGTAAGCACCGCCGGGCAGCCCCCCCTGAGCGCCTGGTGCGTTTGCAGGGAGTAGGCCTGGGAGTCCCGGAACTCCTGCTTGGCCCAGGCCCCCTGCCGAACCCACTCTCGAACTACCGCCGCCTGCCACGAGTGCTCTGACCGAGTGAGACCCTGGCACCCATGCTCCCAGGGTCCCCAGAGCGCGTCGGTATGAGCGTGGCGGGAGATGCCCGTCACGTGCTTGTATGCTCGCACCATGAGAGCATCGTTTGCCGCGTGTACCTTGGCCGTGGGGCGGTACACGCTGGCCAGGGGGAGCAGCTTGCTCGGGAGCTTGGCCATGAGTACCATCATGGCCGCGTCCGGGGAGAGCCGCTGGGGGCGGAGCTGTGTCCAGAGCTCCGCCCTGACCTCCGGCAGGTTGCGCGGGGCCGTAGGCGCCCCCTGGAGGTAAATGTCGGTTCCCATATATCGGAGGACCCTGGAGGGCTGTATCTCCGGGGCCCCTGCCAGTGCCTCCCGCCGCTGGTCCGGGGTACTCGTCACCCACGCGCGGCCTAGGTGGCGGGCCACGGCTGCTGGCGTAGGCGACCGTAGGGGCCGTGGGTCTGACGTGGAGCCGTGCTGGATCTTGCGGTCAGGGACGTCCACCCGCAGGATTCCCTGGTAGTATACCCGCTGATCCAATAGGACCCCCTGTATGGGGTGGGAATCGCCCCGCTCCAAGAGGACGATCGTGTCGTCCGCCCACATGAGTCCCGGGAAGCGGAAGGGCTCTACCGCCGAGGACCGGTATGCGATGTCCATGTATCGCAAGAAAGGGAGCGCCGCCGTCGCCCCCGCATGGACCCCCTGGACGGTACCCTGGGGCGTACCCAGGAGTTGCGTCAGGGTGTGGGACTGCCAGGGGCCCAAGGGCAGGGTGTAGGAGAAACCCTCGGTATGGGTGGCGAGGTGGTCGGCCTCTCCCAGGCCCACCCGGGCTCCCACTATAGGGTGAATGTCCTGCGCGATTACGTCGAAGAATTTCGCGAGATCCGTGATCAGGACGTCCACTATCCGGTTTTGAAGCCTGGCCAGGTCCAGCTTCATGTGCACCGTGCGGACGACCTCCTGGAGGGATATACCCTGCATGCCCCCCACTAGGCAGGGGCCCCCCAGGGCCCGCTCGTAGACGGCTGTCGCCACGGCGCCGTGGGCTCGAGTTTGGAGACGTGGGAGGAGATGGTTATCCCCCGGAGGTTCGCCTCCTGGACCGGCTGGTCCGGGTTTTTTAGGAGCAGGGTAACCCGCCCCCGCCTGCCCACCGTGCGGCTGACTGGGGGGCTGCGCACCACGGTGCACAGGGTCTTCTGGTCCGCCTCCGTCAGGTGTCGGTACCAGGATATATCGATGCAGACGTCCGCTTCGGGTAGGCGGAGGTCGGGGCCGCGGGCCTTCCCCGACTGCACCTCCCAGAGGTGGCGGGGCTGGACATAGTCGCCGCGGGCTGGCGGGGCATGCTGCGGCAGGAGCCCCAGGTACCTCTGGAAGTGGGCCCATCGGTCGGGGTCATCTCGGATCCGGTAGCTATGGCCCTGGAGCCGTAGGCGGCTCAAGTACAGGGCAGACAACGTCTCCCTGGGGTTGAGGAGCGCCTTGCTGTCCAGGGGGATTTCCGAGACATCGCGCGGGGGGCCCCTGCTACGACGCTGCACCTCCCTCCACTGCTTTGCGGTGCGTTTCAAATTGAGGGTTTCCTGCTTGCGTCGGAGGGCCCTGCGTTTCACCCCCCGGAGGCTCTGCTGGCGCTGGGCTTCTCCCAAGGCCACTAGGCTCCGCTTGAGGGCGTGCCCCGCCGTCACTGAGGTGCCCAATATGCTCTGGGCCATCACTGTAAAACGCCCCACCGTGGGGAGCATGCTGCGCGCTGGGAAGGGCTGTTGGGGAGCCCGCGAGGGGGGAGCTCGCTCCGCCGGGCGCGTCTTGAGGCGGTACTGCCGGAAGCGGAGGGCTCGGACCCTGCCCGTGGCGTGGGCCCAATCGTAGATGGCCCTTTGCAGGCCTTTCAGCCACCAATTCGGGGCGAGCTGGGGGTCCAAGGCTCTCCTGCGGAGTATTGAGTTGTGGAAATCGGCCGTGTCGGCCGGGGACAGGGCCACTGGGCCCAGGTGGTACTCCGGGGTGCGGGAGACCGTATGGGGGCTGGGCTTGTCCAGCCGGTTCACCGGGAAGGCGACGGTGAGAAGGAGGGGGACGTGGTGGTCCGAGAGGAGGGTGCTCGCCCAGTAGTGGTACGAGGCGAGTTGTGTTGTGTTGTGTTGTGTTGTGTTGTGTTGTGGTGTGGTGTGTTGTGTTGTGTTGTGTTGTATTGTATTGTGTTGTGTTGTGTTGTGTTGTGTTGTGTTGTGTTGTGTTGTGTTGTGTTGTGTTGTGTTGTGTTGTGTTGTGTTGTGTTGTGTTGTGTTGTGTTGTGTTTGTGTTTGTGTTGGTGTTGTGTTGTGTTTGTGTTTGTGTTGGTGTTGTGTTGTGTTGTGTTGTGTTGCGTTATGGTGTGTTGTGTTGTGTTGTGTTGTGTTGTGTTGTGTTGTGTTGTGTTGTGTTGTGTTGTGTTGTGTTGTGTTGTGTTGTGTTGTGGTGTGGTGTGTTGTGTTGTGTTGTGTTGTGTTGTGTTGTGTTGTGTTGTGTTGTGTTGTGTTGTGTTGTGTTGTGTTGTGTTGTGTTGTGTTGTGTTGTGTTGTGTTGTGTTGTGTTGTGTTGTGTTGTGTTGTGTTGTGTTGCGTTATGGTGTGTTGTGTTGTGTTGTGTTGTGTTGTGTTGTGTTGTGTTGTGTTGTGTTGTGTTGTGTTGTGTTGTGTTGTGTTGTGTTGTGTTGTGTTGTGTTGTGTTGTGTTGTGTTGTGTTGTGTTGTGTTGTGTTGTGTTGTGTTGTGCTGTGCTGTGTTGTGTTGTGGTGTGGTGTGTTGTGTTGTGTTGTGTTGTGTTGTATTGTGTTGTGTTGTGTTGTGTTGTGTTGTGTTGTGTTGTGTTGTGTTGTGTTGTGTTGTGTTGTGTTGTGTTGTGTTGTGTTGTGTTGTGTTGTGTTGTGTTGTGTTGTGGTGTGGTGTGGTGTGGTGTGTTGTGTTGTGTTGTGTTGTGTTGTGTTGTGTTGTGTTGTGTTGTGTTGTGTTGTGTTGTGTTGTGTTGTGTTGTGTTGTGTTGTGTTGTGTTGTGTTGTGTTGTGTTGTGTTGTGTTGTATTGTGTTGTGTTGTGTTGTGTTGTGTTGTGTTGTGTTGTGTTGTGTTGTGTTGCGTTATGGTGTGTTGTGTTGTGTTGTGTTGTGTTGTGTTGTGTTGTGTTGTGTTGTGTTGTGTTGTGTTGTGTTGTGTTGTGTTGTGTTGTGTTGTGTTGTGTTGTGTTGTGTTGTGTTGTGTTGTGTTGTGTTGAACCCTGATGCGCATGTGCGCTGCATGTCACCCCATCACTCCGTTCCAAGTCCCGGGGCTATGTTGTGCAGCATGGCCTCGAACCCAGGATACTTGAATGACGCAGCGTGCACGGTGCGCGGGCGGCACCCTCACGGTCATGCAACACTGTCCACTGTCTTGCCTACATGATGCGGTGATATGCATCACCATCCTCTGAATATCCAACGACGTGCACCCCAGCAGGTGCCCCGGAAGAGCGGAAGAATATCATGAGTATCATACTTGTCCCAGGGATGAACATGGTTGCGCTATCGGGTTCCATTGTGTAAAACTGTGTGGTGCTGGATGACATGTGGCTTGGGACAGATGGGGAAGGAAATCAGGTTTCATGCTACGACGGCCGGTGGCACATGTAGGCAGTAGGGCCTCCGTGATTCCTGTTCTGAGGGCTGTGAGCTGTAGGCTGGGGGCAGCAGCTTATGGTCAAACCCGTGGCTGAAAAGGGGGGGGGAAGAGCAGGCATGGAAACAGAGGGAAAGTAGGGTGACAAAATCGCTGCCACAGACGGCTGAACGCCGGGGTTATGCCCTGCCAATCTGGGTATGGTCTACCAGTCTGCAGGAAGTCAGGTCGCTGCGCCTAGTGCCACTTCTGGGAAACTGCCCAGGGGGTGGGGGGAGGGGGAGTGGGGGAGCTTGTGGTCCACACACGCGAGTAGACACGGGGGGGGGGGGGCGTCTCTCATTCCCATGTGACTCGGTATGAGCCCTATGAACCCAAAAATGCTCTTTCCTGGCCTGGGGGTCCGAGTGTCGCACAATGGGATCCCCAGATGGTGGACAGCAGCAGGGTTGCTATGACCTCACACGCCACATGAACAGACAATCGCCAAAGCAATGCAGCACTGCACTCCCAAACGCAGAGGTGGCAGCGGGGGCAAAATGCCCAATCCATGGCGCTCATGGCGAGCTGCCCGGGGTGGGGCTGAATGTTGGACCCGGAGGGAGGGGGGCTTTTGGGCTTTGGGCTATTCCTCCCTGTCCGAACTTGGTCTCATGGACCAGCAGATTCGCCTCTTCCGGGGAGATAGGCGCGCGCCGCACCTCACTCAGGGGGCGCACAGTCAGGCTGTGAGCCGGGGCACACGCCTTCCTAAGTGCGGGACGTGCATGCAGTCGGATTGCGGCCATGCGGCCGGCCGACTGAGGGGGCTGTGCGGTGCAGGCTGTGCAAGACAATCGGCCAATTCCCTCCCTGGGCAAAGAGACGAGGCATAAGGGTGTGGTCGGTTCATTGGAAATGAAAGAGTTGAGGAAAGGTGTTGACCACTGAAGAGTCCCACAGGAGCACATAGACCTCTCACGTCCCTCTCACTTCCCTCTCACTTAGCCCTCACTTACCTCACACTGAGAGCTTCTGAGGGGGGCCGGGACAGGGCTGTTCTTCCCGGGGGGGGGGGGGGGTTCATAACGCCAACAGAAACGAATACCTACGGGGACCCTATCTTCTTCATGGTCAAGACATGGGCAAAACACCGAAGGGGAAAACACTGCGGAGCTGTACGGGGTCAATGGGGGAAGGGCGAGTGGATCTGACTCTAAGGCTACCGCCACTGCTTGACGGTGTTCAGAGAGGACAAGTGCTCTGCCGTCGAGAATGTGAGCTCCTGGTGCGTTGGGGAAGAGGGTAAGGAGACGAACAAGCGCCCACATACACTGCATGAAAAAGACGGGGCAGGAGTGCATCACCTGTCTCCCAGGCTGGTGGACCTGAGCCTCGCAGAAGTCACAGGAGTAGTAGTGCACTGTGCAAGGGGGGGGGTGGTATAGGAGGGCTCGGAGGCGTAGAGCCGTGGTGAGTTCAGGGCGAGTCAATTGGTACTCTAGGTAGAGGTTGGTGAAAGAGGCTGCACACCAACTCATGGAGCTCCAGGCTATGTCCCGACACGAGGCCTGAACGAGGACACGGACGTGCTGCTGCTCTACGCCCATGCGGGTGTTGAACAGCACCCGGCCTGAGCTTGTGGCAACTGCCACCCACAAGAGGAGGTGGAGGAGGGGCACTGTGAGAGGTCGCGCCTGAGACACCCCGCGCGACGCCAGCTGGTGTGCAAGGCCCTGTAGACTGGCAACGGTGTGCGCGTGACCTGTGTCGTGCTGAGCTTGCAGCCAGAATTCCTGGAAGCTGGCGGTGGCCGCAACGACGCGCCGATAAATGTGGTTGGTGTATGTGGACGGGGGCGAGAAGTTGGTGTGAGTGCCGTGCAGTGCAGCTGTGGCGTCCGCGATGAAATGGGCATGGCCCAGCCATTTGCGGAGCATGTACCTGGCGACCAGTTTGGGGAGCCACTTGGCATCCGCAGAGGTGGCCACCGTTACCTGGAATCTGAAGAAAAGTTGTCGTAGGATGCCGAGGCTGGGGTGGTAAAGGACTACCCCCCCTCCCATGGCTTTGACCGTCAGGGCATCTGTGACTGTCCACAGGACATTGGGCAGCTCCTGGTCGCTGGCGTGGGCTGTGTGAATGACTGCTTCGTATACACCGCATGCCATTACACATCCACTGACCCGGGCAAATTTCCCTGAGACGAGATGCACGCGTCACACTCCACAGAGGGCCTTGCAGACACTACCGTTGTGCCTGCACTTGGACGAGGCATGCGGTCTGCATATGCTCTTGCCAACAGCTTGACCATTTCCGGCCACCGCGCGTCCTTGTCAATAGCACAATGTGCACCAGACTCCAAGTATTCCCTCTGGTCGGCATCAGTGCAGTTCGCGGCGGTGGCCGCAACGACGCGCCGATAAATGTGGTTGGTGTATGTGGACGGGGGCGAGAAGTTGGTGTGAGTGCCGTGCAGTGCAGCTGTGGCGTCCGCGATGAAATGGGCATGGCCCAGCCATTTGCGGAGCATGTACCTGGCGACCAGTTTGGGGAGCCACTTGGCATCCGCAGAGGTGGCCACCGTTACCTGGAATCTGAAGAAAAGTTGTCGTAGGATGCCGAGGCTGGGGTGGTAAAGGACTACCCCCCCTCCCATGGCTTTGACCGTCAGGGCATCTGTGACTGTCCACAGGACATTGGGCAGCTCCTGGTCGCTGGCATGGGCTGTGTGAATGACTGCTTCGTATACACCGCATGCCATTACACATCCACTGACCCGGGCAAATTTCCCTGAGACGAGATGCACGCGTCACACTCCACAGAGGGCCTTGCAGACACTACCGTTGTGCCTGCACTTGGACGAGGCATGCAGTCTGCATATGCTCTTGCCAACAGCTTGACCATTTCCGGCCACCGCGCGTCCTTGTCAATAGCACAATGTGCACCAGACTCCAAGTATTCCCTCTGGTCGGCATCAGTGCAGTTCGCGGAACGTACACATGCCAGACCTCCATATCCGGCTGCCAAAATTTCTTTAATTAAATCGGTGCCCTTGACCTCTGCCCCTGGGAAGCTCAAATTCTGGTCAACGATCGCGATGTCGCACTGTTCCGCGACAGCCCGCTTGAACTCCGCTACATCGGCGAGCGTTTCCCCAAACACTTGGACCACACTACCCGGGATTTCCTTGGGCAAGATTCTTTCAAGAGCTCTCCGGGCAATGGGACTGTCATCCATACACAAAACATGGACATTGGGTGGGAAATGGGGGGCTGCAGCTGTGCTGGCTGTGGAATCATGCTCTACGTCAATGGAACATGAAACCTCAGAATCCATGCGAAGTCGGAAATGCACATATGCATCCTCTTGCCAGAGCTCTGCTGACATGTCACACACACTTACAGCCATGGCGATGTGCTGCAACCCAAGCCCAGTAGAAACGGACTCATAGTGGTCTACATTGGCAGAGGCATGCGCAGCTTCCGTGTTGGAAGCAGACCAGGAATTGAGCGGCGGCTTGTCGGCCTTGGCTCTGTTGATCAGTGTAAAGGAGACCACCGTGCTGGTTTGAAAATCATGGTTTGAAACTTCGACCTGCAATCTGAGCTCTTGGTTCTCGGTACACCCATGCCTGAAGGCGTTGGTGATGGCGTTGTCCAGCACAATATTACAGGCGATGGGGTCCAGCAGCGCGGTCATGGAGGGGCAGTCGAGGGTGATGCCTGGGCGTCCAACCAAAAGATCATGGCAAAACTGGCGCAAAGACACGTTGCGCACGGCTTTCTCGTAGCTTCCTTCGACGATGCGCAGAACTACCTCCCGTAGCCTGCACCACCACATACTTCTGAAGAGGAGGTCGCGGGCTTGTTCCAGGACGTCCTGCAAATGCCCATCAAAAAATAGCTCAATGCATGTTTGGGCGTCAACGACGTTGTTCTTCAAAATGTGATTGAGCACTCCATCGGCTTTTTGCGCTGCCCTTTGATATGCAAGTGCACGCTGCTGAGTTTCGTGCAAGACCTGCCGCTGGTGTTCAATTTTACTGGACTGCACTGTCAATATGATGGTCATAAAAACTGTGAAGACCAGCAACATCACACAATACAACGGCGAGCCATATGTATTTGCCGACAAGGCTGGGCCAACAGTGCACACCAGCACATAAACCACGGTACATACAGTACTCGGGAACAACCCCATGCGGCAGGCAAAAGAGCATTGAAGAGTGTTAACAAGTAGCCCGACAGCAAACAGCCATATTCCTGCGAGTTCTTGCGGTGTTTGGGCGAAATCATCAAGCGGGGTGAAAGAGTTGATTGGCGGCAAATCTGTTGGCCATGACGTGGTCATGAAGGTCGTGGTCATGGTTGCAACGTAGTCCATCATGTATGCAATATAGCACGTCATTAGACATGTGCCAAGTGTGAGCATGCTCGCAGAGTATGCCCTGGCACGCTTGATGAAAATCAAGATACACAGCATGGCGACTGCAATGAGCGCAAGCCCAAGGTTTGCCCATAATACAAAGGCTGGATGGGTTTCAACGCTGCTGCCACGACTGAGATGAAGAATGGCATCCAAAGCCAGCGCAGAAATTGCCACAATGCACCAACAAATGGTCAACATGTGACCTGATGGGGGTGCATCTCTTGCAAAGGTGCATCGAGCATTTGATTTGGTGGACAGTGAACAGCAGCACTGAACACCCATTGCACTGGGGAACGGCCAACAAAAAAACTGTGAAAAAATGGTGCAGGTGGGGCCGGGGGCGAAGGGGCAAATGTGTGGGAGGTGGGGTGCAAAACAAGGGGAAACGGTGCATAGTTGATTTCTTTGTCCTTCAAAAACAAAGGAGACACAGTTTCGTCAATCAGGATGGGGGCGTTTCTGCAGAGCGCGCGCACAGCACGCACAACGCCAAATGGTATTTTAACTTTCCCGTGACCAATCCACCCACCTCTGGGTAAGCACACATGAACATCGCAAAAACAGCCTCATTGCACACTCCCAAACTGAGTTTGTGGTCCCAAATGGATATCCACTCTGGTCACAAAACGTTATATACTTGCCACATGAGACAGCCATTTGACATATTGAATTAAATCGGGGGCTACTAGGGGACATCCATATCACAATATCACACATACACTCGTGCAAGCAATTTGTGCACAAAATGCCTGTGGGAGGGGGAGAGGATAAGCATGTCCTGTTTTGTGGCCCTGTCTGCGGATGGCTGTCGATTTTTCATGGGTGTGTACCTCCCGGGTAGGGGCTACAGACACTGGAAGTGCCCCATATGGATCCAGACACTACAACAGGCAGAGTTGCTTGTGACTGTGCGCAGCTTTCAGTTGGCTGCGTTTATGGGCTGGGAGAGGGCCTATCTTGGTTCCGACAGCTTTGTGGCACGTGCACAAGCCACACTGCGCTGCAGATTCAGCACCGCATCTTGCGTCGTTTCTTTTGGTTCTGTTCCTGGGCTCGGGTTGTTATGACTGTGTTTTGGGTCAGCACTGAGCTGAACCTGGTAGAGCCTGCAAGCCGAGCTTTTGATTTTCGTCACAGTCACGAGGTCCGTAGGGGTGCAGACAAGCGGTTTAGGGCCTAGCAGTCTGCACGGGAGCATTTTTATGCCAGCACCGGAGTGCCACCTTTCCCTTAGTGTGCAACGAAATGAAGTGACCAGTATTTGTCTGGTCTCGCATTCGCTCGATCATACAGGGCCGGGCAGGAGAGGCATTGTGGTTTGAGTGATTCGGCTTGCGTTGCATGTGTGGGGAAAGAGGGATACAGGGCCGAATTATAGTTCGTCAGGAGAAGTGTAGTTCAGGTAGCATGATCCCTCTTTCCAATGCATCACATCCCCACATGAAATTTGAGTTGCCTGTTTTCTGTTTCCCAGTGGTCTTTGTATTTTTGCCATGGTGGGCCCACCCACCCTCCCCGGTTTTGCTGTGTCTTTGACTCTAGATTTTTGACCAGAGGGACCTGCTGCCAGTGTCGCTTGCAATGACATTGGGCCGGGCAGGAGAGGCATTGTGGTTTGACAGATTCGTCTTGCGTTGCATGTGTGGGGAATGAGGGATACAAGACCGAACCAAACCTGGGATTGGGGTTGGAATTTGAACCGGAATTGGATTGTCCCTTGCCGGATGAAGAATACCGGTCACGATTGCGATTCATGTTCCTAGAAAAAGGAGACATCTTATTGATGTTGTGCGCTTGACGGGCAAGAGCAAGATCCTCTTGGAACAACAAACCATTGCGCACCGGCACCAGGCCCGGAGGGTGTTGTGGGTGAGGGGTTGGGGAAACCAACCATCCGTCTTCCCCTTCCTCTTACCAGGTCTGATTCTTACCTTTTGCACACCAATCATGAGGGGGTGGTGGGGCTTGTCCTTCCCCCTCCCACCCCCCACCGCCTCCTCCTCCTCGCCCTCCCCTTCTTCCTCCTCTTCCTCCTAACCCACATGGAGGGTCGTCTTGGTCCCCGCACCCTTCTCGGCGTGGGCCGTGACGGACTCCACCACCACCTCCACATCCTCCAGATGGAGCTAGATCAAAAATCCAAACAACCCCTGGATTTACCTCAAGCAACTCAAAGATGTAGTTGCCGAGAACCAAGGGGTCCTTGTCTTCGACCATGAAGGGGGACTTATGGATGATGAGTCCTAAATCCACACCCTTGTGAAAGTGACTCGCCATAGGGCGCCTCACCGAGGTGTCAGCCACCGTAAACCCCTCGGGTCCGCCAAGGGGACTAATCCCAAGGAGCTTTTGATGGTGCTTGCACCAAGCATGGGTAGCGGCAAGGGCCATGATAAAGAAATCGAGGTCTAAGACCAAGAGGGGAAACATGGAACATGGGCAAATGAAGCGCGATAACCTCCGCGATAACCTCCGCGATAACTAGTTTTCGCGCGATAACTACCGCGATAACCCCCGCGATAACTAGGTTATCGCGCGATAACCCCCGCGATAACTAGTGCACTTACCCCGTTCTAACTATTTAGAGCACAAAAAGACCAAATTGCAAACAAGTGCAAAACGGGCAATATTGAGCAAACGAGACATGCAAGGCACACTGTTGCATCATAAGGGGAATCTTTGCACTGCGCGCGCACTGCGCGCTACTTTTAGACTATGTTCCCCCCGAAGAGCCCCCAAGCACACCCCTTGGAAACGCCCTTAGAATTAGGTGACCCAAACTGCCCCAGCTCAAGAAAGTTGCAAACTGGGGTTCATAGTACCACTCTCGCTCCTTTAAGGGCGATCTTGGTCAACACCTTAGCAAGTTGGGAGAAGGGTGGGTTAGCATAGCACAACCCCATCGATCTCCAGTAGAAGCGAAAGGCGTTCTTGAGGTATCGCGAATTGTAGAGCTGCATCATATGCTGCTCCTTGCGCGCGAACAACTCCACCTGAACTTCATTCAGGTCTACCACCCCTGCATTCTCGGGGGTCCCCAACAAAGGGGGACAAAATCAGAAGTCAAAACCTCCGCTAGGGGTCACCATGATGCCCCTAGGGGCCCCTAGTATCTCAAAGTATGGGTCTCTAGTACGGCCAGGATCCCCCCATAGCCCGGCCTCCCCCGCCGTAACCCACCATAGCCCGGCCTACCCCGCCGTACCCCGCCTTACCCCGCGATACCCCGCCGTACCCCGCCATAGCCCGGCCTACCCCGCCGTACCTCGCCGTACCCTGCCATAGCCCGGCCTACCCCGCCGTACCCCGCCGTACCCCGCCGTACCCCGCCATAGTCTGGCCTACCCCGGCGTACCCCGCCATACCCCACCGTACCCCGCCATAGCCCGGACTACCCCGCCGTACCTCGCCGTACCCGTCCATGGCCCGGCCTACCCCGCCGTATGCCGCCTACCCCGCCGTATGCCGCCTACCCCGCCGTACCCCGCCGTACCCTGCCATACCCGGCCGTACCCCGCCGTACCCCACCGTACCCCGCCATAGCCCGGCCTACCCCGTCATAGCCCGGCCTACCCCGCCGTACCCCGCCATAGCCCGGCCAACCCCGCCGTACCCCGCCGTACCCCGCCGTACCCCGCCATAGCCCGGCCTACCCCGCCGTACCCCGCCATACCCCGCCGTACCCCGCCGTACCCCGCCATAGCCCAGCCGTACCCCGCCGTACCCCGCCGTACCCCGCCGTACCCCACCGTACCCCGCCATAGCCCGGCCTACCCCGTCATAGCCCGGCCTACCCCGCCGTACCCCGCCATAGCCCGGCCAACCCCGCCGTACCCCGCCGTACCCCGCCGTACCCCACCGTACCCCGCCATAGCCCGGCCTACCCCGCCGTACCCCGCCATACCCCGCCGTACCCCGCCGTACCCCGCCATAGCCCAGCCGTACCCCGCCGTACCCCGCCGTACCCCGCCATACCCCGCCGTACCCGCCGACCTCGCCATACCCCGCCATAGCCCGGCCTACCCCGCCGTAGCCAGGCGTACCCCGCCATAGGCCGGCCTACCCCGCCGTACCCCGCCGTACCCCGCCATAGCCCGGCCTACCCCACCGTAGTCAGCCATAGCCCGTCGTACCCCGCCGTAGCCAGCCGTACCCCGCCATAGACCAGCCTACCCTGCCGTACCCCGCCGTACCGCACCGTCCGCCATACCCCGCCATAGCCCGGCCTGACCCCCGGGCGTACTCCACCCTACCCCGCCGTACCCCGCCGTACCTCACCATAGCCCGGCCTACCCCGCCGTACCCCGCCTTACCCGGCCATAGCCCTGCTTACCCCGCCGTACACCGCCATACCCTGCGGTACCCCGCCGTACCCCGCCGTACCCCGCCATAGCCCGGCCTACCCCACCGTACCCCGCCGTACCCCGCCATAGCCCGTCCTACCCTTCCGTACCCCACCGTACTCCGCCGTACCCCGCCATGGCCCGTCCTACCCTGCCGTACCCCGCCGTACCCCGCCATGGCCCGGCCTAGCCCGCCGTACCCCGCCATAGCCCGTCCTACCACGCCGTACCACGCCCTACCCCGCCATAGCCCGGCATACCCTGCCGTACCCTGCCGTACCCCGCCATAGTCCGGCCTACCCTGCCGTACCCCGCCGTACCCCGCCATAGCCTAGCATGCCACACATCAATAACTACTGGCTGTAAGCATGAAGTGGCCAAGGCCTGCTTGAAACGGTCATCGGCCCGGTTCCGCTTTATGCATATTGTGGACCGACCATGCTGTCGGGTGACATGGACAAGGGCACGAGCCCCAGGGACACAAGTTCCCTGATAAGGCCTTGATTTTGGGCGGCACCCCTTGGCACGTAGGGAGTCACCCAAAATTGGTCACCAACCAACTGATGTTACAACACAAAAATGGACAACTGTCACCCGAATTTGATTAATTGCATCAATGCCAATGATTACATCCATATGGTGTACGGCAAATGGATGTTTTGAATGTTGTCCCTTCTTGGTCAATGAAACCACAAAAAGAGATGCTCATCTCTCAAATCTCAAAACAAACCTCAAAACAGTAGACAAATTGAGTAGTGGGTTCGTCAGGTGTTGTTCCGATTTTTTTGAATGTACATCCCCACCCCCCACCAGCCCGCCCCACCTCGCCCTTCGAGAGTTGCACAAAAGGCAGCATGGTTGTCGGCAAAGAAGTGGGAGCTGGCGGATAAAGGGAATGAAGAAATGCAAATGCTGGCGCAATAGGGCTATGAGGCTGTATGGACTGATTGTTCAGCTCATTTTTGTAAGTGTAGCAAGTGTATGAATGCAGTGTGTATTCCGACTCTGGGTTCGAGTCGCAGTCCAGTTAGATTTGCATTTGTGCCAATCTTGTGATTACATGGAACTCCAAGTAGTGAATACTTAGAAACTTTGCTCGGATTCGCAGTATGTGTACTTAGGTGCCACTAGCGCCACTAGGCGCTGGAAGGGAAGGGGGTGGGTTGGCTCTTACGGCCCAATTCCCACAGTCCCCTTATCTGAGCAACTCATACATGAATTTTGTAAACTAGAAAGGATAGTCTGTTGGCTTGAACTTCCATGGCATGTCTACCTCTTTGGTAATGGTAAGCAGATGTTTTCGCCAACCTAGGCCGTTGGCACGTCGCCCTAAATCTCTCTATGCTGTGCAGGACACCTGTTCTTGTTTCAACTTCTCTTAGGCCTCGAGCTGATTACTGTTGGATATGATGCCTAAATATTTGCATGGTTCTTCATGCGACTGTCAACTTTCATCTCAACTTACAGGGCAATGCGCAAAGCAATAGGTCGCTTCTATTAGCCTTCAACTTATGGAGGAGACTAACAAAAAGGTTGTTTTTTTCAAATGCCGACACATATTGTTGTGATGCCTTCAAAGACAGCGATACAACTTCCACGGCCTCCAAATGGTCATATGCCACTGACCAGTGGGTGAGGGTTAGGGTTTGGGTTTTGTAAAAACACCGTGTCTGTGACGGCTTCTTTTTCTGCTTGGAGGGTAAGGATAGTGGTTGTGAATCACCAGTGGCGGTTGCCGGGTAACGGATGGCGGTTGGAGGCTAACCGACGGCGGTTGGCGGTTGGATGGGAACCGACAGCAGTGTAAGGGTAACCAGCAATGGTTGGAGGGTGGCCAAAAGCGGTTGGAGCGTACCCGACAGCCGTTGGAGGTAACCAATGGCGGGTTGAAGTTGGCGGTTGGAAGGGGGGTTTTAACAAAAAAAAATCTTGCCCCTCAAAAAAACCGTTGGATTCGACACAACGTTTGTGTGTTCTTCCCCCAAAAGGGATCACAATATTTAGCTCCTGATGCTTCTATGGTACCTGTGCTCAGCTGGCCCCTATGGCTGCGGTATCATGTGGGCATGTGGACGCCGTGACTTATGGCACCATGTCCAGGGCAGGGGGGACTCAGGCCGGCCTGGCACTGGGCGGCAGCCACCTGGACAGAGGTGAGCGGAGATCCCCAAAAAGGGCGCGGTGCCGGGGTGCCCAATGGCCAGCCCTATCCCCTTGGTGCTGGCGGGGCAGCAGGGGGGGGACTCGGGTGCCCCTGGTCACCCAACAGCGTTCAGTGCACAGCGCACAGTGCACAGTGGAAGGGAGCAATATTAGTTACTGGCCGCCCAGCGTTCCATTGCGGTCCGGGTTGTGCACTGAATCCAGCGATGTTTGGTCGTTGTGGCACTCGGCACAACCCTGAAAACAAGGTCAGTCTGCGGGGTGGTTTGGTGTGGACTTTATATTTCAATGTTCGCAGTGATCTTTACGCGGATTAGGGTCAAGGCATACGATGTATCGCACCCTCTGGGGCACAAGGGCTATATAGCACAGCAAAGAGGAACGTGCGAGTTGCCTGTGCCGGGGGTGCCAATCAACGTTGACTACATGTGGCGGAATCCCGGGTGTGAGTAGTTATTACTATGTACATCCACTTGACTTGACTACATCCCTCTGGCGACGCGTCCGGCACAGGATAGAAGCCGTAGACTTGAGGTGCCTTCACTGTCTTGGCATGACTCGCTGCAGGAGAACCTGCAAAGCGGGAATGGACCTTTTTGGGGGCACACCGGCTTCAGAGCAGAGAGAGCGTTCAAAAAGATGCGAGCGACCTGTGCGGAGAGCTAGCAGTTGAATGTGTATCTTCCTACCTGCCCTCTCCAGAAGCATGCAATTAACTGGTTTGAATTAGAGAGGTCGCGGTACTCAGCTGTCATGCACCTGACACGCAGGTACCCAGTTCGAATCCTGTGGGCACTGATGAACGAACACCCGGACTGACCTGGCACGACACGAGCGCAACAGCTGGGCATCCACGCTACAAACTGCGGGGCCCTCACAATAACAATAATAAGTCGCTGACCTGGTAAACACACAAGACCACCTCACCTCACCCCACCCCACCTCAAGTCACCTCACCTCACCTCACCCCACCTCACCTCACCTCTCCCCACCTCACCTCACCTCACCTCACCTGACCTCACCTCACCCTGGTGACCTGGCACCAGTCTAAAAACCCTCAGGATGGTAGCTGTGGGACGGATTGCCCACACGCACTGCCACGCTCGAAGCCAGTCGTGATACGTCTCGATTTCTCGTGCGTCTTCCCTGTGTCGGGCCGGGCCCACCCCGCCCGCCAACCGTCCAGGACCCCTCCCTGGGCCAGACATGCAGTCCTGTGGGGGACAGATGCGCATACGTGGCCTCCCCCCGACCGCCAGACGCCAACGTGGCGCCTGCCCCGACAGCTCTGCGCCAACATGGCGCGGGCTCAGTGGCAGGGCACCATCGTGGTGCCGCGAACGTACCCGTGCGCCGTCGTGGCGCGGCCTTCTGGGCAGAGCGCCGTCGTGGCGCGGCCTTCTGGGCAGAGCGCCGTCGTGGCGCGGCCTTCTCGGCAGAGCGCCGCCGCGGCGCCGCCCAAACAATCCAGCGCCAACGTGGTGCCACTTCAGTGGCAGCACACCACCGTGGTGCAGCCAACGTGCACGTGTGCCGCCGTGGCGCAGTGTTCGGGGCACGGCGCCGTCGTGGCATTGCCCAGACAGCCCTATGCCTCTGTGGCGCCAGTTCAGTGGCAGAGCGCCATCGTGGTGCCGCCAACGTACACGTGCGCCATCGTGGCGCAATCCTCAGGGCAGAACGCCACCGCGGCGCTGCCCAGACAGCCTTGCGCCGACGTGGCGCTAGTTCAGTGACATGGCACCACCGTGGTGCAGTCAACGTACACGTGCGCCGTCGTGGCGCAACCTTCAGGGCAGAGCGCCACCGTGGTGCTGCCCAAACGGTCTTCGTGCGCCAGCCAGGCCATGGTGTATCCTCCAGGCCAATACTCGAGGCACCATGGCGGGGTCTGCACCTGGTGCTCCGCCAACCTCCGTGACACCCCGTGCAGAGGTGACGTGTCATCGGCGGTACTCACCGCCTCACGTGCCATCGGCGAACGTCGCCGTCTCGCTCGGGCACCATCGTGGCACCACCTTCTCGGTCACGTGCCGTCTCGGTGCGCGTATCGTAGGGCTCGTCGTTTGGGCCCGGCCCTTGCGGCCGGGCGTCGTCGGTGACCTCCACGGCGGTGCACCACCGTGGTGCTATGGCTGTGACGCACGTCCCGCACTCACAGAACCCGGGGGTGCGCATGATCGTGTAGTGTGACCGTACTCGCGACACCGGCGGTACTCAGCCCGCCGGCAGTGCGCATAGTCGTGCTGGGCCGCGTTCTATTTAGCCCGGCGACGTTTTCAAGTCGGGGGTGATGCCCCGGGAGACCCACACCTTCCGTGCCCGTTGATCTTGGGACGCTACCTCGGGTGGATCCAGGACAGTTCGGAGCGGTCGGTGGCCGGGACCGGAGAGCAGATCGGACCGTAGCGTTGTCGTACACCGACGCTGTGACCCAGACGGCCTGCTGGGAGGGGCGTTCTCAGGTGTGCGACGAGATTCGTCTTACTCTAGCGGAGGTAAGACGGAGGACTCCCTCGGCTGTGCCTGCGTGGGGCCCCCGGGGGACGACGCTAAGGCTCACCGTCCGTGGGACCGCGGCAGGCGCTCCTCCTCCTCATCCTCCTCCTCACCTCACCTCACCTCACCCTGGTGACCTGGCACCAGTATAAAAACCCTCAGGATGGTAGCTGTGGGACGGATTGCCCACACGCACTGCCACGCTCGAAGCCAGTCGTGATACGTCGTGATTCCTCGTGCGTCTTCCCTGTGTCAGGCCGGGCCCACCCCGCCCGCCAACCGTCTAGGACCCCTCCCTGGGCCAGACATGCAGTCCTGTGGGGGACACATGCACCTACGTGGCCTCCCCCGTCCGCCAGACGCCAACGTAGCGCCGGCTCAGTGGCAGGGTACCACCGTGGTGCCGCCGACGAATACGTGCGTCACCGTGACGCGACCGCAAGAGTGGAGCGCCACCGTGGCGCTGTCCCGACAGCTCTGCGCCGACATGGCGCGGGCTCAGTGGCAGGGCACCATCATGGTGCCACGAACGTACCCGTGCGCCGTCGCGGCGCGGCCTTCTGGGCAGAGCGCCGTCGTGGAGCGGCCTTCTCGGCAGAGCGCCGCCGTATCGCCGCCCAAACAATCCAGCGCCAACGTGGCGCCACTTCAGTGGTAGCACACCATTGTGGTACAGCCAACGTGTGCAATCTTCGGGGCACGGCGCCGTCGTGGCATTGCCCAGACAGCCCTATGCCTCTGTGGCGCCAGTTCAGTGGCAGAGCGCCATCGTGGTGCCGCCAACGTACACGTGCGCCATCGTGGCGCAATCTTCAGGGCAGAGCGCCACCGCGGCGCTGCCCAGACAGCCCTGCGCCGACGTGGCGCTGGTTCAGTGACATGGCACCACCGTGGTGCAGTCAACGTACACGGCGCCGTCGTGGCGCAACCTTCAGGGCAGAGCGCCACCGTGGCGCTGCCCAGACGGTTTTCGTGCGCCAGCCTAGGCATGGTGTATCCTCCAGGCCAATACTCGAGGCACCATGGCGGGGTCTGCACCTGGTGCTCTGCCAACCTCCGTGACACCCCGTGCAGAGGTGACGTGTCATCGGCGGTACTCACCGCCTCACGTGCCATCGGCGAACGTCGCCGTCTCGCTCGGGCACCATCGTGGTGCCACTTTCTCAGTCACGTACCGTCTCGGTGCAGGTATCGTAGGGCTCGTCGTTTGGGCCCGGCCTTTGCGGCAGGGCGTCGTCGGTGACCTCCACGGCGGTGCACCACCGTGGTGCTATGGCTGTGACGCACGTCCCGCACGCACAGAACCCGGGGGTACCCAGGCCACCGGCGGTGCGCATGATCGTGTAGTGTGACCGTACTCGCGACACCGGCGGTACTCAGCCCGCCGGCAGTGCGCATAGTCGTGCTGGGCCGCGTTCTATTTAGCCCGGCGACGTTTTCAAGTCGGGGGTGATGCCCCGGGAGACCCACACCTTCCGTGCCCGTTGATCTTGGGACGCTACCTCGGGTGGATCCAGGACAGTTCGGAGCGGTCGGTGGCCGGGACCGGAGAGCAGATCGGACCGTAGCGTTGTCGTACACCGACGCTGTGACCCAGACGGCCTGCTGGGAGGGGCGTTCTCAGGTGTGCGACGAGATTCGTCTTACTCTAGCGGAGGTAAGACGGAGGACTCCCTCGGCTGTGCCTGCGTGGGGCCCCCGGGGGACGACGCTAAGGCTCACCGTCCGTGGGACCGCGGCAGGCGCTTCTCCTCCTCATCCTCCTCCTCACCTCACCTCACCTCACCCTGGTGACCTGGCACCAGTATAAAAACCCTCAGGATGGTAGCTGTGGGACGGATTGCCCACACGCACTGCCACGCTCGAAGCCAGTCGTGATACGTCGTGATTCCTCGTGCGTCTTCCCTGTGTCAGGCCGGGCCCACCCCGCCCGCCAACCGTCTAGGACCCCTCCCTGGGCCAGACATGCAGTCCTGTGGGGGACACATGCACCTACGTGGCCTCCCCCGTCCGCCAGACGCCAACGTAGCGCCGGCTCAGTGGCAGGGTACCACCGTGGTGCCGCCGACGAATACGTGCGTCACCGTGACGCGACCGCAAGAGTGGAGCGCCACCGTGGCGCCGTCCCGACAGCTCTGCGCCGACATGGCGCGGGCTCAGTGGCAGGGCACCATCATGGTGCCACGAACGTACCCGTGCGCCGTCGCGGCGCGGCCTTCTGGGCAGAGCGCCGTCGTGGAGCGGCCTTCTCGGCAGAGCGCCGCCGTAGCGCCGCCCAAACAATCCAGCGCCAACGTGGCGCCACTTCAGTGGTAGCACACCATTGTGGTACAGCCAACGTGTGCAATCTTCGGGGCACGGCGCCGTCGTGGCATTGCCCAGACAGCCCTATGCCTCTGTGGCGCCAGTTCAGTGGCAGAGCGCCATCGTGGTGCCGCCAACGTACACGTGCGCCATCGTGGCGCAATCTTCAGGGCAGAGCGCCACCGCGGCGCTGCCCTGACAGCCCTGCGCCGACGTGGCGCTGGTTCAGTGACATGGCACCACCGTGGTGCAGTCAACGTACACGGCGCCGTCGTGGCGCAACCTTCAGGGCAGAGCGCCACCGTGGCGCTGCCCAGACGGTTTTCGTGCGCCAGCCTAGCTATGGTGTATCCTCCAGGCCAATACTCGAGGCACCATGGCGGGGTCTGCACCTGGTGCTCCGCCAACCTCCGTGACACCCCGTGCAGAGGTGACGTGTCATCGGCGGTACTCACCGCCTCACGTGCCATCGGCGAACGTCGCCGTCTCGCTCGGGCACCATCGTGGTGCCACTTTCTCAGTCACGTACCGTCTCGGTGCAGGTATCGTAGGGCTCGTCGTTTGGGCCCGGCCTTTGCGGCCGGGCGTCGTCGGTGACCTCCACGGCGGTGCACCACCGTGGTGCTATGGCTGTGACGCACGTCCCGCACTCACAGAACCCGGGGGTACCCAGGCCACCGGCGGTGCGCATGATCGTGTAGTGTGACCGTACTCGCGACACCGGCGGTACTCAGCCCGCCGGCAGTGCGCATAGTCGTGCTGGGCCGCGTTCTATTTAGCCCGGCGACGTTTTCAAGTCGGGGGTGATGCCCCGGGAGACCCACACCTTCCGTGCCCGTTGATCTTGGGACGCTACCTCGGGTGGATCCAGGACAGTTCGGAGCGGTCGGTGGCCGGGACCGGAGAGCAGATCGGACCGTAGCGTTGTCGTACACCGACGCTGTGACCCAGACGGCCTGCTGGGAGGGGCGTTCTCAGGTGTGCGACGAGATTCGTCTTACTCTAGCGGAGGTAAGACGGAGGACTCCCTCGGCTGTGCCTGCGTGGGGCCCCCGGGGGACGACGCTAAGGCTCACCGTCCGTGGGACCGCGGCAGGCGCTCCTCCTCCTCATCCTCCTCCTCACCTCACCTCACCTCACCCTGGTGACCTGGCACCAGTATAAAAACCCTCAGGATGGTAGCTGTGGGACGGATTGCCCACACGCACTGCCACGCTCGAAGCCATTCGTGATACGTCGTGATTCCTCGTGCGTCTTCCCTGTGTCAGGCCGGGCCCACCCCGCCCGCCAACCGTCTAGGACCCCTCCCTGGGCCAGACATGCAGTCCTGTGGGGGACACATGCACCTACGTGGCCTCCCCCGTCCGCCAGACGCCAACGTAGCGCCGGCTCAGTGGCAGGGTACCACCGTGGTGCCGCCGACGAATACGTGCGTCACCGTGACGCGACCGCAAGAGTGGAGCGCCACCGTGGCGCTGTCCCGACAGCTCTGCGCCGACATGGCGCGGGCTCAGTGGCAGGGCACCATCATGGTGCCACGAACGTACCCGTGCGCCGTCGCGGCGCGGCCTTCTGGGCAGAGCGCCGTCGTGGAGCGGCCTTCTCAGCAGAGCGCCGCCGTAGCGCCGCCCAAACAATCCAGCGCCAACGTGGTGCCACTTCAGTGGTAGCACACCATTGTGGTACAGCCAACGTGTGCAATCTTCGGGGCACGGCGCCGTCGTGGCATTGCCCAGACAGCCCTATGCCTCTGTGGCGCCAGTTCAGTGGCAGAGCGCCATCGTGGTGCCGCCAACGTACACGTGCGCCATCGTGGCGCAATCTTCAGGGCAGAGCGCCACCGCGGCGCTGCCCAGACAGCCCTGCGCCGACGTGGCGCTAGTTCAGTGACATGGCACCACCGTGGTGCAGTCAACGTACACGGCGCCGTCGTGGCGCAACCTTCAGGGCAGAGCACCACCGTGGCGCTGCCCAGACGGTTTTCGTGCGCCAGCCTAGCCATGGTATATCCTCCAGGCCAATACTCGAGGCACCATGGCGGGGTCTGCACCTGGTGCTCCGCCAACATACGTGACACCCCGTGCAGAGGTGACGTGTCATCGGCGGTACTCACCGCCTCACGTGCCATCGGCGAACGTCGCCGTCTCGCTCGGGCACCATCGTGGTGCCACTTTCTCAGTCACGTACCGTCTCGGTGCAGGTATCGTAGGGCTCGTCGTTTGGGCCCGGCCTTTGCGGCCGGGCGTCGTCGGTGACCTCCACGGCGGTGCACCACCGTGGTGCTATGGCTGTGACGCACGTCCCGCACTCACAGAACCCGGGGGTACCCAGGCCACCGGCGGTGCGCATGATCGTGTAGTGTGACCGTACTCGCGACACCGGCGGTACTCAGCCCGCCGGCAGTGCGCATAGTCGTGCTGGGCCGCGTTCTATTTAGCCCGGCGACGTTTTCAAGTCGGGGGTGATGCCCCGGGAGACCCACACCTTCCGTGCCCGTTGATCTTGGGACGCTACCTCGGGTGGATCCAGGACAGTTCGGAGCGGTCGGTGGCCGGGACCGGAGAGCAGATCGGACCGTAGCGTTGTCGTACACCGACGCTGTGACCCAGACGGCCTGCTGGGAGGGGCGTTCTCAGGTGTGCGACGAGATTCGTCTTACTCTAGCGGAGGTAAGACGGAGGACTCCCTCGGCTGTGCCTGCGTGGGGCCCCCGGGGGACGACGCTAAGGCTCACCGTCCGTGAGACCGCGGCAGGCGCTTCTCCTCCTCATCCTCCTCCTCACCTCACCTCACCTCACCCTGGTGACCTGGCACCAGTATAAAAACCCTCAGGATGGTAGCTGTGGGACGGATTGCCCACACGCACTGCCACGCTCGAAGCCAGTCGTGATACGTCGTGATTCCTCGTGCGTCTTCCCTGTGTCAGGCCGGGCCCACCCCGCCCGCCAACCGTCTAGGACCCCTCCCTGGGCCAGACATGCAGTCCTGTGGGGGACACATGCACCTACGTGGCCTCCCCCGTCCGCCAGACGCCAACGTAGCGCCGGCTCAGTGGCAGGGTACCACCGTGGTGCCGCCGACGAATACGTGCGTCACCGTGACGCGACCGCAAGAGTGGAGCGCCACCGTGGCGCGGTCCCGACAGCTCTGCGCCGACATGGCGCGGGCTCAGTGGCAGGGCACCATCATGGTGCCACGAACGTACCCGTGCGCCGTCGCGGCGCGGCCTTCTGGGCAGAGCGCCGTCGTGGAGCGGCCTTCTCGGCAGCGCGCCGCCGTAGCGCCGCCCAAACAATCCACCGCCAACGTGGCGCCACTTCAGTGGTAGCACACCATTGTGGTACAGCCAACGTGTGCAATCTTCGGGGCACGGCGCCGTCGTGGCATTGCCCAGACAGCCCTATGCCTCTGTGGCGCCAGTTCAGTGGCAGAGCGCCATCGTGGTGCCGCCAACGTACACGTGCGCCATCGTGGCGCAATCTTCAGGGCAGAGCGCCACCGCGGCGCTGCCCAGACAGCCCTGCGCCGACGTGGCGCTGGTTCAGTGACATGGCACCACCGTGGTGCAGTCAACGTACACGGCGCCGTCGTGGCGCAACCTTCAAGGCAGAGCGCCACCGTGGCGCTGCCCAGACGGTTTTCGTGCGCCAGCCTAGGCATGGTGTATCCTCCAGGCCAATACTCGAGGCACCATGGCGGGTCTGCACCTGGTGCTCCGCCAACCTCCGTGACACCCCGTGCAGAGGTGACGTGTCATCGGCGGTACTCACCGCCTCACATGCCATCGGCGAACGTCGCCGTCTCGCTCGGGCACCATCGTGGTGCCACTTTCTCAGTCACGTACCGTCTCGGTGCAGGTATCGTAGGGCTCGTCGTTTGGGCCCGGCCTTTGCGGCCGGGCGTCGTCGGTGACCTCCACGGCGGTGCACCACCGTGGTGCTATGGCTGTGACGCACGTCCCGCACTCACAGAACCCGGGGGTACCCAGGCCACCGGCGGTGCGCATGATCGTGTAGTGTGACCGTACTCGCGACACCGGCGGTACTCAGCCCGCCGGCAGTGCGCATAGTCGTGCTGGGCCACGTTCTATTTAGCCCGGCGACGTTTTCAAGTCGGGGGTGATGCCCCGGGAGACCCACACCTTCCGTGCCCGTTGATCTTGGGACGCTACCTCGGGTGGATCCAGGACAGTTCGGAGCGGTCGGTGGCCGGGACCGGAGAGCAGATCGGACCGTAGCGTTGTCGTACACCGACGCTGTGACCCAGACGGCCTGCTGGGAGGGGCGTTCTCAGGTGTGCGACGAGATTCGTCTTACTCTAGCGGAGGTAAGACGGAGGACTCCCTCGGCTGTGCCTGCGTGGGGCCCCCGGGGGACGACGCTAAGGCTCACCGTCCGTGGGACCGCGGCAGGCGCTCCTCCTCCTCATCCTCCTCCTCACCTCACCTCACCTCACCCTGGTGACCTGGCACCAGTATAAAAACCCTCAGGATGGTAGCTGTGGGACGGATTGCCCACACGCACTGCCACGCTCGAAGCCAGTCGTGATACGTCGTGATTCCTCGTGCGTCTTCCCTGTGTCAGGCCGGGCCCACCCCGCCCGCCAACCGTCTAGGACCCCTCCCTGGGCCAGACATGCAGTCCTGTGGGGGACACATGCACCTACGTGGCCTCCCCCGTCCGCCAGACGCCAACGTAGCGCCGGCTCAGTGGCAGGGTACCACCGTGGTGCCGCCGACGAATACGTGCGTCACCGTGACGCGACCGCAAGAGTGGAGCGCCACCGTGGCGCTGTCCCGACAGCTCTGCGCCGACATGGCGCGGGCTCAGTGGCAGGGCACCATCATGGTGCCACGAACGTACCCGTGCGCCGTCGCGGCGCGGCCTTCTGGGCAGAGCGCCGTCGTGGAGCGGGCTTCTCAGCAGAGCGCCGCCGTAGCGCCGCCCAAACAATCCAGCGCCAACGTGGCGCCACTTCGGTGGTAGCACACCATTGTGGTACAGCCAACGTGTGCAATCTTCGGGGCACGGCGCCGTCGTGGCATTGCCCAGACAGCCCTATGCCTCTGTGGCGCCAGTTCAGTGGCAGAGCGCCATCGTGGTGCCGCCAACGTACACGTGCGCCATCGTGGCGCAATCTTCAGGGCAGAGCGCCACCGCGGCGCTGCCCAGACAGCCCTGCGCCGACGTGGCGCTGGTTCAGTGACATGGCACCACCGTGGTGCAGTCAACGTACACGGCGCCGTCGTGGCGCAACCTTCAGGGCAGAGCGCCACCGTGGCGCTGCCCAGACGGTTTTCGTGCGCCAGCCTAGGCATGGTGTATCCTCCAGGCCAATACTCGAGGCACCATGGCGGGGTCTGCACCTGGTGCTCCGCCAACCTCCGTGACACCCCGTGCAGAGGTGACGTGTCATCGGCGGTACTCACCGCCTCACGTGCCATCGGCGAACGTCGCCGTCTCGCTCGGGCACCATCGTGGTGCCACTTTCTCAGTCACGTACCGTCTCGGTGCAGGTATCGTAGGGCTCGTCGTTTGGGCCCGGCCTTTGCGGCCGGGCGTCGTCGGTGACCTCCACGGCGGTGCACCACCGTGGTGCTATGGCTGTGACGCACGTCCCGCACGCACAGAACCCGGGGGTACCCAGGCCACCGGCGGTGCGCATGATCGTGTAGTGTGACCGTACTCGCGACACCGGCGGTACTCAGCCCGCCGGCAGTGCGCATAGTCGTGCTGGGCCGCGTTCTATTTAGCCCGGCGACGTTTTCAAGTCGGGGGTGATGCCCCGGGAGACCCACACCTTCCGTGCCCGTTGATCTTGGGACGCTACCTCGGGTGGATCCAGGACAGTTCGGAGCGGTCGGTGGCCGGGACCGGAGAGCAGATCGGACCGTAGCGTTGTCGTACACCGACGCTGTGACCCAGACGGCCTGCTGGGAGGGGCGTTCTCAGGTGTGCGACGAGATTCGTCTTACTCTAGCGGAGGTAAGACGGAGGACTCCCTCGGCTGTGCCTGCGTGGGGCCCCCGGGGGACGACGCTAAGGCTCACCGTCCGTGGGACCGCGGCAGGCGCTCCTCCTCCTCATCCTCCTCCTCACCTCACCTCACCTCACCCTGGTGACCTGGCACCAGTATAAAAACCCTCAGGATGGTAGCTGTGGGACGGATTGCCCACACGCACTGCCACGCTCGAAGCCAGTCGTGATACGTCGTGATTCCTCGTGCGTCTTCCCTGTGTCAGGCCGGGCCCACCCCGCCCGCCAACCGTCTAGGACCCCTCCCTGGGCCAGACATGCAGTCCTGTGGGGGACACATGCACCTACGTGGCCTCCCCCGTCCGCCAGACGCCAACGTAGCGCCGGCTCAGTGGCAGGGTACCACCGTGGTGCCGCCGACGAATACGTGCGTCACCGTGACGCGACCGCAAGAGTGGAGCGCCACCGTGGCGCTGTCCCGACAGCTCTGCGCCGACATGGCGCGGGCTCAGTGGCAGGGCACCATCATGGTGCCACGAACGTACCCGTGCGCCGTCGCGGCGCGGCCTTCTGGGCAGAGCGCCGTCGTGGAGCGGCCTTCTCGGCAGAGCGCCGCCGTAGCGCCGCCCAAACAATCCAGCGCCAACGTGGCGCCACTTCAGTGGTAGCACACCATTGTGGTACAGCCAACGTGTGCAATCTTCGGGGCACGGCGCCGTCGTGGCATTGCCCAGACAGCCCTATGCCTCTGTGGCGCCAGTTCAGTGGCAGAGCGCCATCGTGGTGCCGCCAACGTACACGTGCGCCATCGTGGCGCAATCTTCAGGGCAGAGCGCCACCGCGGCGCTGCCCAGACAGCCCTGCGCCGACGTGGCGCTGGTTCAGTGACATGGCACCACCGTGGTGCAGTCAACGTACACGGCGCCGTCGTGGCGCAACCTTCAGGGCAGAGCGCCACCGTGGCGCTGCCCAGACGGTTGTCGTGCGCCAGCCTAGGCATGGTGTATCCTCCGGGCCAATACTCGAGGCACCATGGCGGGGTCTGCACCTGGTGCTCCGCCAACCTCCGTGACACCCCGTGCAGAGGTGACGTCTCATCGGCGGTACTCACCGCCTCACATGCCATCGGCGAACGTCGCCGTCTCGCTCGGGCACCATCGTGGTGCCACTTTCTCAGTCACGTACCGTCTCGGTGCAGGTATCGTAGGGCTCGTCGTTTGGGCCCGGCCTTTGCGGCCGGGCGTCGTCGGTGACCTCCACAGCGGTGCACCACCGTGGTGCTATGGCTGTGACGCACGTCCCGCACTCACAGAACCCGGGGGTACCCAGGCCACCGGCGGTGCGCATGATCGTGTAGTGTGACCGTACTCACGACACTGGCGGTACTCAGCCCGCCGGCAGTGCGCATAGTCGTGCTGGGCCGCGTTCTATTTAGCCCGGCGACGTTTTCAAGTCGGGGGTGATGCCCCGGGAGACCCACACCTTCCGTGCCCGTTGATCTTGGGACGCTACCTCGGGTGGATCCAGGACAGTTCGGAGCGGTCGGTGGCCGGGACCGGAGAGCAGATCGGACCGTAGCGTTGTCGTACACCGACGCTGTGACCCAGACGGCCTGCTGGGAGGGGCGTTCTCAGGTGTGCGACGAGATTCGTCTTACTCTAGCGGAGGTAAGACGGAGGACTCCCTCGGCTGTGCCTGCGTGGGGCCCCCGGGGGACGACGCTAAGGCTCACCGTCCGTGGGACCGCGGCAGGCGCTCCTCCTCCTCATCCTCCTCCTCACCTCACCTCACCTCACCCTGGTGACCTGGCACCAGTATAAAAACCCTCAGGATGGTAGCTGTGGGACGGATTGCCCACACGCACTGCCACGCTCGAAGCCAGTCGTGATACGTCGTGATTCCTCGTGCGTCTTCCCTGTGTCAGGCCGGGCCCACCCCGCCCGCCAACCGTCTAGGACCCCTCCCTGGGCCAGACATGCAGTCCTGTGGGGGACACATGCACCTACGTGGCCTCCCCCGTCCGCCAGACGCCAACGTAGCGCCGGCTCAGTGGCAGGGTACCACCGTGGTGCCGCCGACGAATACGTGCGTCACCGTGACGCGACCGCAAGAGTGGAGCGCCACCGTGGCGCTGTCCCGACAGCTCTGCGCCGACATGGCGCGGGCTCAGTGGCAGGGCACCATCATGGTGCCACGAACGTACCCGTGCGCCGTCGCGGCGCGGCCTTCTGGGCAGAGCGCCGTCGTGGAGCGGCCTTCTCGGCAGAGCGCCGCCGTAGCGCCGCCCAAACAATCCAGCGCCAACGTGGCGCCACTTCAGTGGTAGCACACCATTGTGGTACAGCCAACGTGTGCAATCTTCGGGGCACGGCGCCGTCGTGGCATTGCCCAGACAGCCCTATGCCTCTGTGGCGCCAGTTCAGTGGCAGAGCGCCATCGTGGTGCCGCCAACGTACACGTGCGCCATCGTGGCGCAATCTTCAGGGCAGAGCGCCACCGCGGCGCTGCCCAGACAGCCCTGCGCCGACGTGGCACTGGTTCAGTGACATGGCACCACCGTGGTGCAGTCAACGTACACGGCGCCGTCGTGGCGCAACCTTCAGGGCAGAGCGCCACCGTGGCGCTGCCCAGACGGTTTTCGTGCGCCAGCCTAGGCATGGTGTATCCTCCAGGCCAATACTCGAGGCACCATGGCGGGGTCTGCACCTGGTGCTCCGCCAACCTCCGTGACACCCCGTGCAGAGGTGACGTGTCATCGGCGGTACTCACCGCCTCACGTGCCATCGGCGAACGTCGCCGTCTCGCTCGGGCACCATCGTGGTGCCACTTTCTCAGTCACGTACCGTCTCGGTGCAGGTATCGTAGGGCTCGTCGTTTGGGCCCGGCCTTTGCGGCCGGGCGTCGTCGGTGACCTCCACGGCGGTGCACCACCGTGGTGCTATGGCTGTGACGCACGTCCCGCACTCACAGAACCCGGGGGTACCCAGGCCACCGGCGGTGCGCATGATCGTGTAGTGTGACCGTACTCGCGACACCGGCGGTACTCAGCCCGCCGGCAGTGCGCATAGTCGTGCTGGGCCGCGTTCTATTTAGCCCGGCGACGTTTTCAAGTCGGGGGTGATGCCCCGGGAGACCCACACCTTCCGTGCCCGTTGATCTTGGGACGCTACCTCGGGTGGATCCAGGACAGTTCGGAGCGGTCGGTGGCCGGGACCGGAGAGCAGATCGGACCGTAGCGTTGTCGTACACCGACGCTGTGACCCAGACGGCCTGCTGGGAGGGGCGTTCTCAGGTGTGCGACGAGATTCGTCTTACTCTAGCGGAGGTAAGACGGAGGACTCCCTCGGCTGTGCCTGCGTGGGGCCCCCGGGGGACGACGCTAAGGCTCACCGTCCGTGGGACCGCGGCAGGCGCTCCTCCTCCTCATCCTCCTCCTCACCTCACCTCACCTCACCCTGGTGACCTGGCACCAGTATAAAAACCCTCAGGATGGTAGCTGTGGGACGGATTGCCCACACGCACTGCCACGCTCGAAGCCATTCGTGATACGTCGTGATTCCTCGTGCGTCTTCCCTGTGTCAGGCCGGGCCCACCCCGCCCGCCAACCGTCTAGGACCCCTCCCTGGGCCAGACATGCAGTCCTGTGGGGGACACATGCACCTACGTGGCCTCCCCCGTCCGCCAGACGCCAACGTAGCGCCGGCTCAGTGGCAGGGTACCACCGTGGTGCCGCCGACGAATACGTGTGTCACCGTGACGCGACCGCAAGAGTGGAGCGCCACCGTGGCGCCGTCCCGACAGCTCTGCGCCGACATGGCGCGGGCTCAGTGGCAGGGCACCATCATGGTGCCACGAACGTACCCGTGCGCCGTCGCGGCGCGGCCTTCTGGGCAGAGCGCCGTCGTGGAGCGGCCTTCTCGGCAGAGCGCCGCCGTAGCGCCGCCCAAACAATCCAGCGCCAACGTGGTGCCACTTCAGTGGCAGCACACCATTGTGGTACAGCCAACGTGTGCAATCTTCGGGGCACGGCGCCGTCGTGGCATTGCCCAGACAGCCCTATGCCTCTGTGGCGCCAGTTCAGTGGCAGAGCGCCATCGTGGTGCCGCCAACGTACACGTGCGCCATCGTGGCGCAATCTTCAGGGCAGAGCGCCACCGCGGCGCTGCCCAGACAGCCCTGCGCCGACGTGGCGCTGGTTCAGTGACATGGCACCACCGTGGTGCAGTCAACGTACACGGCGCCGTCGTGGCGCAACCTTCAGGGCAGAGCGCCACCGTGGCGCTGCCCAGACGGTTTTCGTGCGCCAGCCAGGCCATGGTGTATCCTCCAGGCCAATACTCGAGGCACCATGGCGGGGTGTGCACCTGGTGCTCCGCCAACCTCCGTGACACCCCGTGCAGAGGTGACGTGTCATCGGCGGTACTCACCGCCTCACGTGCCATCGGCGAACGTCGCCGTCTCGCTCGGGCACCATCGTGGTGCCACTTTCTCAGTCACGTACCGTCTCGGTGCAGGTATCGTAGGGCTCGTCGTTTGGGCCCGGCCTTTGCGGCCGGGCGTCGTCGGTGACCTCCACGGCGGTGCACCACCGTGGTGCTATGGCTGTGACGCACGTCCCGCACTCACAGAACCCGGGGGTACCCAGGCCACCGGCGGTGCGCGTGATCGTGTAGTGTGACCGTACTCGCGACACCGGCGGTACTCAGCCCGCCGGCAGTGCGCATAGTCGTGCTGGGCCGCGTTCTATTTAGCCCGGCGACGTTTTTAAGTCGGGGGTGATGCCCCGGGAGACCCACACCTTCCGTGCCCGTTGATCTTGGGACGCTACCTCGGGTGGATCCAGGACAGTTCGGAGCGGTCGGTGGCCGGGACCGGAGAGCAGATCGGACCGTAGCGTTGTCGTACACCGACGCTGTGACCCAGACGGCCTGCTGGGAGGGGCGTTCTCAGGTGTGCGACGAGATCCGTCTTACTCTAGCGGAGGTAAGACGGAGGACTCCCTCGGCTGGTCTGCGTGGGACCCCCGGGGGATGACGCCAAGGCCCATCGTCCGTGGGACTGCGGCAGGCGCTCCTCCTCATCCTCCTCCTCCTCCTCCTCCTCACCTCACCTCACCTCACCCCACCCCACCTCACCTCACCTCACCTCACCTCACCTCACCTCACCTCACCTCACCTCACCCCACCTCACCTCACCCCACCTCACCTCACCTCACCTCACCTCACCTCACCTCACCCCACCTTGTTTGAAGCACTTCAGGGTCGGTGGGCATCAAAAGCTCAGTGACTCTGAACGATGGAATTGAACTTACGTTCATTACATAAAGATGTATTACATTTTCATTGTCCTCAGGTCCCATGTCGGAGCCGTCAGTCACGCACGAAGCTGCGCAGTCGTGCGTGCCACTGTCACTCAGCAGAGGGCTGCGGGTTTGAGGCGTGTCCCAAGGCATGACTGGCACTCGGGCCCCCGGCACCCTTCATTTCGCCGGTACTCTGTGCCCTGGGAGGCTCCTGGACGTCCCCCATAGAACTCTGGCGCAGCAAGTCTCCGTCATACGCCGCGCAGAGGTTGGCCTTCAGGTCGCTGCTGCTCTCCGTTCCCGACGGTGCCAGGCTGTCCCCCAGAGAACTGGGGTACAACAGGTCTGTGCCCGGAGTCGAGCAGACGGTGTCGTCCGCGTCGTAAACCAGGAAAGAAATGCGCTCCCGTTCCGCAGCGCGCCTCAGCTGCAACGCACGCATCGCCTCCTGCAACGACCAAACGGAAGCCAATGGGCCCAGCGCATCTCGCCGGAATCCCCCCCACACAGTGAAGCCTCCACAAACCGCACCGCATTTTGCATCATTCATCCCAAGCCGTACGATGAAGAGCACTTGACAAATGCTTGGTGTCTTTGCGACAGGGAGTTGTTTGATTTGTATGCGCTCCTTGGCCCTAGGGGTGCACCGCAGAGCCAACCGCATACAAATTCCACGGACAGTAGCTCCGCAGCAGTCACCAAAAACATATGGGCATTGGCAGTAGCAGCCGTTACAACATTGTCGCTGACATTGTCGCCCCACTGAATAATCTCCAGGCAAAGCTTGGATCGCGCTGCTGCTGCTGCGGCTGCGGCTCTTGTCGTTGTCGTTGGCGTTGTCGTTGTCGTTGTCGTTGTCGTTGTCGTTGTCGTTGTCGTTGTCATCCTCGTCCTCGTCCTCATCGTCGTCGGTCTTGTTGTGGTTGTTGTTGTTGTTGTTGTTGCTGTGGTTGTTGTTGTTGTTGTTGTTGTTGTTGTTGTTGTTTTTGTTGTTGTTGTTGTTGTTGTTGTTGTTGTTGTTGTTGTTGTTGTTGCTGTTGTTGTGGTTGTTGTGGTTGTTGTTGTTGTTGTTGTTGTTGTTGTTGTTGTTGTTGTTGTTGTTGTTGTTGTTGTTGTTGTTGTTGTTGTTGTTGTTGTTGTTGTTGTTGTTGCTGTGGTTGTTGTTGTTGTTGGGTGACCAGCGGCGCCGGTCTCACCACGGCACACACACTTCGCGACCTCTGGAACCCAGGCATTTGGCAGTACAGAGTTTAATTTGGGCAGGGGGGGGGGCGGGGTGAGGAGAGCACATGTCTGCACATCTCCAACTTTGCTCTGTGGCTGTGTGTGCTCAGCGCAGCACCACGGCTGGCCACACAATACTGCGTACCTTCTCCAGCACTATCCCACAGCATCCCACTGCAGCCCCCGTCCCCACCGTCCGCACAGTCAGGAAGGGTGCTGCGTCCCCTCCAAGCGCCTTCGGTTACCCTCCAACCGCCGTCGGTAACGTTGGTTACCCTCCAACCGCCGCCGGATCTCCCTCCTAGCGCCGTCGGTTACCCTCCAACCGCCGCCGGATCTCCCTCCTAGCGCCGTCGGTTACACTCCAACTGCCGCCGGATCTCCCTCCTAGCGCCGTCGGTTACACTCCAACCGCCGCCGGATCTCCCTCCTAGCGCCGTCGGTCACACTCCAACCGCCACCGGCTACCCTCCAACCGCCGTCGGTTACACTCCAACCGCCACCGGCTACCCTCCAACCGCCGTCGGTTACACTCCAACCGCCACCGGCTACCCTCCAACCGCCGCCGGTTACCCTCCAACCGCCGTCGCGGGTACGCCAAGCGTACAACCATCACGCCCCACGTAGAATAAAAGGCAAGTGTGCACTGCGCACACCTTATAACCCCAGTTGACTGCAAGCACACAAAACGCACACAGGTTGACTGAGATCATGGCGATGAGGATCTGGTTGCTGTCAACGTCACCAATGACAATCAACAAGGCGCAAGTCATGGCAATGGCAGCGAGGGTGACTTCATCAAAGCGCCCTGCAGCAGCCTCTGCGTACGCGTGTACCTACGGCAACGCAAACCACGTGAAGCAGAGCCAGTCCCAGGCCCAACCTGAGGCAAAACTCACCAAATGGGTCCCTTTGCAGGTAGAGCACAACCCCCGGGGCCACTGAATGGGGGGTGGGAGGCAATCCGCAACCGTCGGAAACCAGAGCGATGAGTGCACCCACGCAATCTGCGGCAGGTGGAATGACGGTGGTCGAGGACTCAGCAACAGCCCCGAGTGCGTGGGCAACTCAGCGGCGGCTCAACACCGTGACACGAATATGGGGGGCGGGGGGGGGTGTACGGGGATTACTTGGCCGGGGACAATTTCGGGAGTGGAAAAGTTCGTGACCCTTGAGAATCCCAAAGCTCCAACGACCTCAAGTGCGAAATGACGTGCAAGCCCATGCTCCATCAGGTCAAAGCTGCCACTGAAAGCACCGTCAGGTCACGGCATCTTTGAAGGTCAACAAGCCTTGTGATGTCCCTGGGCTGCCCGGTCTGCAGCCCCAGCCCCTGTGAGTGGGGCCGCGGGGGTGGGCCTCTGTTGCACAGCAGCATGGGCATCTTCACTGCACCGCCGACAACCCCCAAATGTCGCCAGGGGAAAATGGCATCTCTGAACCACAAAAATTTCCCACGAAACCCCCCCCCCACTTCCCCTGTACCTCCCGAGGCCTTGTGCCAACCCCCCCGCCCCCTGTACTGGGGGTGTACTGGTGACGACTGAGGGCCACGGTGCACCACTGACCGTCTCCCGGGGGGGCACAGCCAGCGGCTGGGCATTGGGTGGACGCAGTTTGAGGCCGTTCAGACAGTCGGAATGAGAGCCGAGACGCACACACAAACACACATATGAGAGCAAAGGCACAGCGGAGTGTCAATCCTCATCAGCCCAGTGCACACACACACACTTCGTGCGGGAAAACCAGTGGGGACCAAACGCGGGGCACAACGTCAGTGAAGACGAAAGCAGGCGAAGGCAGAGCACTGGTCACCGAGACAATTTCATCAGGCCATTAACAAAAAGGTAGGCAAGGTCCTTTCTGAGACAGACCCACACACACACACACACACAGTCTTCATGCGAAGGCGAGGCGACCAACACGCGTTGAGGACCGCGAGATCAAACAGAGCAAAGAAAGGCGGTTGAAGAAAACTCCTCAGGAACTGCAGAGCAGTCCTGGACGTCTGTTGGCCCGTTGAAGACGGCACAGTGCACAGACACACACACACGCACGCACCGAAGGGGCAGGGGGCATCCCGTGCCCACGAAAATCTGAATGTATCAGTTCTGGCTCGACAAAACCCGTGCCATTTCTCAGAAGCGAGCGAACAAATTACGCACGGTTGGCACAACTTGCACATGAGAAACAGTGGACAGTGGACGGTTGCTGTCATTTCCTGGAGGACTTTCCTGGGGGCATCAACCAGCCCTCTTGTCTGCACCCCATCGAATGGCACGGGAACACTTCGAATGAGGAAAGCCCACTTCAGCACCTCTGCGACTTCCGTGGGTAACTAATTATTGTTCAGCGAATCCTCTGCCATGGCACCAGTGAGCAAAGCGCACCCCATACCCGTGCACATCGTTAAAAACACCGAACAAATGGCGCACAAAAATTCGCACGGAAGTCGTGCAACAGGAATCCCACCCTCTTTACGTCCCCCATCCCCCGGTACTTGTGCAGGAACAGACAGACACACGCGAGCAGCGCAGAGGCACGTGGAGGATTGTTGCACCGCGGGCACGAGGAGCAACGGTCTGTCCGTTCCAAACCACCTCCTAAGGCCGGATGAGCAAATCAAAAGAAAACAATCAACACCGTGATCGTGTCATGAAGTCATAAGGCTAGGCGCCAAAAAAACAGACTCCCAGAAAGACACACACACAGACACACCCAGACACACCCACACCCACCCACCCACACACACACACACACACAATTTGCAAACAAACAGACGAGCAGCACAACGCCAGGTCCGAATGTCAATTCCTCGTCAGCTGGTCATCAAAAAAGACAGAGCATGTTCAACGCCAGTAGGCACCTTTCTGCGGGGACAGGCGCGCAGCAGGTTCCTCAGCCTACGAAAGAAGAAGGACGGTGCTGCCCTTTGGCAGAACCGACCTGAGGTTACGACGACGTCAGCCCTGGTTCACCCCAGTGCATCCCCGGCATGTCACATGCAACGTATACGACCAGTCAGGCTCCTACCCCAGTCGTTTGCTTTTGTCCTGCTACCTTCCCCTTCCCTCGCCCCAGTGAGGACTGTGGTAACGGCAGTTCATCCACAGATTCGTGCAAGGGCGCGATCATTGACGCCCCACACACACACACATTGTACAGCTCAAGATGGAAAAGGCAGTCATTCAGCACAGTTGCAGTCCTGTGTATGGCAACCCTCAACCAATCGGTCCAGAGATCCCACACACACACACACACACCCACACACACAGAGAGAGAGAGAGAGAGGAAACAGGACCGGCCACACAACAACATCCTGGTGCCCGGCACAGCGTTGGGTTCTGAAGATCAACAGCACAGCAGTCTCACAACCACACCGCACTTCAGGCACCTGAAGCTCAAGGTTGATGAACAAGAGCGCCACGATGATCAGGGCGCCAAACAGGACATACAGATTCACTTGGTACCCGATGGTGATGACCAGCACAAAGATATACTTGCGCAGATTGATGACCAGCTCCCAATACCCCGCGTACCAATTGTATGCGGTGTACAAGAACCCCCAGTGCATCAGCGTGCGCTCCTGAACAGACGCAATCGAAGTCAAGGCCAGTCATAAATGCCACCATCTCCGGTGTGCACCCTCTTGCAGAGGCAGGACAGGGAAGGAATGCACCGCTGACTCGCATCTACGCAGCGTAGCCGAACTGCAGAGCGCACATGGGGCAACCACCTACCGGGCGCTCGTCAACCCCGATGCTGCCATTTGCAGCACGTGAGATCATAAATAGTGAATGGCATGGGGTCCGCAGGCAGCCTTGGCCAAGGGTCATGTCCCTCAGGCCGAAGGATGTGCTGCGAGCCATAACTCAGAAATAGTGGCCGACCCACCTGAGCTGTACCCCTGACTCATCGTCGTTGTTCATCGTTATCCGGCGTGATTCATGTAGAATCAGTGGTAAACCAATAGTTTGGCTATGCCATGCCCACACTCACGTTAGGTCACACACGTCCACACATTCACACACTCATACTCAGAGTCACACTCTGCGAGGGAGACCAAACCAATCTGCACGCCAGTGGTGGGGCATCTTGAGGGGCCATGGAGTTGCCAGGAGGTTAGACTGGAGCAGTGCCTGAGTCATCGGGTTTTCATATGAGGCAGAGGACATGGCCGTGGGGGAAGAGCTCGACCCATCCATTCTCTTCATCTTCTTCTTGTCTACTCTGTCCTCCCCTCATCTTCACTAACTCTCCTGTCGTCTCTGCCCCTTACCATGCTCCTCCTCTCTCTGTTCGTACTGCCTATCAAACCCTTTCTTTGAGGAGCAAGAAAGAGGACAGCTAAGGTCGCCCAGATGTCGAAAAAGAGCACAATGTTTGCATGGACCACGGGTTGAATGGTGATGGACTGGACCGAGGACCCTTCTGATGTGTTCATAGACAACTGGTTGCTCTGACATACCCCCCCCCCCCCCTCCCGCTTGCGAGAGAACAACGGTACAAGCACTGGAAATGACTGGAACAACCTGACGTCCTGGCTCCTGTTGTTCTGACATGGGTGTTGTTGACAGGCACCCTGGGAAAACAGAAGCACTCCCCGGTCCATATGTGATGACTGGCACGCTGAGGCAACCCGACGGATGGCACCAAGCAGCATGAGAGTCATCAGCATGTGGGGGTCGCCTGTTGTGATCCCAGACCCCCCGACAGGGCTGTGGTGGCCGGAGGACCCCAAGGAGGGGGGGGATTAGGGGGCAGGTGGTATTTGTGTGGAAGGGCACATGGCCCCCTGGTCCTTTCCAGGCATGCAACACACAGACAGTTGCATGCGCCTTGGCCTCTTTTCAGGCCACAGCCCATCCCAAAAAAAGGGGGGGTGAGAACCCCATAACCCCAACTCGAGGGGCCATACCAAAGTGCAGGAGGCCATAACCCCAACTCAGGGGGTCCCCAACATGGGGCTCCCTGTGGCTCCCTATGGCTCCATAACCTGTGCAAGCCAATTTTCCACCCCAATTGGGTGCATGCATAAAAAAAATTTTCTGGAGCCTTTGGCGCCAAGACTCGAGACAACAATGGTCAGGACCTATGTGGTAGCCGGAGGCCTTGAGGAGGGGGGGGACTGTTGGGGTCAGGTACCTGAACAGGCAACACCCCATCATCCCCAGCCCGGGGGGAGGGGGGGGGGGTCAGAACCAAATTGATGACCTGATCAAGGAACTTGTTACAGAGGAAGTACAAGGTACGACAATTTGACCGACTCATCAAATGGGGGAGAACCGAACTTCACGCGATGCACGAGGGGTGTTAGAAGTGTATGTTGGTGAAAATTGACATGGGTGCCATCAGAAAGCATGATCGCCGGAAGTTCCCTGCTGTTGCCTTTTCAAGGGTCCGTTACGACCTCTTTAGCCCAAATGGGTGTTCTCCTGCATGGCTGCTATCAATTTGCGGTGGCATTTGGCTAGCAATTGTTAATTCCTGGTGGCATCTAGATGGTTGTTGTCCATTCCTGGTGGCATCTAGATGGTTGCCGTTGATTCCTGGTGCCCCCCAATTTGTTGCTCGGGTACTACTCAAGGAAATCTTTACGACCAATGCTCAGGTGGCACCACTTTAACCATTTCTTCCACGTCCTGGTACGAGGTACGACATGATCGAGTCGAGTCCCAGTACTTCTGCCCCCCGGCCCAGCCCCAAAATCACAGAAAAAAGTTGATGTTCACGGACAACCAGAAAATGGAGGTGCCAAATTCAATGGTTCCAAAAGCCGCGGAAACAGCAACCTTGTGTTGTTCTCACAAGGGCGCTGTTCTCGCAGCGGCGGGGGTGGTGGTGGTGGTGGTGTGCATGCCATAAACGCTGAATGAGGATGTTGGTTGATACTTCCGGGTGTACACATGTGTTCGCCTTTTGAGAAGGGAGTCCTCCACTTGTAGATATGTGGGTTGGGTGCCCAGCCATTGAATTGGGGGTAAGAAGGTGGGTCCAAACATCTGCGAGCGATGGGCAGCCCCCAGCAGCTGGGGAGATGTCAGATTTCTAGCCGGCAGCGCCAATCAGCCTCTCGCCACTGGTACCACTGACTCGTGTTGAGTCAGTCGGTGTTATGGTTGTGCTAGTGGAACCCCAGGACTTGCCCTGGTTCACGGATATGTGATCGGTCCTCACCGAGGAGGGGCGACTGCCCCCACCATTGGCCACAGGTCCATCCAGACAGGCACCCCTTGCAAACGGTGGACTGACCGTATACAACGGTGGCATCGGGTGCCCGGTGCCCGTCCCCAGGGTCTGTTCCCCTAGTCAGGCCTCCTAACAACCACTTTGATTCCCTCTCTCCTCCCTCCTGTCCCCTTGTGCCCCCAGCACCTCACCTGGCGTCCCCTGCCTCTGCCCTCCCCAGTGCCCTCCCCCGGTAGCTCTGGCGACCCACCTGCCTCCCGGGCTATTCCCTCCCCGCCTCTGCAGTCTACTGCCTGGTTTTCACCATTCAGGGGGGTTCTGTGTTGGTGCTGTTGTGTTGGGGATGCTGTGGTTTTGGCCACTTGCTTCTGCTGGCCCACATATCCCGGCCTGTTCCGGGCGTGTACTCATGGTGCTGTGGGGTGTGGTTACCGTAGCTGGAGCAGCGGTGGTATACTGTGCACGTAGCGCCCGCCGTCAGTGTAAGGGTTCAGGACCGGGGCTAGTTCGCCACTTGCCCCACAAACCCCTGTTGAATCAGTTGGCGTTCTGGTTGTGCCAGTGGACCCCCGGGACGGGGGCCCCACACAGCTGCTACACAAAGCCCCACGCTCGACACCTGGTGCAGACGGAGGTGGTTCTTCAGAACGGGAATAGTGGCTGCCAGGGGCACGAGGGACGACCAGAACACCACGCCAGAGATGCCAAAGGCCAACATGACCGTGTAACCAGCGCTGCCGCAGACTATAGACGTGTCAGTCGTGAGGTACTTGGCGCATGTCTCAGGCGTGCGGCCATCACAAATGGTATCGGTGCACAGGAATATCTGACAGATGCCGACGACCGTGGCCGGGCCCACCAGGCGGTACGCCTCCCAGAGATGAATCAAGAGCACCGTTCTGAAAGGGACGGTCGAACCGGAAATGTAGGCCTGGACGGAGACCCGCCTGTGCTTGTGGAGGGTCCGGTTGTGTGGGGGGTGCAGGGACGTATCGCACTGGGAGCACAGCGCCCGCTGCTCCTCAAAGCAATACCACCGGGCGAAGGTGCGCTGGCAGTGGTCGCAGGGTCGGTGGCCACTGCAGTCCAACAGCCCCGAATCTCCGGGGTTTTCGATGGAGGGTTTGTGGGTCCGTTTGAACACCTGCAAGACAAAAGGGCCCACGTGCAACTTGGGCCATAGATGGTACACCTACGGGTACCCACTCATTGCACAACACACATGCATAACCCACTCATTGCACAACACACATGCATAACCCACTCATTGCACAACACACATGCATAACCTACTCATTGCACAACACACATGCATAACCCACTCATTGCACAACACACATGCATAACCCACTCATTGCACAACACACATGCATAACCCACTCATTGCATGACACACATGCATAACCCACTCATTGCACAACACACATGCATAACCCACTCATTGCACAACACACATGCATAACCCACTCATTGCACAACACACATGCATAACCTACTCATTGCACAACACACATGCATAACCCACTCATTGCACAACACACATGCATAACCCACTCATTGCACAACACACATGCATAACCCACTCATTGCACAACACACATGCATAACCCACTCATTGCACAACACACATGCATAACCCACTCATTGCACAACACACATGCATAACCCACTCATTGCACAACACACATGCATAACCCACTCATTGCACAACACACATGCATAACCCACTCATTGCACAACACACATGCATAACCCACTCATTGCACAACACACATGCATAACCCACTCATTGCACAACACACATGCATAACCCACTCATTGCACAACACACATGCATAACCCACTCATTGCACAACACACATGCATAACCCACTCATTGCACAACACACATGCATAACCCACTCATTGCACAACACACATGCATAACCCACTCATTGCACAACACACATGCATAACCTACTCATTGCACAACACACATGCATAACCCACTCATTGCACAACACACATGCATAACCCACTCATTGCACAACACACATGCATAACCTACTCATTGCACAACACACATGCATAACCCACTCATTGCACAACACACATGCATACCCCACTCATTGCACAACACACATGCATAACCCACTCATTGCACAACACACATGCATAACCCACTCATTGCACAACACACATGCATAACCCACTCATTGCACAACACACATGCATAACCCACTCATTGCACAACACACATGCATAACCTACTCATTGCACAACACACATGCATAACCCACTCATTGCACAACACACATGCATAACCCACTCATTGCACAACACACATGCATAACCCACTCATTGCACAACACACATGCATAACCCACTCATTGCACAACACACATGCATAACCCACTCATTGCACAACACACATGCATAACCCACTCATTGCACAACACACATGCATAACCCACTCATTGCACAACACACATGCATAACCCACTCATTGCACAACACACATGCATAACCCACTCATTGCACAACACACATGCATAACCCACTCATTGCACAACACACATGCATAACCTACTCATTGCACAACACACATGCATAACCCACTCATTGCACAACACACATGCATAACCCACTCATTGCACAACACACATGCATAACCCACTCATTGCACAACACACATGCATAACCTACTCATTGCACAACACACATGCATAACCCACTCATTGCACAACACACATGCATAACCCACTCATTGCATGACACACATGCATAACCCACTCATTGCACAACACACATGCATAACCCACTCATTGCATGACACACATGCATAACCCACTCATTGCATGACACACATGCATAACCCACTCATTGCACAACACACATGCATAACCCACTCATTGCACAACACACATGCATAACCCACTCATTGCATGACACACATGCATAACCCACTCATTGCACAACACACATGCATAACCCACTCATTGCACAACACACATGCATAACCCACTCATTGCACAACACACATGCATAACCCACTCATTGCACAACACACATGCATAACCCACTCATTGCACAACACACATGCATAACCCACTCATTGCATGACACACATGCATAACCCACTCATTGCACAACACACATGCATAACCCACTCATTGCACAACACACATGCATAACCCACTCATTGCACAACACACATGCATAACCCACTCATTGCACAACACACATGCATAACCCACTCATTGCACAACACACATGCATAACCCACTCATTGCATGACACACATGCATAACCCACTCATTGCACAACACACATGCATAACCCACTCATTGCACAACACACATGCATAACCCACTCATTGCACAACACACATGCATAACCTACTCATTGCACAACACACATGCATAACCCACTCATTGCACAACACACATGCATAACCCACTCATTGCACAACACACATGCATAACCCACTCATTGCACAACACACATGCATAACCCACTCATTGCATGACACACATGCATAACCCACTCATTGCACAACACACATGCATAACCCACTCATTGCACAACACACATGCATAACCCACTCATTGCACAACACACATGCATAACCCACTCATTGCACAACACACATGCATAACCCACTCATTGCACAACACACATGCATAACCTACTCATTGCACAACACACATGCATAACCCACTCATTGCACAACACACATGCATAACCCACTCATTGCACAACACACATGCATAACCCACTCATTGCATGACACACATGCATAACCCACTCATTGCACAACACACATGCATAACCCACTCATTGCACAACACACATGCATAACCTACTCATTGCACAACACACATGCATAACCCACTCATTGCACAACACACATGCATAACCCACTCATTGCACAACACACATGCATAACCCACTCATTGCACAACACACATGCATAACCCACTCATTGCATGACACACATGCATAACCCACTCATTGCACAACACACATGCATAACCCACTCATTGCACAACACACATGCATAACCCACTCATTGCATGACACACATGCATAACCCACTCATTGCACAACACACATGCATAACCCACTCATTGCACAACACACATGCATAACCTACTCATTGCACAACACACATGCATAACCCACTCATTGCACAACACACATGCATAACCCACTCATTGCATGACACACATGCATAACCCACTCATTGCACAACACACATGCATAACCCACTCATTGCACAACACACATGCATAACCCACTCATTGCACAACACACATGCATACCCCACTCATTGCACAACACACATGCATAACCCACTCATTGCACAACACACATGCATAACCCACTCATTGCACAACACACATGCATAACCCACTCATTGCACAACACACATGCATAACCCACTCATTGCACAACACACATGCATAACCCACTCATTGCACAACACACATGCATAACCCACTCATTGCACAACACACATGCATAACCCACTCATTGCACAACACACATGCATAACCCACTCATTGCACAACACACATGCATAACCCACTCATTGCATGACACACATGCATAACCCACTCATTGCACAACACACATGCATAACCCACTCATTGCACAACACACATGCATAACCTACTCATTGCACAACACACATGCATAACCTACTCATTGCACAACACACATGCATAACCCACTCATTGCACAACACACATGCATAACCCACTCATTGCACAACACACATGCATAACCCACTCATTGCACAACACACATGCATAACCCACTCATTGCACAACACACATGCATAACCCACTCATTGCACAACACACATGCATAACCCACTCATTGCACAACACACATGCATAACCCACTCATTGCATGACACACATGCATAACCCACTCATTGCACAACACACATGCATAACCCACTCATTGCACAACACACATGCACAACCCACTCATTGCACAACACACATGCATAACCCACTCATTGCACAACACACATGCATAACCTACTCATTGCACAACACACATGCATAACCCACTCATTGCACAACACACATGCATAACCCACTCATTGCACAACACACATGCATAACCCACTCATTGCACAACACACATGCATAACCCACTCATTGCACAACACACATGCATAACCCACTCATTGCACAACACACATGCATAACCCACTCATTGCACAACACACATGCATACCCCACTCATTGCACAACACACATGCATAACCCACTCATTGCACAACACACATGCATAACCCACTCATTGCACAACACACATGCATAACCTACTCATTGCACAACACACATGCATAACCCACTCATTGCACAACACACATGCATAACCTACTCATTGCACAACACACATGCATAACCCACTCATTGCACAACACACATGCATAACCCACTCATTGCACAACACACATGCATAACCCACTCATTGCATGACACACATGCATAACCCACTCATTGCACAACACACATGCATAACCCACTCATTGCACAACACACATGCATAACCTACTCATTGCACAACACACATGCATAACCCACTCATTGCACAACACACATGCATAACCCACTCATTGCACAACACACATGCATAACCTACTCATTGCACAACACACATGCATAACCCACTCATTGCACAACACACATGCATAACCTACTCATTGCACAACACACATGCATAACCCACTCATTGCACAACACACATGCATAACCTACTCATTGCACAACACACATGCATAACCTACTCATTGCACAACACACATGCATAACCCACTCATTGCACAACACACATGCATAACCTACTCATTGCACAACACACATGCATACCCCACTCATTGCACAACACACATGCATAACCTACTCATTGCATGACACACATGCATAACCTACTCGTTGCACAACACACATGCATACCCCACTCATTGCACAACACACATGCATAACCCACTCATTGCACAACACACATGCATAACCTACTCATTGCACAACACACATGCATAACCCACTCATTGCACAACACACATGCATAACCCACTCATTGCACAACACACATGCATAACCTACTCATTGCACAACACACATGCATAACCTACTCATTGCACAACACACATGCATAACCTACTCATTGCACAACACACATGCATAACCCACTCATTGCCTAACGCACATGCACAACCCACCCATTGCCTAACACACATACATAACATAACGCATGCATATTCATGCAGACAAGATTGGTGAATGGGAAAACAATCAAGATAGAAAACAGTTCAACCCATTCCAACTTTTGCTCTCTCTCTCTCTGACGTGCAAATACCAGGCATTCCTTGCTCATGACATGCTAGTTGCAGGCATCAATCCCAAACGCGTGTTCACAGCTGTCACTGGGGCAATACACACACCGTTGGGGGGGTGGGGGGGTGCACACAAGGACCTTGGAAATTGTGATGTACAAAAATGCGCAAAAATGCACAAGACATTGGACTACAAATAGAACCGATGGGGTCCGGCCCATGGTGGTTAGAAACGCCCTTCAACATCAGGCATCGGCGTTAGCTGCAGCCGAATTAGCCAACTAGCCGCAGAAGTGAAGGAAAATGGGGGAAATCGAAAAATGGTGGGTAAATGGGAGGGGAATGGGAGGGGAAGGGGGGGGGGGGTGCGGAAAAATGGATAATTGTGGGAAATCGTGGGAAACGTGTACAAACTGTGTGAAATTGGCACGAAATAAGAGAAAAAATGGGACAATGGACAATATGGGACAAATGCCCCATTTTCCCAGTCCCATTTCCCCCATTTTTCCACAGCCTCGCCCCCTTTCCCTCTGGTGCCCTTGATGAATTTTGCTGGGCCGGACTGGCCAACTTGAAAAATGGGAATTTTGCCACTGGCCGGTTTTTGCAATATCGTCATTGCTCAAAAGTACCTGCTGCACATTGGTGAGCACGTGCTTGTACTATGCTCTTGGTACCATAGTTTTGGACGAACTTTGGTCGTTGGCAGCGGGAGGCTTTCTGTTGTCCTCCTCATTTTCGGGCCGTGGAACTAGGTCATCATCGAGCAACTTGTGTTCAGGAGTGGCAACTTGCGGAGGTGCACTTTGTGGACCAAATTGGTCCATGACAGACAGGACAGAGAAGTGAGTGGTACAGAACTGAAACAGAACATCATGCACAGAAATGCACCAAACTGCACGTGCCACCCCCTCCCCCTCGCCTGCACACGCGCACCCAATTTGCGAAACACAGCGCAAGCCAAGGCTGAGGGGACCTCCTTGTCAGTCGCCACTCCAACAGACGGAGGCATGCTCGACGCTAACAGGCGCCTTTCTGTGGGAGGAAGGCACACAGCACGTCGACGGGCAGCAGGTGGGCAGGGGGTGCCGTAATGGAAAAAAAAAATCGGAGTGTCCAATACGCCCTACGATGGCGGTTGGTGGGTAACCGATGGCGGTTGGTGGGTAACCGATGGCGGTTGGTGGGTAACCGATGGCGGTTGGAGGGTAACCGCTGGGGGTAACATGCGGACATAAAACAGGCCCCCAAAAAAAAAGAAGCCACACACAATCCTGGGGGTAACATGCAGACATAAAAAAGACCAAAAAAGCGAAGCCAAAAAGATTGCACACACTGAGAATTGAACCTGGGACCCTTGGTTATACAGTGTAATACAACTACCAACTACGGTACCTCAGGATCTCGTGTCTTCCCACCAACAGAGAGTGGATGCCATAGTAAAAAAAAAGGGTGAGAGTCCTTATGGCACCCCCTGCAGGTGGGGCCCGAAACACGCACGCACGCACAGGAGCACGCACGCACGCACACACGCACACACTTTGAGCGCAAAATGAGTGGGCAACGCAGACCAGCACTGCACAGCCCAGGCAACGAACCTCGTGAGGCACAAAAGCATGTCCCGCCGGTACTACAGCCTTCGAACATACGAGACACGCAGAAACACACGCACGCACGCACGCACGCACACACGCAGGCGCAGAGACACATCTGCACGTGTGTGTGTGTGTGTGTGTGTACCTCGTGCCGCGACTTTCCCGTCAAAAGCTTCACCGCGCAGAAGAACACGCCCGAAGTCAGTAGGAGCTGCCCCGCTGTGATCAGGGGCAGGAGCATGTAATACACAATGCGCGCGTACGCATCCCACCGCCAGAGGCAGCCCAGCGCCAGCTCCATCCGCCCCGTGATGTTCAGCAACGACACCAGCACCGTCAACCACCCAGCCTCGTTGCCCAACTCCGCCCTCTGCGTGGCCTTGTAGACCTGCCCGAGGATCTGCAGCCATGCCACAACGATGCGGAGCACAACCGTGCCGGCCCGCGGGCTGCTGCCCAGCGACTTGATGGACTTGAACACCAGGAACTGCAGGATCGCCACCTGACGAGGCAGTGGGGGATTGTGCAAGTGGGTGCCTTCAAATATGCAGTGCAAAATTCAGCAACATTATGTAACATTATGCAACATAGTTCAACACAATGCAACATTATACAACATAGTGCAGCAGTATGCAACGTTATGCAGCAGTATGCAAAAGTGTGCAAAACTATACACAATTATGCAAAATTATGCGACATTCTGCAACATTATGCAAAATTATGAAGAATCATGCAAAATCATGCAAAATATTTCAACATTCTGCAACATTATGCAAAATTATGCAACATTCGGCAAACGTGTGCAACATTCTGCAAAATTATGCAATATTCTGCAGAATCATGCAACATTGTGCAACAGTGCGCAACAGTATGCAAAAGTGTGCAAAAGTGTGCAAAATTATGCAAACAAAAAGGGCACAGCAATGCATGACACCTCGGGCTCAGAAGTGTGATCCAATGCAATGGCTGTGGTCCCATGATGTGCCGCTAATCAGGGCTTCTTACCCATGAACAAAGATTGTGGCTTGGGATTGGGAGACCCATCTGCCACACTCTGCCAGTGATGAGGGTCAAGTTGATCTCAAGTCATGTCTGACATGTCTATGCCAAGATTAGGTCCCCCACAATGAAGGGGGGGGGGGGGGACCCAGTTGCACCACAACACCCCCCACCCCACCCCCAAACACCAAAAATTCTATTGCCTTCGGCAGTGCACCTCACAGAGAGGCTAACAGTCAGCCAATCAGTCACTTAGTCAGGCAAACAGTCAGTCGGGCAAGCAGGCAGGCAGACAGAAAACACAGTTTGGGTTTGGCGGACTCGGCTACGAGCAGTGGGGAGCTTCATACATAGCAGAGCAATCCGCGGTCGAGTGGTAATGCACTCGACTGCCAACGATTAAGTCGGCGGTTCAAAGCCCGGCCGGCCAACCACTGGCGGCGCCGGCTGACCTGAAAGATGTATTGCACCTGACCCTCGTTCAAATCCCTCTGAGCACAAACTTTTGACCCCCCCCCAAAAAAGTGATATCCAGTTTCAGGGGATAGACGCCTCAGAATCAAAAATCCATTGGGGGATTGGTTTATTGGGCAAAATAATTATGTTACAAGGGGTTGGACATCCAATATCATGCCGTGGGGTATGCTACGCGAACGACCCCAGAAAAGGGGGGGTATACGACACACACGCCTGCACTTGATCTAACACCCTCTCTTCCAGGTGATTTTGCAGAAGCACCTGGATGTCGTGTGGTAAAGTTCGCGGCCATTTTGAAACGCCAAACTTCACATGCGAAATTTCCTGCCCGCAAACCCCCCCCCTCCCTGCCAAAAGGGAACACGCACAACAACGAACAAAGTGAAACAAACCGCCGAACATGCAAGCAACATCAGAATTGTGGTTCCATAATTGTGCCAAATTATGCAAATTCTGCAAATTCTACCCAAAGCCCCAATTATGCAAGAGAATGCAAAAGCATGCATTTGTATAACCTGCCCTGTGTGCCATTCCGTCCCATGTAGGTTTCTTTGCGGGGCCCTGGACAGTCACCCATTGTATCCTTCACCGCATGCTGCAATGTCGGCATCTCCGTCTCCTCCTGTCCTTGCAGCACACTGCCCCATGGCATCCACTCCCCTGCTCAGGCGCAGCAGGCCCAACCCAAGGCTATGAGGTTTGGAGGGTGCTCTCCACCGCTGGGGTGGGAAATGTAATACAGGGCGAGGGGTTCCGGATCACCAAGTGGTCCCCACCGGAGGTGCGCTGCAGTTCACTGTTGTTCTCCCAGAGCTGTTGTGCCCCGGCGTACCGCCCTGTTGCACCTTCGCTGCAGTCCGGTTGCTGTGCCCTCTGTTTCCCCTGAGCTGTGCTGCACACCCTCCATCTGCCTGCACCCCTGTAACTGAACGATGGCGTACGCCAGGGGGTTTAAGCAAAAAAACACCGGTGCATTACGGTCTCTTTTTCCAGTTGGAGGGTAACCGACGGCGGTTGGGGGTAACCGACGGGGGTTAGAGGTAACCGACGGCGGTTGGAGGTTGGTGGTGGAGGGGGTTTTTTAAGTTAAAAAAATTGTCACTAAAAAAAGCCCCATGGTGTACGCCAGATACACTGAAAGTCTCAAAATAAAATTGGGTCCACAAATATAACAAAACAGATTCTAAATAAAAAAAATCAGTAAAACACGAGATGCAATTTTTGTATTGATCAAACAATCATAAACTCTGATCTGATAAGATTAGTCGCCCATGCGCCAACTTTTAATGCAAAGATGTTGGGGCACCTGAACAATGGCGTACGCCAGATACACCGCCACGTACGTCAAGGCCGGCAGGTCGCAGACGGCGCAGCGCTGGTGGATGAGGCTGAAGACGTCGCGGTCCACGCACGTCCCGCACACCGGCCCACGGCCCGTGAGGCACGACGACGCCGGGCCGCCCTCGCACGCGCTGGTGTCGCACCGGACAAAGAGCTGCTCCCTCTCGTTGGCGTGGTACGTGCCCCCGGCGTCGTACCACCCGGTCCGCCAGTGGTTGACCTGCGCGCTGAGCACCGCCGTGCCGTTGCACACCGCCCCCGCCGGGCACTCGGCGCAGATCACGTCGTCGAGCACAAACTGGTCGGCGTCGCACAGCGTGACGTTGACGGGGGCCTGCAGGTCCGCCATCGCCCCTGCGGGAGCAGGCAGGCGCTGGAAGGCGGTGAGGGATTCCCTGCCCCCCCCTCCCCCCGAGCACTGGCAGTTTGTTCAGCCAGAACCTCCGATACCCGCCAGACCTTACCAGCAACGGTTTTCCGACCCCCCAGCAGCTGCCGTCGCGACCGCTTGGCCAACCACTAGTAACTGCCGTGGCAACCGCTTTTTCAACCACCAGTAACTGCCGTGGCAACCGCCTTTCCAACCACTAGTAACTGCCGTGGCAACCGCTTGTCTAACCCCCAGTAACTGCCGTGGCAACCGCTTCTCCAACCACCAGTAACTACCGTGGCAACCGTTTTTCCAACCACCAGTTACTGCCGTGGCAACCGCTTGTCTAACCCCCAGCAGCTGCCGTGGCAACCGCTTTTCCAACCACCAGTAACTGCCGTGGCAACCGTTTTTCCAACCACCAGTAACTGCCGTGGCAACCGCTTGTCCAACCACTAGTAACTGCCGTGGCAACCGCTTTTTCAACCACCAGTAACTGCCGTGGCAACCGCCTTTCCAACCACTAGTAACTGCCATGGCAACCGTTTTTCCAACCACCAGTAACTGCCGTGTCAACCGCTTCTCCAACCACCAGTAACTGCCGTGGCAACCGTTTTTCCAACCACCGGCAGCTGCCGTCGCGACCGCTTTTCCAACCACCAATCAGTGCCGTGGCGACCGCTTGTCCAGCCACAAGTAACTGCCGTGGCAACCACTGATGAAACCCTGCTCCAGCCTCACGCCCCCTGAAGCGCATCCCGAAGCATGGCACAAGCAGGACCGTCGACGGTGATGTTCATAGTGTACAGTTGGCCACGGACGCCCCAGAAGACCAAGGTCTCGAAGATGGCAGCGCCGGTGTTGTCACTGAGGACATCAGTGCCGGATGGGCTGGGGACGGTCGTGTTGGGCACTGCGGGCGAGAACGAGGCCCGGACCTGCACGGCGTACTCCAGAGCCTGGCCATCCTCACGGGTGACCTGCGGAGCGGAGACCGGGGGGGCATCCGTGGGGCTGGGACCGCGTGCCCTGGCCGGCGGAGGTCTCCTCAGGCGGGTCAAGAGGAGGATGGCATGAAGTGGGCGGCGAAGGGGAGGTGAGTGGCAGGGGGGGGGGGTCTGAGGGGCCCAAGGGTTTTGTGTCACAAAAGATGCTCGAAAATTGTTTTCGTTTCTAAAAGTGCAGCGGTTGCCAACCCCCCCCCCCGTGTGACATTCCGTCGGGTGGCTGTTCCTTTACGGGACAGTCACCCGTTCTCCCCTTCGCATGTTGCGTCGGGTCGCTGCGTTCTGTCGGCCGGTGCTGTTGCTGGTGTTGTTTCCGCGTCCGCGGAGCCCAGTCGTTGGTGTGCCCCCCCCCCCCCCCCGACTTGTGTACATTGAAAAGGCCCGAAATGAAATATGGAACTGCAAACAGCCCCCAAAACCCATGCAAATGTAGCCCCAAATGGAACGCTGTGCCATGGCAGTGCGCAGGCCCACGCACAGCGGCACATGAGACAAGATGCTCGTCAGTGGCCACGGACAGACCAACGGTCCCTTTCTGCCGACGAGAGTGCGGCGGAGGGGGTGCCCGGTGGTATAGGCCCTCGCAGACAGCCACAGTCCTGCGGCGGCATGCGGACTGCCGCCGCCGTGCGGACGCGTGTACCCCCCTGGCCTTCACATGCGTTGAGACCCACCGGAAAGCGACCCCCGCCCCCCTTTGGTATCCCCCGCCCACACTGCAGGGGGTCGAGGTCTAGAACTGAACAGCAGAACCCCCCCCCCCCCCCCGTGCGCAGACGTGTGGTGTGCGGGTCACAGATGGCAAGCACACGTCAGCACAACAAAAGCCTCGTCCGTAGTCAGCGCCTTTCGCCCCCCCCCCTTCCAAATGGTGCATCAACCCCCCGGCGCCAGCCCAAGTCCCCCCCAGGGAGGGGGTGGGTGGGGGTTGTAGCCCTGTGTTTCTGTGGATGTGAATTCTGCTACCACCTGTCTCATCCTTTGTCCCGTCTTTGGTGTTGGTTAGCTTTGGCATGCAATTATTCCAGACTACGAGTTTTTCTGCCAAACCCCTGCAATTATTTGCCCCGCTGCAATTATTACCCCCGCTGCAATTATACGCCCCCCCCCCTTTAACACTTGGGGGTATGGCAACCCCGGGCCCAGTGTGCCATTGCCCACATCGGATGCGGTGGTGCGCACCCCCCCCCCCCCGGACGTCACGGTCTTGGGGGGTGACCGGATGTGCATGGGAGGGACGCCGAGGGGCAGAGGCAGCGCTTGTGAAGCAGAGGGACCACTGCCCCACGCTCACCCACCACAATTGTTGGGTCCGAACTCCTCTAAGCCCCCCCCTCTGTGGGACATTCCGTCGGGTTGTTGTTTCTTTACGGGGCCCTGGACAGTCACCCATTCGTCCCTTCGCATGTTGCGTTGGGTCGCTGTGTTCTGTCGGCCGCTGCAGCCGGTGCTCCTGCTGGTGTCGTTTCCGCGTTCGCGGAGCCCCCCCTCCCGACCGCTGGTCCACCTTCGGCCAGGCCACCTTCCTTGGGTTTGACATGGCACGTACCACAAAGGGCCAACGGGTCTCGGGGTCGCCAGGTGGTCCCCCACCGGCGGTGCGCGGCGTGTTCAGGCCTTTTCCCCAGCGCTGTTTGCCCCACCACAGCCCTTGGGTGGGGGTGCAGGTGGCCCCAGAGGGGCCGTTGGCGGGGGGGATGGGCATGAGGCCGTGGTATTTGGTGGTCCGTAACCGGCGGCGCCCATCGGCCTCTCGCCACCGGTACCACCGATCCCTCTTGAGTCAATCGGTGCTATGGTTGTGCCAGTGGAACCCCAGGACTTGCCCTGTTTCGCGGCTCCGCCCGCCACTGGCCACAGGTCCGTCCAGGCAGGCATCCCTTGCCAACCGGTGGCCCGACCGTATCCAGCGGCGGCACTACACCGCGCGGGGCCCTGCGCCAGCACCCTCTGCCCCGGGCCCCGATCGGCCCCTGCCCCCCCCCCCCCCCAGGGCGGGCCGGTCGTCACACGGTGTACCACAAGGGACGCACACGGCGGTTGTCGGTGTCGCTGCTTCGGTGTCCGGCGGCCGTCGTTGGGCGTGTGGCGGTGTCCTGGCCGTTGTTACTGCCATGTTTTACCTGCAAGACCACGTACCTCCCCCCCCCCCCAGTCAAGACTACAGTCCTTTGCACCCGATACAAGATCACATCCCTCTCCTCCCCCCAATCAACACCACATCCCTCCCATCCCCAACGAAGCCCACATCCCTCCTCCAAGGCCCAGAAATCCCCGGCACGGCTGGCAACAGGCCCCCCAACAACGCTCCGGAGGAAAAATGGGAAAATGGAAAAAATGGGGGGAAATGATGTTCTACCTCCCGATTGGACTGGCTGAGCATGGGCCTGGCACAGGGCCTCAATACCACGTGGGGGGGGCCAAGGCTCTTCTCAGTGGAGGGGGGGGGGGGGCTCGGCCCTACACGTAAGCGCCCCTCGTGCCGCCCACGCGTTTGCGGGTCACCCATACCTTCACCTGCGGCCAGGGTCGCACGGGGTCTCCCTCGTCCGAGGAGGTGAAAGTGGTGGTTGCCAACTGCGGGAGGGTCCACTGGAGATGGTACCGAATCTTGTTCTCGAACGTCGCCCGGTTGCCGGCGTACACGATGGGCTGGAGCTGCTCGAACACGCGTCGTCCCGGCCCCGCGCGGTCCATCGCGTGCTCCACCCCTTCGCTGGCACGGCCCGAGGAGGAGTTGCTGCTGCTGCTGCTGGGCGGCGCGGGACGCGTGTCGTTCACCACCACTCGCTTCACCCCGGGGGCCACCAAATTGATTAGACTGTATGTGCCCACGCGGTCCCCCCTCTCATCAAACTGCAAGTACCCGGTCGCGCTCGAGGGCAGGACCACCCCACGGACCGCGCCCCACAGGTTGGCCGGCTCGAACACGTTGTCTCGGGTTTGAATCAGCTGCGCAAGCGCGCCGGCAAAAGTGTACACGGCATCCAAAGCAATGGCGCGGTTGACACTGACCCGGTCGCGTGCACCAAGCTGGGTCGGCTCCAAATAGGGGAAACTCCAGCACAGGCCCACATGCTCCGCCCCCTGTATTCAAGGATAAAGAGGTTTTCCCAGAATACATGCAACACAAATCCACGAAGATCAATTCGCAGTGGCAGAATCCACTGAGGCCACTTAGGAATCCACTTTAGGCTCTACCCAGCAGCAGAAACAATATGAAATCTGTGGAAAACATCGAATCAGTTGTTCATATAATTCATGAGGAAAACCACCATTAGCACAGCAACGGATGTGTCTTGTCCGTTTAGCTTCTTTTTTGCATAAATTGTAACTTGCAACTACGTACACTTCTTGACAACCTCAAGCTAATCAATTTGAAAATAACCAACTGTTTAAACCTCAAGCTACTCAATTTGAAAATAACCAACCCTTTAAACCTCAAGCTAATCAATTTGAAAATAACCAACTGTTTAAACCTCAAGCTAATCAATTTGAAAATAACCGACCGTTTAAACCTCAAGCTAATCAATTTGAAAATATCCGACCGTTTCAACAACTCTAAAGCAATTTCTTTTGGAAGACCACCCTCCAACAAGTTCAACTCAGACCCCACTACCTCAAGGCCCGCCAACTCGCCCGCATCCCCCAGAATCCAGTGGTAGCCGGCCATCAGGTTCTTGTCGATGGCCGCGCCGATCACCCTCCGGGACTCCTCCAGGCCCGCCGCGACCACCACCACTTTGCACTTGGCGCGGCTGACGCGCTGGATCACGCGGGCCACATCGGCGGCCCCGCGCCTCCCCTCGATGATCTGAGTTGCCGTGCTCGGGATGCTGAACACTGTCCGGTTGACGGACGGGATGTGGGCCTGGATGTTCACGGACAGACTGGAGCCATAGGTGCTGGTTTCCTGAGACACGTGGGCGAGAGGAGGGCTGCGGACCCGTTTGCCGGGGGGGCCAGGGGGGGGACTTTGGTACGAGCCAAATGTGCAATGGCGGAATTTGGTTCGGAGAAAACTTACCACTGAAAGTTTTGGTGCAAAGTTTCCGGATTGTGGCACGCCAAGAGCGCTAACAATGACATCGGGAAAAATAGGCACAGACCTTAAAAAACCACGGCACGATTTGGCACATCTTTGTCATGCCAAGTTTTGCGGTTCCAAAATTTCCCCGTTCCAAACCCCCCCCCCCCTTGGTTTTACAGGAACGTAGCACAAATGCTGAACTTCTGCAATAGCAAACATCCAGTTGCTCTAGGAGCGGAGATGTTCATGTAACAGCCCGTGCGTGTAAGCGGACAGTCGCCTACGGGTGGGTGGGCGGGCAATGGATGTAAAAACACACAAATAGAAACATTAACGAATCTGTCCGCAAAGGATCAGGATAGGGCCACGAATAAACCAGCCCTTTCAGCAAAGCATGAAAGGTCGCTTTTGCAAGAACATAGCAAAGCACCAATGCTGAACTTCTGCAATAGCAAACATTCAGTTGCATTAAGGGTTGGTTTTGCTAGGCGCAAAGAGGGGACAGGAGGGAGGAGAGAGGGAATCAAAGTGGTTGTTAGGAGGCCTGACCAGGGGAACAGACCCTGGGGACGGGCACCGGGCACCCGATGCCACCGTTGTATACGGTCAGTCCACCGTTTGCAAGGGGTGCCTGTCTGGACGGGCCTGTGGCCAACGGTGGGGGCAGTCGCCCCTCCTCGGTGAGGACCGATCACATATCCGTGAACCAGGGCAAGTCCTGGGGTTCCACTAGCACAACCAGAAAGAACACTACCGGACTCAACAGGAGTCAGTGGTACCAGTGGCGAGAGGCCGATTGGCACCGCCGGCTACAGACAACCAAATACCACAGGGGGGGGGAGTGGGACAGAGGGAACGGGGCGCTGCTGCCTCCCTCTGCTCAGGGCTCTCCTGGGCTGCGGGTGCCTGTTGTTGCTCCTGGTCTGCAAGGGTTGGCCCGGACCCCCCTCCTCCTACCCCCACAACCCAAATAATCCCCCCCTCAATAGTTCTGCCCCCCAATAAACCCCAACCCCTTAAACTACCGCTTTGGTGGTGATTTCCAATGGCCAAAGAATCCCCCTAGCAAACTGCACCATACAGTGGCAAAACAAGCAACTGTGTGTGAACATATTGTCCAAAGATGCGGCAACAAGGTTGAGGACTTTAACGAGCCCATAATGACACATTAGCAACAGGGGCTGTGGCTAGCCCATTAGCAACGGTCAGTGTGCAGGTGACACACATGAGTGCCATACTACCTATACCATCATGCAACAATCTCTGAAAGTGAATCAAGGAGCAGATTGGGGCATTCGGGCACATTGCATGCAGGACAGCGCCAAAGGCAACGAAAAATGTGCAACAATCCCCCCCCTCAATACCCCCCGCGCCCCTGGCCAGCCGGGCCAACCCTGATTTAATACTTCCCAAGCGGGAATTATTTTGGAAGGGAGGTTCATGGTCCGTGCCGAAAGCGCCGAAAAAAATTTTTTGGCCTGAATTCTCTTGCGCCAAAGGCGCAAAAGAGAAATTTGACTTGGCCACAATGGAGGCGGGACCCTGAATGCCCCAAAGATTGGAACAGGAGGAAGGACCGGGGGGTCCGGGGGAGGGGTGGAAGCCTCCTCCCAAGGTTGTCGGACATTCCAATACAGCGTTACAGCCCCCCCCCCCCCCCGGCCAACGGAGCACGGCCCGCTCCACCGTGGCGGGGTGGCCCCACGATGGCAAGGGGGACTCTTATCCATTCCCATGGTTGCGCCGCTCTCTAGATTGCATGTTAGCCGAGGGGGCGTCCCACTGTCTCCCCTAATTACACCCCACATCGACTGTGAGGTACGCGCCCTTGGGGGGTAATGGGGGTCAACACCACGCAAAACAAAACAAACAACACAACACAACACGACACGACACGACACGACACGACACGACACGACACGACACGACACGACACGACACGACACGACACGACACGACACGACACGACACGACACGACACGGCACAACGCAACACAACACAACACAACACAACACAACACAACACAACACAACACAACACAACACAACACAGCACAGCACAACACAACACAACACAACACAACACAACACAACACAACACAACACAACACAACACAACACAACACAACACAACACAACACAACACAACACAACACAACACACTGCACCGCACCGCCCCGCACCGCGCATCACCACACCGCACCACACCGCACCGTGCAGCACCGCCCTGCCCCGCATCACACCACATCACACCGCACCACACCGCATCACACCGCACCGCACTGCATTGCATCACACGGCCCTGCTCCGCATTGCATCGCACCGCACCGCACGGTTGTGGGACCCTTGTGGGAGGACAGTGTTGCGAATGTCCACCCAGCCCCAGAGTGGCAAAGTTAGTCTAGTGGTGCTAGAGTGCTTACTTTCACCATGCACTGCATTATCGGCAGCCATCTACTATTGCGGGGCTGGCTGGACTTGACTCGGCTGGGAGACTCGGCTTGGGTTCAAAGTGACCATCATCGTGGGCACCCCCCAAGCGAAGCAGGGGCAACAGCGTGAAGGTGACATTACCGGGGAGCCGATTGCAGTTCGTTGACCGTTGCCGTGCCACATGTTTCAAATACAACAGAAAACAAAGGTGTAGCCGGAGCGGACAAAACAGAGAAGAGAGAGGGACCAGGACAGGGACGCGTGTGCCAACGGCCGTGGGGGGGGGGGGGGTCAGCGCAAGGCGAAGACAGCCACAAGAGAGCAAAGAAGGGACCATGGCGAGAGGAAACACCCACGACACAATGGACCCAGCTGCACCACATCACAGCACGAGACACCAAGGTGCAAAATGGGGCAGCGTGGAGACGGGTTCGGGGCAAGCGGCAATGGTGCAGGTTGGGCTGAGGGGCAGAACTGAAGAAGGTGGTGGGGAAGCAGGGAACACACCGCCCCGGGGACCTTGCCCATACCGGACGCCACGGGGCATATGCTGCAATGCTTGCAAATGCACGGCGGGAAGACTAAACGAGGAGCAGTCACCCGTGAGTTTGAGAATGCACCCTTCTGCGGCGCACGCCGCTTCACGGCGGCCAGACATGGATTAGGGAGCTGCAAACACCATGCAGGCATACCCTTCTGCGGCGCACGCCGCTTCACGGCGGCCAGACATGGATTAGGGAGCTGCAAACACCATGCAGGCATTCAACAGCGGTCAGGTTTCCTTAACGGACAAACTTGAGTTGCCGCGCTTGCCACAGCACAACACAACACAACACAACACACCATAACGCAACACAACGCAAGACAACACAACACAACACAACGCAACGCAACGCAACGCAACACAACGCAACACGACACAACATGAAACGACACAACACAACACAACACGACACAACACAACACAACACAACACAACACGACACAACACAACACAACACAACACAACACAACACAACACAACACAACACAACACAACACAACACAACACAACACAACACAACACAACACAACACGACACAATACAACACAACACAACACAACACAACACAACACAACACAACACAACACAACACAACACAGCACAACACAGCACAGCATGGCAGGGAATAAGAATGCCAGAAAGCTACATACCACAATCATACACATTGGCAGCCAATCAAATTGCACGATGACTCTCCCAAGGAAGTCGCCTTGCACTTTGGTGGAGGGCATCAGCCGCGCAAACAAGGGGTACAGCTTTGGCGATCGCAGGTTCGGGTCCGCGGCGATGGATAACACTGGGATCTGGTACCGTTGCTCAATGATGGGCACAAGGATGGCGGCCCAAAAGGATGACGCCGGCCCAAATGCCCCCAGCGTGAAGGGACTGACGCTCTCCAGTCCATATCTTCGCTCCGTGTCCTGCCCCAAGTCCTGCATCTTGTTGACAACCCGCGTGATCCGGAACGTCTTCCTCCGCCCCTGGCGCAGAAAGCTCTCACTCTCGTTGTTGAACACGTCCACGGCGTCCTGGAACGCCTGCTGTACGCTGCCGTCAAAGCCATCATCAAGCAACAGGAAATCCAGGTAGTAGCCGATGCCGTCGGGGAGGGAGCTGGGGTCCAGCGTCTCGTTGGTGAGGTTTGTGCGGTAGGGGAAGCCCCCGACAAAGCCCAGGGCCTCCCATGAGTCCAGCCTGAAGCGGTTCAACCAGAACGTTTGGTTGACGCGCACGTAGTGGTCCTCCGCGACCGGCCCCATCTGCACGTGCCCAGTGTACCCCTCGAAGGTCACGTCCCGGACGAGGGAGGTCAGCGGCGTGGCATCCTGCGTCAGTTGGCCCGTGGCGGACTTGGTGGGCTTGGCATAGGCAACGAGCCACAGGGCGTCCAGCATGAACGCAACCTCCGTGGCGACCTTCGGAAGCGGAACAAGACATAGGGTGGGGTACAGACTACGTCAGGGAGGCAAGTACAACCCGTGGGGGCCGCAAACCATTTTGAGAGCATCACCAGCGTTCTTGTGTACCCACGGCGATTCTGAATTCAAAAACAAAAAGAAACCCTGTCCGTTACGGCTTCGTTTTGCAGTTGGAGGGTAACCGACGGCAGGAAGAGGGTAGGTAACCGACCGCGCTTGGGCGTAACCGACAGCTGTTGCGGGGTAACCGACGGCGGTTGCACGGTAACCGACGGCAGTTGGGGGTTGGCGGTTGGAGGGGCTTTTTAGTAAAAAAAAATCTCGTCCATAAAACAACGCCCTGTGCGTACCATACCACACCTTCGCAAAGGCACACACCGAGCAGCAGGTATGTTCGATGAGACGCCTCTGCCTCCCCGAGATCACTATGTAAACCAGGCCGCGCTGCAATACGCCGCCATGCCTTCAGACAAGCTACAGCCTAACACAACCTTCTGCTTTTCAGTTCTGGAGACAACACCTGGTCAGAATGAAAGTGGCCCGAACTCGAGTCAGTGTCTGAAACCCCTCCCCCGAACTCGAAGTACGGCCCGAGGGTGGTTGAGCATGTGCACGCCGTACTGCAGTTACAATCCGGCATGGACTCCACGCCCCCCTCCCCCCAGGTCGCCCAGCACAGGAGCGAGGGGGCACACTTGAAATGTAAACCGCTCCACAAACTGGCGGTCTATCATCGGGGCGAGAAAGAACGTCGCGTTGGGCATCGGGCGCTGCGTGATATTGCCTGCCTCCATGGCAACCCAAATGTCATCCAGGATCTGATCGATGATGATGATCACCGCGTACTGGTCCCCGTGGCCGTCCTCCACAACACGGCCTAGGACGGACTGGACCGCCTCGAAGAACCTCGTGGACGTGATTTCCACAACAAGCACCTGCCAACAGCCACACGCAAGAGCACGATTACTGATGAGTGCGGAGAAAGCAAGATGAGCAGTGATGGGTGCGCAAAGGGGAAGCCGCCTTCCCGCGAAAGAAAGGGCACAGGTGGGTCTGCGAATGGCAAGCCGGCCGCGAGCACCAGCAAAATCAAAAAAGGTGGTGCTGCCCAAGGCAACAAACGTAGGGCAGACAAACCAAAATTGCTTAAAGCGTTTGAACAATTTGTGCAGAGTGGGTTACGCAACACAACACAAACACAAACACAAACACAAACACAACAACACAACACAACACAACACAACACAACACAACACAACACAACACAACACAACACAACACAACACAACACAGCACAACACAACACAGCACAACACAACACAGCACAACACAACACAACACAACGCAACGCAACACAACGCAACACAACGCAACACAGCTGTGGGGCGATCACCGACAGGAGTCCCTGGCCCAGCTCCAGCGCACTGGGGTCTGGGCGCCCACCATCGTGTGGATGGCTACCCCCCCGACTGCCGCCTACTGGAGCTGGGCCAGAACGTCGCAGGCCCCTCTCGTAACGGTCACCGCGACGCTGCCGCCGTTTCCGTGGATAGCCATAGCCCCGGCGGCGGTGGCGCATTTCCAGTACCCGGCGGAGTGTATGGCGCACAGATGCCCGGGGCACCCACACAAGGGGCCCCTCTATTACTCCCTCGATACCGTGGGGGCAGTGCCAGCAGAGCTTCACCAGGCCCTGCGCACCCACCTCAGGGAGCACCATGGGGACATGGCCCTCCTGGCGCCACACGGCCGGGCGACCAGCCCCCCACAAGTGCTGGCCCCCGAGACTCGCCCGGGGTCTGGTTCCATGACCTGCCTGCGCTGGCGACCCTCCGCGGTGCTGTCGTGGCGGTGGATGCGGGGGCCATGCAGGCGGGCATGGCCATGGCCGGGGTCGTCCAGAGCGGGCCCAAGGCGTACCAGGCCCAAGTGGCCTCGGGAGTGGGCACCTCCCAGGAAGGGGAGGCGATGATCCTCCTCTCGTATGCCCGCCGGCTGGCGACACAGCCAGGGGTGTACTGGCTGGTGCCGGACTCGGAAGCGGCAGTGGGGGCCCTCCACACATACGAGGAGGGGGGACGTTGCGGAGATGGCATCCGCCATCTCTACGCCACTGTCCTGGGAGGGCAGCGCCTCTCCCCGAAGTCCGCCATCAATGTGGTGACCACACCGTCGCATTGGATCACGGACCTCAACGTCCGTGTGGACGCGGCGACGCGGGAGCCGCCGGAGGTAGACCTCACGTGGCTCCTCAGGCGCCCCTACTCATTTATCCCCCCAGTGCCCTACCGCGACCAATGTCAGCTCTCCCCGACGGCGCTGAGTGACTGGTTGCAGGATCGGGCCTCCATACCGGCGCGGGCCACCTACGAGGCCCGCTGGGGGGTAAACTTCATGTCGGGGGGGGGGGGGGGCTCCCCCTAGACTGGTTCGACCACGACCAGCAGCGCCATATCACGGCGCACTGAATGGACAACGTCCCGACGATGACCGTCCTAGCCCACCGTTCCTCCCACCGGGACACGGTGCTGGATACCACGTGCCTCCTGTGCGGGGCACAGCCCGAGACGGCGCCCCACCTGTGGGCCTGCTCGGCTCAGTCGCATGAATGGGGGCTAGCCCGCCGACGACTCGCAGCGTGGCTCGACCAGAAGGTGGGGCCACGGGGGGCCCCGGTGCGCCACCAGCTATGGGAACCGGCTGTGCTGGAGCAGTGGGCAGCAGCCTTGCGGACCCCCTCCATGCAGCTAGCCCACCTGGAGTGTACGGGGCCCCACGCGCTGGGCACGGAGTTCCTACGCCACGTCATAGAGGAGTCCATACGGGTCTGGTACGCCCACGCCAAGGCGCGTGCCACGCTGCTGAAGGCCCGCCTGGGCCCGGGCAGCACGATGGCGTGGGCATTGCAGGAGCTGCGCCTACACCAGCAAGCGGAGCGGGAGGGAGTGCAGCGGGAGCTCCTGGAATAAGCACGGTCGCCAAGGGCGAGCCGACCAGGTCTTCCCGAGTCCCCCTCTCTCCACCGAGGCCTACACACATACACACGGCGCGCACACAACACACACAGCCCCGCCCGTTTACCTGTACCCGTGGGTAGACATCCCGGCCGTTGCCTTCTGGTAACAGCGCCTTCGGCACAACACAACACAACACAACACAACACAACACAACACAACACAAACACAAACACAAACACAACACAACACAACACAACACAACACAAACACAAACACAACACAACACAACACAACACAACACAACACAACACAACACAACACAACACAACACAACACAACACAACACAACACAACACAACACAACACAACACCACACAACACAACACAACACAACACAACACAACACACTGAGTACTCCCCAGCTCTACCCATGGGCTGGGTGCCGGGTGCGAAGCCCCGGACGACAGGGCCCGGGCACTGCCAATAGGCGGTGTACTAACAGTGTCGGGTGCGCGCACGTCCCAGTGCCAAGCACCATCCCCAGGGACCCCGCGGCCCCTAGTACCAGGCCGCCTTGGCCCTGGGAACGGTCAGCGACCCCCAGTAGAGGACGGCTGACCTAGCCCCCCCCTCCTCTCCTCCCCTACGCGCCCGCCCACGCACCGGGCCCACACTGGAGCCCAGACATGCGCCCCCCCCCCCCCCCCCCCCGCGCACCTGCCCCAGCCCCCCCGCAGCTGCCCCTGCGCGCGCCCCGGTGGCCCCTCCCCCCTGCACCGTCTCCTCTCCTCGCCCCCTGCTGCCGCACCCGCCCCAAAACCCTCCCTGCCCATGCCCCTCTCACAGGCTGGCGGCGCCCGTGCGGCGCGCCTCCAGGGCCCCGCATCGGCGGCCGGCCGCGTGAACAACTCGGCCCGGACGCGCCGCCGAGGAGGCTCAAGTGAGGGGTCTTCATGGCAAGCGTCCAGGTGTGCAGGTGGGAAGGGCCCCGGAGGGTGCATGTGGGGGCCCCCGCCCTAGCAGAGGCGCGGTGCCTGGAAGCTGGCCTCCCGGGGCCACAGGAGCAGAGGAGCAGGTCAAAGGCACTGCAGATGCAGTCACTTTCAGAAAGAGTCCACAATGTGCAAGCTGGACCTGCAGAATGGTTCGGCGAGGTGACTACTTCCCAGTGCACTGACTGTCAGTGCAGAGAGATTTGGCCAAGCGTGGGTAAACGGCAGGAGCGACTATGACACTCTTGAGGTGGCTGAATGCCTCGCCGACTGATTTTTAACGCACATGAATAGAAGCGGAGGATAGACGAAAATTGGATTGAGAATGCCCCCCAGGGCACCCGTCCGGCTGGACGCCCCGGTAAGGGTATCCAACATCCTTTGAGGTACGGTATAAGGCCCCCCGGCCACCACCCCGGCGCCAACACCAGGGAGGGCGTCCGGGAGGGGTAACAGCCCCCGATCCCCCAAAGGCAGCCCCAAAGGTGAGCGCACCACTGGAGGGGCATGTCTGCGGGGTAAACAAATGCGCTGAGTAAAACCCTAATGTAATAATTAGTGCCTACTGCCATAAGTAATGCTTAACCGGGTAAAACGGCCCTCTCCCGGTGCCGGTTTAGTGCGCAGCCCCCAGAGCCGGACCCGACCGGCCGTACTGAGGCGAGCCCAGAAATGGGTATGGCAGGCCAGACTTTAAGTGCTGGTAGCCACGCCTCAGTACACTCCGTGGGCTCATAAGGCCCACGGGGGCCCCAAACACCGTTACGTTCGGGAGTTAAGCCCCGGCGGTGTTTGGGGTTGTTCCTGGTTAAGAGGACTCACGTTGAGTCCCAGATACTGGCTGGTGTGGCCGGTTGTCCATCCCCGCAGGCCCTGCAGGAAACTCCGACCACCCCCTGGGCCGGACTCCCCATCCCCCCAGGCCGGTGTGCCCGGTCCTACGTCCCCACAGGCCCTGCAGGACGCTCCGACCACCCCCTGGGCAGGACTCCCCATCCCCCCAGGCCGGTGGGCCCGGTTGTCCATCCCCGCAGGCCCTGCAGGAAACTCCGACCATCCCCTGGGCTGGACTCCCCGTCCCCCCAGGCCGGTGTGCCCGGTTCTACGCCCCCACAGGCTCTGCAGGACGCTCCGACCACCCCCTGGGCAGGACTCCCCGTCCCCCCAGGCCGGTGGGCCCGGTTGTCCATCCCCGCAGGCCCTGCAGGAAACTCCGACCACCCCCTGGGCTGGACTCCCCATCCCCCCAGGCCGGTGTGCCCGGTTCTACGTCCCTACAGGCCGTGCAGGACGCTCCGACCACCCCCTGGGCAGGACTCCCCATCCCCCCAGGCCGGTGGGCCCGGTTGTCCATCCCCGCAGGCCCTGCAGGAAACTCCGACCAGCCCCTGGGCTGGACTCCCCATCCCCCCAGGCCGGTGTGCCCGGTTCTACGTCCCCACAGGCCCGGTAGGACACTCCGACCACCCCCTGGGCAGGACTCCCCATCCCCCCAGGCCGGTGCGCCCGGTTGTCCATCCCCGCAGGCCCTGCAGGAAACTCCGACCATCCCCTGGGCTGGACTCCCCATCCCCCCAGGCCGGTGTGCCCGGTTCTACGCCCCCACAGGCTCTGCAGGACGCTCCGACCACCCCCTGGGCAGGACTCCCCGTCCCCCCAGGCCGGTGGGCCCGGTTGTCCATCCCCGCAGGCCCTGCAGGAAACTCCGACCACCCCCTGGGCTGTACTCCCCATCCCCCCAGGCCGGTGTGCCCGGTTCTACGTCCCCACAGGCCCTGCAGGACGCTCCGACCACCCCCTGGGCAGGACTCCCCATCCCCCCAGGCCGGTGGGCCCGGTTGTCCATCCCCGCAGGCCCTGCGGGAAACTCCGACCACCCCCTGGGCTGGACTCCCCATCCCCCCAGGCCGGTGTGCCCAATTCTACGTCCCCACAGGCCCTGCAGGACGCTCCGACCACCCCCTGGGCAGGACTCCCCATCCCCCCAGGCCGGTGGGCCCGGTTGTCCATCCCCGCAGGCCCTGCAGGAAACTCCGACCAGCCCCTGGGCTGGACTCCCCATCCCCCCAGGCCGGTGTGCCCGGTTCTACGTCCCCACAGGCCCTGCAGGACGCTCCGACCACCCCCTGGGCAGGACTCCCCATCCCCCCAGGCCGGTGGGCCCGGTTGTCCATCCCCGCAATCCCTGCAGGAAACTCCGACCACCCCCTGGGCTGTACTCCCCATCCCCCCAGGCCGGTGTGCCCGGTTCTACGTCCCCACAGGCCCTGCAGGACGCTCCGACCACCCCCTGGGCAGGACTCCCCATCCCCCCAGGCCGGTGGGCCCGGTTGTCCATCCCCGCAGGCCCTGCGGGAAACTCCGACCACCCCCTGGGCTGGACTCCCCATCCCCCCAGGCCGGTTTGCCAGGTTCTACGCCCCCACAGGCCCTGCAGGACGCTCCGACCACCCCCTCGGCAGGACTCCCCGTCCACCCAGGCCGGTGGGCCCGGTTCTACGTCCCCACAGGCCCTGCAGGAAACTCCGACCACCCCCTGGGCAGGACTCCCCAACCCCCCAGGCCGGTGCGCCCGGTTGTCCATCCCCGCAGGCCCTGCAGGAAACTCCAGAAGTTCCACTGCCCACTGCCCCCAGGGCAGTGAGGCAGTGCATTGCAGAAGTTGCACTGTCCACTGCCCCCAGGCAGTGGGGCAGTGCATTGCAGGAGTTGCACTGCCCACTGCCCCCAGGCAGTGAGGCAGTGCATTGCAGGAGTTGCACTGCCCACTGCCCCTAGGCAGTGAGGCAGTGCTTTGCAGGAGTTGCGCTGCCCACGGCCACCAGGCGGTGCGGCAGTGCATTGCAGGAGTTGCACTGTCCGCTGCCCCCAAGCTGAGGCAGTGCATTGCAGGAGTTGCACTGCCCACTGCCCCAAGGCAGTGGGGCAGTGCATTGCAGGAGTTGCACTCTCCACTGCCCCCAGACAGTGCGGCAGTGTATTGCAGGAGTTGCACTGCCCACTGCCCCCAGGCAGTGGGGCGGTGCATTGCAGAAGTTGCATTGTCCACTGCCCCCAGGCAGTGGGGCAGTGCATTGCAGGAGTTGCACTGTCCACTGCCCCCAGGCAGTGAGGCAGTGCGTCGCAGGAGGTGCACTGTCCACTGCCCCCAGGCAGTGAGGCAGTGCATTGCAGGAGGAGGAGGAGGAGGAGGAGGAGGAGCGCCTGCCGCGGTCCCACGTACGGTGAGCCTTGGCGTCGTCCCTCGGGGGCCAAACGCAGGCTCTGCCGAGGGAGTCCTCCGTCTTACCTCCGCTAGAGCAAGACGAATCTCGTCGCACACCTGAGAACGCCCCTCCCAGCAGGCCGTCTGGGTCTAAGCGCCGGTGTACGACCACGCTACGGTCCGATCTGCTCTCCGGTCCCGGCCACCGACCGCTCCGAACTGTCCTGGATAACACCCGAGGAGATGTCCCAGGATCAACGGGCACGGAAGGTGTGGGTCTCCCGGGGCATCACCCCCGACTTGAAAACGTCGCCGGGCTAAATAGAACGCGGCCCAGCACGACTATGCGCACTGCCGGCGGGCTGAGTACCGCCGGCGGCGCGAGTACGGTCACGTTACACGATCACGCGCACCGCCGGGGGCCTGGGTACCCCCGGGTTCTGTGAGTGCGGGACGTGCGTCACAGCCATAGCACCACGGTGGTGCACCGCCGTGGAGGTCCTTGACGACGCCCGGCCGCAAAGGCCGAGCCCAAACGACGAGCCCCACGATACGTGCACTGAGACGGCACGTGACCGAGAAAATGGCACCACGATGGTGCCCGAGCGAGACGGCGACGTTCGCCGATGGCACGTGAGGCGGTGAGTACCGCCGATGACACGTCACCTCTGCACGGGGTGTCACGGGGGTTGGCGGAGCACCAGGTGCAGACCTCGCCATGGTGCCTCGTGTATCGGCCTGGAGGATACACCATGGCCAGGCTGGCGCACGAAGACCGTCTGGGCAGCACCACGGTGGCGCTCTGCCCTGAAGATTGCGCCACGACGGCGCATGTGGACGTCGATTGCACCACGGTGGTGCCATGTCACTGAACTGGCGCCACGTCGGCACAGAGCTGTCTGGGCAGCGCCGCGGTGGCGCTCTGCCCTGAGAATTGCGCCACGACGGCGCACGTGTTCGTTGGCGGCACCACGATGGCGCTCTGCCGCTGAACCGGCGCCACGGAGGCATAGGGCGGCACCACGATGGTGCCCCGCCATTGAGCCCGCGCCATGTCGGCGCAGAGCTGTCGTGGCGCGGGCCACGGTGGCGCACTGCCCTGAAGGTTGCGCAGCAACGGCATACCTGTACGTTGGCTGCACCACGGCAGCGCTCTGCCACTGAGTAGGCGCCATGGTGGCGCTATGCCATGAGGGCGGCGCCACGACGGCGCATTTGTGCGCAGGCTGTACCACGGAGGCGCTCTGCTGCTGAGCTGGCGCCATTCCCGTCAACATGGCCCTAGAGGAGGCACAGCAATGGCATACCTGTGCGTCAGCCGCGCCACGATGGCGCACGTGCACGCTGGCGGCACCACGATGGCGCTTCGCCACTGGACTGGCGTCACGGCTGGGCAGTGCCACGACGGCGCTCTGCCCCGAAGATCGTGCCACGGCGGCGCACGTATTCGTCGACGGCACCACGGTGGTACCCTGCCAGTGAGCCGGCGCGTGAAGGGGGAGCGTGGGTGGGCCTGGGCGGCTGGGGGGCCCTCGGCGGGTGGCAGGGGTGGGCCCTGGGCTGACGCGGGTGAGTGAGCGAGTGAGTGAGTGAGTGAGTGAGTGAGTGAGTGAGTGAGTAAATACGTGGCCGTTGCCTGGCTGTGCTTGTGGGCAATCCGTCCCACAGCTACCATCCTGGGGGTTTTTATCCTGGTGCCAGGCCACCAGATATCGAGCAGGTGCACTGTGTGTGGCAGTGGTGCATCTGCCCCTCACAGGCTGCACCTCTGGCCCAGGGAGGAGTCCTGGACGGGTGGCGGGCGGGGTGGGCCCGGCCTGACGAGGTGTGTTGGGGGTACAAGAGGAAGGAAGGGAATCGAACCCACGACTGCCACTCAGCAGTTTATGTGGTTGACCGCTCGGCCACTCGGGGCATTGCAGGAGTTCCACTGCCTATTGCCCCCAGGCAGTAAGGCACTGCTTTGCAGGAGTTGCATTGCCCACTGCCCCCAGGCAGTGCGGCAGTATATTGCCGGAGCTGCACCGCCCACTGCCCCCAGGCAGTGAGGCGATGCATTGCAGGAATTGCACTGCCCACTGCCCCCAGGGCAGTGAGGCAGTGCATTGCATGGGTTCCACTGCCCACTGCCCCCAGGCAGTGGGGCAGTGCATTGCGAGAGTTCCACTGCCCACTGCCCACTGCCCCCAGGGCAGTGAGGCAGTGCATTGCAGAAGTTGCACTGTCCACTGCCCCCAGGCAGTGGGGCAGTGCATTGCAGGAGTTGCACTGCCCACGGCCCCCAGGCGGTGCGGCAGTGTAGTGCAGGAGTTCCACTGCCCACCGCCCCCAGGCAGTGCGGCAGTGTATTGCAGGAGTTGCACTGTCCACTGCCCCCAGGCAGTGGGGCAGTGCATTGCAGGAATTGCACTGCCCACTGCCCCGAGACAGTGGAGCAGTGCATTGCAGGAGTTGCACTGTCCACTGCCCCCAGGCAGTGAGGCAGTGCATTGCAGGAGTTGCACTGCCCACTGCCCCCAGGCAGTGGGGCAGTGCGTTGCAGAAGTTGCACTGTCCAATGGCCCCAGGCAGTGAGGCAGTGCATTGCAGGAGGTCCACTGCCCACTGCCCCCAGGCAGTGTTGCAGTGCATTGCAGGAGTTGCACTGCCCACTGCCCCCAGGCAGTGCGGCAGTTTATTGCCGGAGGTCCACTGCCCACTGCCCCCAGGCAGCGGGGCAGTGCATTGCAGGAGTTCCGCTGCCCACTGCCCCCAGACAGTGCGGCAGTGTATTGCAGGAGTTGCACTGCCCACTGCCCCCAGGCAGTGGGGCAGTGCGTTGCACAAGTTGCACTGCCCACTGGCCCCAGCCAGTGAGGCAATGCATTGCAGGAGGTCCACTGCCCACTGCCCCCAGGCAGTGAGGCAGTGCATTGCAGGAGTTGCACTGCCCACTGCCCCCAGGCAGTGCGGCAGTGTATTGCCGGAGGCCCACTGCCCACTGCCCCCAGGCAGTGGGGCAGTGCATTGCAGGAGTTCCGCTGCCCACTGCCCCCAGACAGTGCGGCAGTGCATTGCAGGATTTCCACTGCCCACTGCCCCCAAGCGGTGAGGCAGTGCATTGCAGGAGTTGCACTGCCCACTGCTCCCAGGGCAGTGAGGCAGTGCATTGCAGGGGTTCCACTGCCCACTGCCCCCCGGCAGTGGGGCAGTGCATTGCAGCATTTGCACTGCCCACTGCCCCCAGGCAGTGAGGCAGTGCATTGCAGGAGTTCCACTGCCCACTGCCCCCAGGCAGTGAGGCAGTGCATTGCGGGAGTTGCACTGCCCACTGCCCCCCGGCAGTGCGGCAATGTATTGCCGGAAGTCCACTGCCCACTGCTCCACGGCAGTGCGGCAGTGCATTGCAGGAGTTGCGCTGCCCACCGCCTCCAGACAGTGCGGCAGTGTATTGCAGGAGTTACACTGCCCACTGCCCCCAAGTAGTGAGGCAGTGCATTGCAGGAGGTCCACTGCCCACTGCCCCCAGGCAGTGAGGCAGTGCATTGCGGGAGTTGCACTGCCCACTGCCCCCCGGCAGTGCGGCAATGTATTGCCGGAGATCCACTGCCCACTGCTCCACGGCAGTGCGGCAGTGCATTGCAGGAGTTGCGCTGCCCACTGCCCCCAGACAGTGCGGCAGTGTATTGCAGGAGTTACACTGCCCACTGCCCCCAAGTAGTGAGGCAGTGCATTGCAGGGGTTACACTGCCCACTGCCCCGAGGCAGTGAAGCGGTGCATTGCAGGTGTTCCACTGCCCACTGCCCCCAGGGCAGTGAGGCAGTGCAATGCAAAAGTTGCACTGTCCACTGCCCCCAGGCGGTGGGGCAGTGCATTGCAGGAGTTGCACTGCCCACTGCCCCCAGGCAGTGAGGCGGTGCATTGCAGAAGTTTCACTGCCCACATCCCCAGGGCAGTGAGGCAGTGCATTGCAGGAGTTGCGCTGCCCACTGCCCCCAGACAGTGCGGCAGTGTATTGCAGGAGTTGCACTGCCCAGTGCCCCCAGGCAGTGGGGCAGTGCATTGCAGGAGTTGCGCTGCCCACTGCCCCAAGGCAGTGAGGCAATGGATTGCAGGAGGTCCACTGCCCACCGCCCCCAGACAGTGGGGCAGTGCATTGCACGAGTTGCGATGTCCACTGCCCCCAGGCAGTGAGGCAGTGCATTGCAGGAGTTGCGCCGCCCACTGCCCCCAGGCAGTGAAGCGGTGCATTGCAGGTGATCCACTGCCCACTGCCCCCAGGCAGTGAGGCAGTGCATTGCAGCAGTTGCACTGCCCAATGCCCCCAGGCAGTGCGGCAGTGTATTGCCGGAGGTCCACTGCACACTGCCCCCAGGGCAGTGGGGTAGTGCATTGCAGAAGTTGCACTGTCCACTGCCCCCGGGCAGTGAGGCAGTGCATTGCAGAAGCTGCACTGTCCACTGCCCCCAGGCAGTGAGGCAGTGCATTGTAGGAGTTCCACTGCCCACTGCTCCCAGGCAGTGAGGCAGTGCATTGCAGGAGTTCCACTGCCTACTGCCCCCAGGCAGTGAGGCAGTGCGTTGCAGGAGTTGCACTGCCCACTGCCCCCACGGCAGTGAGGCAGTGCATTGCAGGAGTTGCACTGCCCACTGCTCCCAGGCAGTGAGGCAGTGCATTGCAGCAGTTCCATTGCCTGCTGCCCCAGGGCAGTGAGGCAGTGCATTGCAGAAATTGCACTGCCGACTGCCCCCAGGCAGTGAGGCAGTGCGTTGCAGGAGTTGCACTGCCTGCTGCCCCCAGGCAGTCGGGCAGTGCATTGCAAGAGTTCCACTGCCCACTGCCCCAGGGCAGTGAGGCAGTGCATTGCAGAAGCTGCACTGTCCACTGCCCCCAGGCAGTGAGGTAGTGCATTGCGGGAGTTCCACTGCCCACTGCCCCAGGGCAGTGAGGCAGTGCATTGCAGGAGTTCCACTGCCCACTGCCCCCAGGCAGTGAGGCAGTGCATTGCAGGAGTTGCACTGCCCACTGCCCCCAGGCAGTCGGGCAGTGCATTGCAAGAGTTACACTGCCCACTGCCCCCAGGCGATGCGGCAGTGTATTGCAGGAGTTGCGCTGCCCACTGCCCCCAGGCAGTGAGGCAGTGCATTGCAGGAGTTACACTGCCCACTGCCCCCAGGCAGTGAGGCAGTGCATTGCAGGAGTTGCACTGTCCACTGCCCCCAGGCAGTGAGGCAGTGCATTGCAGGAGTTGCACTGCCCACTGCCCTAGGGCAGTGAGGCAGTGCATTGCAGGAGTTGCACAGTCCACTGCCCCCAGGCAGTGAGGCAGTGCATTGCAGGAGTTGCACTGTCCACTGCCCCCAGGCAGTGAGGCAGTGCATTGCAGGAGTTGCACTGCCCACTGCCCCCCGGCAGTGCGGCAATGTATTGCGGGAGATCCACTGCCCACTGCTCCACGGCAGTGCGGCAGTGCATTGCAGGAGTTGCGCTGCCCACTGCCCCCAGACAGTGCGGCAGTGTATTGCAGGAGTTACACTGCCCACTGCCCCCAAGTAGTGAGGCAGTGCATTGCAGGGGTTCCACTGCCCACTGCCCCCAGGGCAGTGAGGCAGTGCAATGCAAAAGTTGCACTGTCCACTGCCCCCAGGCAGTGGGGCAGTGCATTGCAGGAGTTGCACTGCCCACTGCCCCCAGGCAGTGAGGCAGTGCATTGCAGAAGTTTCACTGCCTGCTGCCCCAGGGCAGTGAGGCAGTGCATTGCAGGAGTTGCACTGCCTGCTGTCCCCCGGCAGTGAGGCAGTGCATTGCAGGAGTTCCACTGCCCACTGCCCCCAGGCAGTGAGGCAGTGCGTTGCAGGAGTTGCACTGTCCACTGCCCCCAGGCAGTGAGGTAGTGCATTGCGGGAGTTCCACTGCCCACTGCCCCAGGGCAGTGAGGCAGTGCATTGCAGGAGTTCCACTGCCCACTGCCCCCAGGCAGTGAGGCAGTGCATTGCAGGAGTTGCACTGCCCACTGCCCCCAGGCAGTCGGGCAGTGCATTGCAAGAGTTCCACTGCCCACTGCCCCAGGGCAGTGAGGCAGTGCATTGCAGGAGTTGCACTGTCCACTGCCCCCAGGCGATGCGGCAGTGTATTGCAGGAGTTGCGCTGCCCACTGCCCCCAGGCAGTGAGGCGGTGCATTGCAGGAGTTACACTGCCCACTGCCCCCAGGCAGTGAGGCAGTGCATTGCAGGAGTTGCACTGTCCACTGCCCCCAGGCAGTGAGGCAGTGCATTGCAGGAGTTGCACTGCCCACTGCCCCAGGGCAGTGAGGCAGTGCATTGCAGGAGTTGCACTGTCCACTGCCCCCAGGCAGTGAGGCAGTGCATTGCAGGAGTTGCACTGTCCACTGCCCCAGGGCAGTGAGGCAGTGCATTGCAGAAGTTGCACTGCCCACTGCCCCAGGGCAGTGAGGCAGTGCATTGCAGGGGTTGCACTGCCCACTGCCCCCAGGCAGTGAGGCAGTGCATTGCAGGAGTTGCACTGCCCGGTGCCCCAAGGCAGTCGGGCAGTGCATTGCAAGAATTCCACTGCCCACTGCCCCAGGGCAGTGAGGCAGTGCATTGCAGGAGTTGCACTGTCCACTGCCCCCAGGCACTGAGGTAGTGCATTGCAGGAGTTGCGCTGCCCACTGCCCCCAGGCAGTGAGGCGGTGCATTGCAGGAGTTACACTGCCCACTGCCCCCAGGCAGTGAGGCAGTGCATTGCAGGAGTTGCACAGTCCACTGCCCCCAGGCAGTGAGGCAGTGCATTGCAGGAGTTGCACTGCCCACTGCCCCCAGGCAGTGAGGCAGTGCATTGCAGGAGTTGCACTGCCAACTGCCCCAGGGCAGTGAGGCAGTGCATTGCAGAAGTTGCACTGCCCACTGCCCCCAGGCAGTGGGGTAGTGCATTGCAGGAGTTCCACTGCCCACTACCTCAGGGCAGTGAGGCAGTGCATTGCAGAAGCTGCACTGTCCACTGCCCCCAGGCAGTGAGGCAGTGCTTTGCACGGGTTGCACTGCCAACTGCCCCAGGACAGTGAGGCAGTGCATTGCAGGAGTTGCACTGCCCACTGCCGCCAGGCAGTGGGGTAGTGCATTGCAAGAGTTCCACTGCCCACTGCCCCAGGGCAGTGAGGCAGTGCATTGCAGAAGCTGCACTGCCCACTGCCCCCAGGCAGTGAGGCAGTGCATTGCAGGAGTTGCACTGCCCACTGTCCCAGGGCAGTGAGGCAGTGCATTGCAGGAGTTGCGCTGCCGACTGCCCCCAGGCAGTGACGCAGTGCTTTGCGGGAGTTCCACTGCCCACTGCCCCAGGGCAGTGAGGCAGTGCATTGCAGGAGTTACACTGCCCACTGCCCCCAGGCAGTGAGGCAGTGCATTGCAGGAGTTACACTGCCCACTGCCCCCAGGCAGTGAGGCAGTGCATTGCAGGAGTTCCATTGTCCACTGCCCCCAGGCAGTGAGGCAGTGCGTTGCAGGAATTGCACTGTCCACTGCCCCCAGGCAGTGGGGCAGTGTGTTGCAGGAGGTCCACTGCCCACTGCCCCCAGGCAGTGGAGCAGTGCATTGAAGGAGGTCCACTGCCCACTGCCCCCAGGCAGTGAGGCAGTGCATTGAAGGAGGTCCACTGCCCACTGCCCCCAGGCAGTGAGGCGGTGTATTGCAGGAGGTCCACTGTCCACTGCCCCAAGGCAGTGGGGCAGTGTATTGCAGGAGTTGCACTGCCCACTGCCCCCGGGCAGTGAGGCAGTGCATTGCAGGAATTGCACTGCCCACTGCCCCAGGCAGTGAGGCAGTGGATTGCAGGAGGTCCACTGCCCACTGCCCCCAGGCAGTGGGGCAGTGCATTGCAGGAGGTCCACTGCCCACTGCCCCCAGGCAGTGTGGCGGTGCATTGCAGGATTTCCACTGCCCACTGCCCCCAAGCGGTGAGGCAGTGCATTGCAGGAGGTCCACTGCCCACTGCCCCCAGGCAGTGGGGCAGTGCATTGCAGGAGGTCCACTGCCCACTGCCCCCAGGCAGTGTGGCAGTGCATTGCAGGATTTCCACTGCCCACTGCCCCCAAGCGGTGAGGCAGTGCATTGCAGGAGGTCCACTGCCCACGGCCCCCAGGCAGTGGGGCAGTGCATTGCAGGAGTTGCACTGCCCGGTGCCCCAAGGCAGTCGGGCAGTGCATTGCAAGAATTCCACTGCCCACTGCCCCAGGGCAGTGAGGCAGTGCATTGCAGGAGTTGCACTGTCCACTGCCCCCAGGCAGTGAGGTAGTGCATTGCAGGAGTTGCGCTGCCCACTGCCCCCAGGCAGTGAGGCGGTGCATTGCAGGAGTTACACTGCCCACTGCCCCCAGGCAGTGAGGCAGTGCATTGCAGGAGTTGCACAGTCCACTGCCCCCAGGCAGTGAGGCAGTGCATTGCAGGAGTTGCACTGTCCACTGCCCCCAGGCAGTGAGGCAGTGCATTGCAGGAGTTGCACTGCCAACTGCCCCAGGGCAGTGAGGCAGTGCATTGCAGAAGTTGCACTGCCCACTGCCCCCAGGCAGTGGGGTAGTGCATTGCAAGAGTTCCACTGCCCACTGCCCCAGGGCAGTGAGGCAGTGCATTGCAGAAGCTGCACTGCCCACTGCCCCCAGGCAGTGAGGCAGTGCTTTGCACGGGTTGCACTGCCAACTGCCCCAGGACAGTGAGGCAGTGCATTGCAGGAGTTGCACTGCCCACTGCCGCCAGGCAGTGGGGTAGTGCATTGCAAGAGTTCCACTGCCCACTGCCCCAGGGCAGTGAGGCAGTGCATTGCAGGAGTTGCGCTGCCGACTGCCCCCAGGCAGTGAGGCAGTGCTTTGCGGGAGTTCCACTGCCCACTGCCCCAGGGCAGTGAGGCAGTGCATTGCAGGAGTTACACTGCCCACTGCCCCCAGGCAGTGAGGCAGTGCATTGCAGGAGTTACACTGCCCACTGCCCCCAGGCAGTGAGGCAGTGCATTGCAGGAGTTCCACTGTCCACTGCCCCCAGGCAGTGAGGCAGTGCGTTGCAGGAATTGCACTGTCCACTGCCCCCAGGCAGTGGGGCAGTGCATTGAAGGAGGTCCACTGCCCACTGCCCCCAGGCAGTGAGGCAGTGTGTTGCAGGAGGTCCACTGCCCACTGCCCCCAGGCAGTGGAGCAGTGCATTGAAGGAGGTCCACTGCCCACTGCCCCCAGGCAGTGAGGCAGTGTATTGCAGGAGGTCCACTGCCCACTGCCCCCAGGCAGTGAGGCGGTGTATTGCAGGAGGTCCACTGTCCACTGCCCCAAGGCAGTGGGGCAATGTATTGCAGGAGTTGCACTGCCCACTGCCCCCGGGCAGTGAGGCAGTGCATTGCAGGAATTGCACTGCCCACTGCCCCAGGCAGTGAGGCAGTGGATTGCAGGAGGTCCACTGCCCACTGCCCCCAGGCAGTGGGGCAGTGCATTGCAGGAGGTCCACTGCCCACTGCCCCCAGGCAGTGTGGCGGTGCATTGCAGGATTTCCACTGCCCACTGCCCCCAAGCGGTGAGGCAGTGCATTGCAGGAGGTCCACTGCCCACTGCCCCCAGGCAGTGGGGCAGTGCATTGCAGGAGGTCCACTGCCCACTGCCCCCAGGCAGTGTGGCAGTGCATTGCAGGATTTCCACTGCCCACTGCCCCCAAGCGGTGAGGCAGTGCATTGCAGGAGGTCCACTGCCCACGGCCCCCAGGCAGTGGGGCAGTGCATTGCAGGAGGTCCGCTGCCCACTGCCCCCGGGCAGTGAGGTAGTGTATTGCAGGAGGTCCACTGCCCACTGCCCCCAGGCAGTGAGGCAGTGTATAGCAGGAGTTCCACTGCCCACTGCTCCCAGGCAGTGAGGCAGTGCATTGCGGAAGGCCCACTGCCCACTGCCCCCAGGCAGTGGGGCAGCCTATTGCAGGAGTTCATCTGCCCACTGCCCCCGGACAGTGAGGCAGTGCATTGCAGGAGATCCACTGCCCCCTGCCCCCAGGCAGTGGAGCAGCGCATTGCAAAAGTCCCACTGCCCACTGCCCCCAGGCAGTGAGGCAGTGCGTTGCAGGAGGTCCACTGCCCACTGCCCCCAGGCCGTGGCGCAGTGTGTCGCAGGAGTACCACTGCCCACTGGCCCAGGCAGGGCGGCAGTGTATTGCAGGAGATGCCCGGCCCACTGCCCCAAGGGAGGGGGGCAGTGAGCGGCGGGAGTACCACTCCCCACTGCCCTCAGGCAATGCGGCAGTGCGAAGCACGATTTCCACTGCCCACAGCCCCCAGGCTGCCTGGCAGTGCGTTACACTGCCCACTGCCCCCTGCCCACAACAACAGTGCAGCAGGGCACACACAGTGCAGTGTGGTGCAGAGCACCAAGCAGTGCTGCACCACACAGAAGGCACTGGTGGTGCAGCGCGGCACGCAGGGTGCAGTGGGCAAAGGAGACCCTGTGTGACTGCGCGCAGGCGTCGGCAAGGCAGTGTCGGCCAAGTGCGAGAGTGCACTGGTCCGGCTATGCCACAACACACTTACACACAGCGCGCACACAACACACACAGCCCAGCCCGTTTACCTGTACCCGTGGGTAGACATCCCGGCCTTTGCCTTTTGGTAACAGCGCCTTCGGCACAACACAACACAACACAACACAACACAATACAACACAACACAACGCAACGCAACACAACGCAACACAACGCAAGATGAGCAGGCAACCTGCCACCCCTCCCGAATGGATGCCTCCAGCTGCTGAACCATCCGGGCATGAGGTTGTGTAGGGGAGACCACCACCATTGAGGCCACGCAAAACACTTTGATGTTGCCTTGGTTGCAGAGTGGCGTGGTAGGGTCCTCGCGGAAGCGGGGGCTGTCGGCCCACACAGCCACGTGCTGCCAGGACTGGCTGATGCACAGCTGCGCAATCGCGAGCACGCGACTTCGGCGCGAATCGAAGGGCACAAACCAGTCGGGGGCGTACGACGTGCTGTACTCCTCCGCCCCTTGCGCGTAGGACACCGTCAAGATGGGCTTCGTGCCGCTTGGGTTGTGGGGGTTGAACGACGCATACATCATCGTGAGCGCCAGGTCCGTGAGGGTCGGCCCAAACCCCCCCGAGAAGTCGGTGATCAGGATCGTGTCCACGCCGTGCTCCAGCATGCACGTCAACGCCACCGCCAGAGTGCCCGGGTCCATCGCGAAGTAGAGCGTCAAAGTGATGCGCGTGTTCGTCTACCGCTCAATGACGGCGGCCTGGCGACACACGTCGTGCTCCAACAGGCCTTGTACCGTGGGGTTGAGGGGCGAGATCAACAGGCCGACCAGGAGGGTATCGTTGGCGTTGGTGGGTCCTGGCGGACACGGGATGCCAGACGCAATCGTCCACGACGGATCCGCATAAGTGCACACGCCGGACGCCTGGACGTGTAACTTGCCCGGACGGTTTGGCGCGGGCGCCGCGTACGACCCGCGGGGAAACGCCGGCCGCGGGACGCGATGCGGTGCGTGACCCGTGGCTGTCGCGGCAAGACCCCGTTCGGGGAGCGCGCGCGACGGCGCTCGAGGATATTGGCTGCGCGAAGGTGCGGCTGGCAATAACTTGGGACCCGCCGCTTCGATCCGGGCAGGAGACCCCCCTTGAGCCGTCTGCGGCAGCAGTGCATTGGGCTGAGCTTTGGTGAGGGGCTCTAACGGGGCACGGACACTGGCCCTCGGTGTCTTGAGGCCGGTTTCTGAAAGGTCTCGCGCCTCCTGGTGCACTGCTGCTGCCTCCGCTGCTGCCCCTGCGCACAATCCATCGGGAGGGGCCCCAAGACTTACGCTTCCAGGGTCACGATCCGCAAACTCTCGGCAGGTCTTAAGGTCTGGAGTGCGGGAGGCCTGGAGCACTGTGGCGAACAAAGTTAACGAGACGTCTGCCAAGACCGAGCCAAGGGCCCCTGCGAAATGAGTGATGAGCACCGTGTCTACCTTGTCCCGTACCATGCCCTCCAGTGCCTGTGCTGCACCGTCAAGATCCTGTGCTTGGTAGAGCATCACAGTGACGCGCGTCCCTGTGCGCTCCTCAATGGCGGCGGTCTCCCGGCACACATCTTCGGAGAGAGGCTGGTACTGATGCTGCTCCACCGGTGGGGCCAAACAAGCCACGACGTGGTGCGGTGTGGAAGGGCCCGAGGCTTGCGGGCATTGTATGGCTCGCACGACGGGGGGGGCATGCGGGTTGTGGGCGCTCAGGCCACTGCCCAGGTTGACAAGGGGATTACCAAGGAGAACAATGAGGCAGAGTGCGCATCGCACCGCTCCCATGAAAGGCTGTACGCATGATGGAAGGGCGGAAGGCTGCACAACCGGGATGGGCCAATGCTGTGGACTGAACCTGAAGGAGTTGCAAAAATTCCAAAAAGTCGCAGGACGATGGAACCTGCGAGGGTCAGTGACAGGGCCGCGTTCGGGCTGGGGTGAGGCGAGACCTTCCCTTCCCTTCCCTTCACCAGCTATGGTGGGGTGGCGGGAGGAACGAAGCCTGCGCCTTGTCCCACCCCTGTCACCGCGTAAGCACAGGTGTGTACACCCTCCCGGACCTCTAAGGGAACAATACAGTCAAAACAATGACGTCATCCATGTCCTTGGTTCTTTTGTTTAAATCTCACGGAAAAAGCATCTGAACGCCATTCACTTTGCACTGCCGCAAATCAGGATGTTGCAAAAAATCTACAACTGCTCAATGTGTTGGTTTGCTCACTTGCAGCGTTGCTTGCACCGAATGTGCTCTGTGCAAAAATGCGTAAGAAATGCCAAGCACCCATAGGCAAGGACTCGGGACCAATCTGCGTAGCATGGACACATTCAAGTGCCCAATCTTACCACAATGGTAGTGGGCGGTCGAGGTCTTGCACCCCACATGTTCCAAACAGGCTCCACACAAGGATAGACGGAACCGCAGCTTGGGCATTTACAGAGGGCAAGGGCCGAGGGAGGCTGAGTCCGTTCAGTGCGCCTCTGTTGTACAGACGTGCCTTTGGCAGAGGCATTCATAGTGCTCGCTGCAGATACATCGACGCGTACAATGACCAGTACTGAATCCCTCAGGCAGTGATAGCACCTGAGGAACATATAACTGGATACCTGCAATTTCAGATGCCTGTATGTGCGGTGCTATACTTGCCCCCAAAATTCCAATTTTGAAGGTGATCCTTGTGTCCAAGACACAATTTATGGGTTTGCCATTTGGATTGCCACAAATACGAAGATGCGAGCCTATGGCAAGGCCCTTGCAAAGCAGACGGTTGGGCTCCATGGTGGTGGCAAGGCCACGGGCAGGGGGCAAGCATGTTACAGTTTCGGTGTACATTGTTCCTTGTACACTGCTCAGCTGAAGCGGCAGTTCAAGAGGCAAAAAAAAAGGACAAGGGAGCATGCTCATCAATGGATTCCCAGTTGGGATGCATTGTTGCCTCAAAAATAGCGCGTGGCCCGGGGAAGTCACAAATGTTTTGGTTTGGTTTCTGGCCACAGCCTAGAATGGCATATAAAGTGCGCAGAGCCTTGTCCGGGTGTTTGTGCCTATGCGCACCCCAAAATCTTTGGAGAAAGCGAGTTTGTTGAATGTATGTGTTGTATGACACCCTTCCTCCCCATGAGTCAACAGAGTGTGTAGAATTGTGTGAAGGAAGTTTGAGCCCCGTGTCATTACTTAAGTCATTTGTTTGTTACGGCCAAACATCGATGCACTCTGCATTGCTTGACATTTCTTACCTCATCACTCTCTCTGTAGCTGCTGCACTACCTCTCCCTCCAATGCCTCACATAGCTGTTGAACTTGGTATTGTCACTAAATCTACACTATTCAAATTTTCGCTTCTGCTGTGTTGCAGTCATTTGGTCGGTCGAGTGGTCGGCCTTTTAATCAGTTGATTGGTCGGCCATTCCGTCGATTCTTGTTTTGTCGGTCAGTCTTTCAGTTGCTTTGTGGTTGGTGGGGCTTTCAGTTTGCTGACGGTCCATCGGTCGGTTGATCCCTGTCGGTCAGTCCAAAAAAGGGGGGGGACGACACATGCTTTCTGGCCAAACACCCATGGGAACATGTCCTGTTCACGGCAAACCCTCCAAGGCATGGACGGGCCTGGACTTTGGGCAATGGACACCGTGTGAATCCTCATGTCTTGTGGAATCCTATTATTTGTGTTGGGTATTTTGAAGTTTATTTACGCAAAACTGTTGTGACAGCACCCAAAATAGGGAAATAGGGAAATATGGAAAATAGGGGAAAATCATTTAATTTTGGCGATTTTTTCTGCAAAATTTGGTTTTGCGGAGCTGTTCTTGGCTTTAGGGTGTTTGTTGGTGTTTGTTGACTGAGTCCAAAGGTTTTTTGTTTCCGCATTTATTTTCGTCTGGCCTCCTTGTTGGGGGCGCATTGTGGTTCATTCATTTTGGTGCCGCTGAAAAGGACCTGGGGTACCTTGGACTCTGGGATTGCAGTCCATTCCTACACAGGCATACAAATGTGGATCAGTTTTGGCTGAGCCGTGGCTTGACAGGACCCATCTCACTTCCAACGTTTGAACTTGCCATGTATCATGATCAATGGAACCACCGACGGCTTTTGGCTAACCCGTGGCTTGCGAGTGTGAGCCATGAAGAAATCTACACAACCCACAAAATGGTGAGGGGGGTTTTAAGCGATAATGCACAAGGGCGCATTAGAGGGAGGGGGAAGGGGGGCTCATCAGGGCACAAACGGCGACCGGGGGGGGGGGGGGATGGGGGGGTTATGCTGGGTTTGCCAGACGCCCTTTTCCATGCATCTTGCATGTATCATTGCAGGCTGCATGACTCAAGTGTGCATCACAACACTGGAAAACCACGTGACACGGTGATTGCGATTGCAATGTGCTCTGGTGGGAGTGCATCGCCTTCGGGTTGGGAAATAGCTGGGTCGTGATGCAGCCTGTACCCCCCACCCCCTACCATCGGCACGCCGGCCTCAGGTCCAGAACAAGCTTGAGCCTCGGGTGCAACACACCTGCAGAGCAGACAACAGGATTGCAGAGCAGACAACAGGATTGTCAGTCCTGACAAGGACGATACAACCATGGACAGTCTGTTCTTGGCATGGCAACGGGTGTCGGCCGATGGTGTGCAGCTGCACCCACAACAGCTGAGGACAGGATGTCTAGGAAGGGATGGTTTGGCCTTGTGGTGGTGACCTGGCACTGAAGGGACGAGCAGGTTGGTGCTCACCGGTGGATAAGGATGTCTTGGTGGTTGAGAGTGGTGTGTTGATGGCTGATGTAATGCAGGCAGAGAGATCACCAGATGTGCTCGGGCTTTAAGGATGTACACGGGGGATGTAAACACAGCTCAGAACTGATCACCTGAACACTTGGAGATGCCCATAGCTCAAGCTGGTCACTTGGGAGGCCATGGGGATGCCAATGCTGGGTTAGTCAAAGCAGAATGGAGCCAAGGAGAGGCAGATGCAAAGGTAGATAGTGCAACAGGGAACGGCGTGCAGAAAGATGATGAGGCGGTGGTGACGATACACGTGGTTCAGATTCAACCGTGACTACCAAACGAAGGATGCCATGGATTGTACAACCGACGCGGCAGGGAGAGTACAACCTTCTGCAACATGGTGTGCTCAGCAATTTGCATGAACACATCCAAAAGAATGAAAGCAAATGGGAGAGAGACAGAAGCCGCGCTTTTGCAAACGTGCACTTTGCACACCACACAATGGGCAGTGCCGAGGAACTAGTATGTACGTCGCGGAAAATCGGGAAGCAATAGGTTATGATAACATCTTATTGTACCATGAAGGCGATGCTGCCCAGAAATGCGGTTGAAATGCGGCGGTTGAACAAATGCATTTTGGGCCGCCGTGGCGATGCTGGATTGGTTCCCAATCACTTGAGGGAACGGTGACTGGAACCAACCATTTGTTTAGGAGTGTCTCGCGACGCACGAAAGGTGTGTACGAACATGGTTGGGCAATAGCTCGTCATCCTCCTGGGTTTCACTCGTGGACGATTGGTATCGTGAAGGTAGCACATTTTGAAGCCAATGACTTACTCCCCCTCTTCTAAACAACCCCGGCGAGACATGAGTTGGGCAAAACAAAACATGTGCCAACTAGAAGCGACACCATTGTGCCAATCCACCTACCATTGTGACACATGGGTGGTGCCATTGTGCGTCCATGTCACTGTGTGCCAACATGAGCCATCCGAAACCCAAGTGACGATCTACAAATATGGGCATACACGCCACCTCAATTTTTGACGACGTTCACACCCTTTCGCCTACACCACTCGCTCAATTGTTGTGGAGCTTACCCATGTCACGAAACGTGGTTGGGTAAGCTCCTGTACCAAGTATGGGAATGACATCATCAGCGCGTCTCTTGTTACTTTATTCTCGTGCATTCCAAATAGGCCAGGCCTATCCAAGTGCCCAGCCGCACATAGATTGGACCACGCGTGCATTGGTGCATCCCCAATCATGCAAAGTAAGGCACTACGGGTGGAAATAGGCAAGGGCATGCTGTCCTCCGTACCCGCATTTTGGTGCCGGGACCGTGACGAAAGCAGCAACAGCGGCAGCAATTGCAAGAACAGCCATGGAATCCCCGAAATTTTGTGGAGTACTCACGGAGGTTTCACGAAGGAACAAGGCATCAACATGATCACAATGACAAAACAGTACCGGCTCCCACTAGTAGCCATGGTAGCCCATGACACGACATTGTTTGAATCTAAGACGTTTTAGAGCATAAGTGTCACCGAAATGGTATGTCCTTTTGCACGAACAAAACGTGGTGGGGGGTAACAAGCAACTCGTCACCATCACACCGCAACAAAAAACGCCAAGCTACGCATGCCATGAAGGGTGTACCTCTTGAGAAGTTTGCTTAGCGTCTTTGGTGCCTTAGCGTAAAAAAGAGGAGCATTGCAAACTCGGCTAGAAACACTCGCATCATGGCACAATTGGTGCATCGTGGACGTGTGATGGCGAATATCACAGCACCTACTGCACCACTTTCTCGATCTCTTGAAGCGTGGGTTGAGGTATGTTCCTCCCAAGTTAAGTGATGCGCATGTTGCGGTACAACAAGTGCATATGAAGAACGACCGCATGCATTCAAGAATTGACGATGAAATGCGAGGACACTTATTCACGACACCTGAATTGCATTCGCGTGGCTACTACACACAAACTACTTTGCTAGCATGCAAAGTTGTAATGCCACGATGCGCATGTCATTGCGGATGTCCACTTGGTCTACTGTTGAGTGCACGTGAGTGCATGTGTCCGCATGATGTCAATTCGCAAAGGTACCCGTCCGTACCTCCCGCTTTGCGCCGTTTGCACGATGTGTGGTGCTTGGTTTCTTTACATGGGTTGCATATTTTGCAGTATCGACATCGAAGATGCAACCTAGATGTGTGTGCATGTCGTGCAGTTTTTTCCCCTAAATGTGTGTGTTGTGTACCTAAGCATATGTGTGGACAACAATCTCAGAGCTACAACTTGAAGCGGTGCACGTCAATGTTTCACAATTCCACGTGGCGGACACAGAGGGAGAGAGCAACCCCTATTTGGAGAACTTCTTACATGGGCGCATCGAGTGCCACACCAATACACTTTCTTGAAGCATAGTAGGAATTTGTGTGAGGGGGAAGACAAACCGAAGCACACTAGGTTCATCTATGTGACCATGACACCGCTGCGGGAGTCCTGACTACGACGGTGTTGCGAGAGTCCCTTCATTGTGTAGCATCACGCCATCACGACATACACCGCGAAAAGAAAAAGTCGCCGTTTCAAGAAAATTTCCCTTTTTTACATCGGACTACGATAGCGCCCTTGTGGGCTTCGTACTCATTCCAAAGCTGTTCAAGTAGATCCACAGATGGCGATCCAAAATTTCACATTGGTGTCTCCGTGCAAGTATATGTCCTTAACGATGACGGGTTGAACTGCTCATCCAAGGACATCACACGACCCCACCACCCTTGAGTTGGGAGTGGTATGCTATGGTAAGCTATGTGCTTGTGTGGTCACTTGCTTCCTTTTCCAAGGGAGACCCATGAAGGTCCCAAAAAACGTTGGTGCCCACAGAAGTGCACGACCAACTGGGAAACTTTTTTCTTTTGAAAATTCCCGCCAAAATTCTGTGTGTCCCAGGTCCTTAGCCAAGAGGCAGGCCCTGATCCATTCTCTTGACATTGCTTTTTGACCTTTCGGGTGCACTTTTGACTTGACGGTTTTCGAATTCTTAATACTCGGCGTGCAAAACACAAATTCGTGGTTCCACACATAACACATAGTCTGACAACACTCCAATGGAATGGGGGTAGCGATACATCCAATGGCCGAAAACACAAGCTAAAAGTATGCATGGACCGTTTTGTGGCACAAATGTAGATTAGGTGAAACGCGTTACATGGCGTAGCACGACAGCTTGGACAAAGCGTCTTAATCGTTCAATCCATAAAAATCATCGATTCAGCGGGCGAAATGTACGTGAATGTTCCCATCCTTTCAATTGTCAGAATGATTGTACAAATATACTATTTGCGCAACTCGACTTGTATAACATCACGAAGATGGCAGAGGTAAGGGAAAACCTCACCCGTGAGACTACCTCACTACTGCGGCGATGGTATGCATACTGGAAGACTATGCATGAACAGGCGACATGCGAAACTCTTCCGACCGCTTCCACCGCCACCAGTGGAAATTCTATATTTTGCTGCTATTACTCAATTTTTCTGATCATCATGGTACTCTCACACTACTTTTATTGTTATCATTATCATTTTAGTATTACTGCTAATGCATGTCATTATTGGAGTATGTTATTATTATTACTATTGTTATTACACCTCCCGTCAAGTGAAAAACACCCCCCTCCAAATAAAAAATAGCCCCTTATAGGTGAAAAGCACCTCCCTCCACGTGAAAAACACCTTTCTCCAAGTAAAAAAAAACACCCTTAAAGTGAAAAATACCCCCCCCACGTGGAAAAGCACCCCCTTCTAAGTGAAAAACACCTCTCTCTAAGTGAAAAACACTCCCCTCCAAGTGAAAAACACCTCACTCCAAGTGAAAAATTGTGCCGCCAAATGGGTTGCCGAACACGCCCCCAAACGTGTCGTGGAACGCATCGCCAAAGGCATCGTTGAAGGCGTCGCCGAACGCGACACGGAATGCATCGCCAAATATGTCGCTGAATGCGTCACTGAACGTGATGCCCAATGCGTCCCTGAAGGTTTCACCGAACACGTTGCCGCACGCGTCGCCGAACACATGCCGGAATGCGTCATCAAAAGCATCGCCCAAAGCGTTTTTGAATGCGTCGCCGAACACATCTTCGAACGCATCGCGGAATGCATCGCCGAATGCGTCTGCCAAGGCATCACCGAAGGTGTCACCAAGCGAGATGCCGAATGAGTAGCCACCGTCATCTGCTTCATATTAAAACGCTTTTTCTTTGTCTTGCACTTCAAAATGAAATTATTTTTGATGTATTTCTCCATTGCAATTGATTCTCTTGACAAGGCAAAAGATTTTGGTTAGTAAAGGGCAGTTAATCGGAAAAACCGGTTATTTTGAAAACTATTAATCGGCAAAACCGGTTTTTTTGCAAAAATAATGGTTTAAACCCGATATTTTCAACACTACCAATTTCCAAACCTTATTATCCAACTGCATGGAAAGTAGTTATCTACCCGCGTAACGGTAGAAGCCCATTACTGTAGGCATTCACAACCTTTCGATAATCCTTTTGAACGAGCCTACCGTAGTGCACTGCTGGTCTCGTTGGCTACCCGCGTAGGACTCTTCACTAACACACTGCGGATTGCATTAGCCAAGTCATAGGCTAAGTGACCAAGCTTAAATCTGTTCACTTGTGTTACACGACAAAGATGTGATGGGGTGAGACCAATGCCGGCTCTACTAAGTGGACACTGACTATCTACACGAAGGAAGTGACTTAAAAGTTGGCTCGTAGGCAAAAATTGGATGGATATGGTATTACAGCAAGACCTCAGAGGGTGTGAAATCCAAATAAATAAATGGAATAATCAAATGACTCATGGTATGTGTAGTGTGATGAGGGAGGGAATGTGTTAAAAATCCAACTAGGGGGGATAAAGAATGTAATGTTGTAGACCACGGACACTCAATTGAGCACTCTCAAACCCGGTAATTGAGGCTGTACCAGGCGATCTAGCGAAAGTTAACGAAGCGGAACGTGCCCATTGGCCCGTTGGATGATTTTTTTTTCCACATTTTGCCTGCACAAACATCTACAATGCTTGGGGAAGAGAACAACCTCCACCACAACGCAGCTTAAAATTGTACATGAAAAACTTCATTTTGCATAAAAAAGAAGAACAAGAAGAAGAAGAAAGCAAGCGCAGAAAATGAGTGCCACCGCACGTTGTGACCCCAAAGAGAGAGGAGGAGTTGGCCAGGCTGCCGCCGGAGAGCAAAGACTTGGTAAGCTCCTCAAACTTTGACCGGGAACCGGCACGGGGCTGGACCCCAAAGGCACAGTGGATAGCATAATCCCAACCCACGCAGACTATCAGCATGTTACGTATTTGTGCAAATCACAAATACGCCGTAAATAGTGGCGAGGATTGAGTACAACTCATCACCGCCCTAATTCTCCCCGGATCCTTCTCAACTATTGCTGACTGCCTGCACAGCCACAGAGAAATGTGGAACAAACCCATTCAGTAGAAAGCCTAAAGTGTTGGGGGTAGAGGGTGGTGGCGGACACCATAAATGTGATTTACAACTTGGTAAAAAAGGAAACCATGCGGGACCAGCCATGAACTGAATTCGGTATGCAGATCCAGGCTCTGCCAAAATCTGTACGTACTGCACTTGCCCTTCGGGCCCCTGGCACTTTCAGTTGGGCCAATTTGATAAAAAAAGGCTTCCCATGCGCAAAAAAATGAAGTGGTGGGGGTAGAGCCTTCACAATTTGTTTTTGACCCTGTAGTCCGGAGTTTGCGGCCCTCTGCACATGGTACTACCCAAAACCTATGATATTCTTTGGCTGACTCTAGAAGTTCAAAGAGACTCAAGACAGTTCTTGGAAATTGGGTGTAACTCTCGCATAATACACAATGGATCCCTGCAACGAAGGGCGCAACGGAGCAAACCCAAAGCTCATAAGCGATTACTAGAGGCCTCTCTAGTGCGGTAGGCGACCGCCACGCCTTTTGGCAAACCGAAAAAGGAGATAAAGATCATTGAAATCGGCAGTAAGCGGGAGACGACGGAGCGGATAGCCCGCCTGACGGAGACACACATCATCGGGGCTGAACCGGTTGGGTTGTTAGACCCGTGGGTGTGCTTTCCTTTCCCACATTCCCATGCCGGAAAGCAACTATGTCCGACTGGGGTGTGGTCCTTGACCATGCACCACTTAACGAACTTGATTCTAGCACGTGTGATAAACATGGCAGCGTGCGACAACTACCAGCTCCATAGTAGGCAAAACTTCTGACAGGAAAGTGGCAGGCATGACGGCGGTGGCCAGAAACTCAACTATTGCAAACAACAGCTCAAAATCATCGAAAACGGCCTTGGGGTTGGCTGAATGTGTCATCTGCCAAGACAAAATCCTCGTCGGAAACCAGTGAGGCGAGGCACGTCCGGCACAAATCAATCTATCATCTCTTCGGGGTCGGCGTTGCTGTTTCTTGCACATCGATTATGGCACGCACTTTCTAGCAGCAATTTGAGCAGCAACAGTAGCAACAGGAACTGGTAACCATAACCTCCTTAGCCCCCTCACCCTCTTTTGGCCCACCCTCCACCGTGCGGTACTTTCCAATGTGTTTACCCATAAGGTGCAGGCCTTGACACACCTCCCAAACTGCCCCTTGGGGAGAGATAACACTTGGGTACCACACTTGCTGCTTGGCCAGGCCAGACCGCTAAATCTGTTACAAAATCTCCGCGCTGCGCGTGCGCTGCATCAAGTGCTCCCCCTTGAGCTCATAATACCAATAATTGGCTTGCCATAGTGGGTTCCTGAACGTGGAAAAGAAATGTGCACTACAATGGAAACAAAGTCTCTGCCAATGAGCCTTCACCCCATCCCCTCAAAAATAGCCACGTTGGACCCCCAAACCAATGCCCTAAGTGTCTAAGGATGGAGTTTACCCTGGTCCCAACAATCCGGAGGGTACGCCACAACAACTAAAAGAGAAATCTTAGGGAAAGAAATTGCAAAAATGGTGGTGGTGGCCAAGAGTTTGTATCCAAGCAATACAAACTAGGTGATACCTCTCTGGCAAAAAAATCAACACCCTAAAATGATGGCAAAAGAAAACCCCCCCCACCCCACCCCCCCCACCCCCCGCCACGCCATGGCACCAAAGCACACAAAAGCATGGACACACATTATTGGAATGCAAATGCCTTCTTTGCAGCAGCCAACATCTGCATGGGGGCTACCGCAAAATGTTTTAGAAGAAGCCCATCCCATTTGCACTCCCCATTACCACAGTTGATCCTGCCCAGTAGCACACCCCATGGCAATATGTGCGCTCCGGCTGTGAACACTAGGTATACACCCAACTAATCGGGCGTCTATTTCACCCTCGGGGCCAAGTAGCATGCTGCCTGCCATAGCACTGCTCACCTTTTAACTGACCAAAGACAACCAACAGTACTGGCTTCTGACAGGCCAACCTTTTATGAACCAACCTGCAAAACAAGGTGAGAGAAGTGTCCACTAATCCTCGATCTCAATGCTTCATAAACAACAACTTTTGTCATGTTGGACCCTTGAGGCCTTGTCCCAAGGCTGACCACCTCGGCATCCAGGTGCTTATCATCTTGGAAGCATTATTATTAGCACCAGCCCTGTCCCACATTTCAACACCAATCCTCTCCACAAAATGTTTGTGGACCACCACTGAGCACAATGATTACCATTCAGTGAGCTTGTTTACCATTTGTCAATGCCTTGGGCCCATGCTCTTACCCCCCACCCCCTTGTATAAGCTACGCCAAAGTCCCAAATTATTATGGTCCCTACGCCTACTCTAGCTGGGACACGGGCGTAGCTTGCGCGCAACACATGCAACTACCGACACAGACGTAAGTGAGCACACAGTATGAGTGCACCTCAACCTCCACCCATGTTCCCAAAGGCATGCAAACACAAGAAAGTGTTTGAAACATGGAAATTCAGGTTCACATCCATGTTCTCCCAAGCAACGAAGCATGAGAAGCCTACCAATGTTCGGCTTATTAACCCTTCTTGCAATCATACACCATGCGGAACAACTGCACATACTCACCACTTGAAGATGCCTTTGAAGATGCCTTTGCTTGAGGTTTAGGGGCTGGTCTGGGCTGAGGCAACTTCAATTTCTTGGGAATGAAATTGTCTTGCATGTGGTCTCTTGTAAAATACAACTTCCCATCGAAGACATGGGCCATTCCCACACACCTCGGGCAGCCTGAGCCCGAACAAATTCACTGGGAGCATCATCGGAGTCACTAGAATCATGGACTCAGAAATGGGGTGGGTTCAAGTGGGCAAACACTCACAACAAACGTGTCCATGACTCTATGTGACTGGCAAATTCGTCAAACCCATGTCTTATGTCTGGCTGCACTACGTTTGGTACCGAATTAAAATTAGGTACCAAATTTTCCGGTCCCTACGCCTACTGTACCTTGGACAAGGGCGTGGCTTATACAAGGGGGGGGGGGGGGTTTGACTGACTCCAGAAGTTCAAACAGTACTCAAGACTGTGCTTGGGAAGGTGGGCAACTTCAGCATATGATACAGTGGATCCTCACAACGCGGGGCACATGGCAAAGACCCAGAGTTCGCATGGGTATACTATAGGGCTCTCTAATGCGGTAGGCAACCGCCACGCCATATGGCAATCAGGAAAACCAAGAACCAAATATCAGATGAAACACAGGACCACCACCGAAAAGCCTCATCCAACTAGGCACAGCCTTTGAGTCCCTTTTCCTCTTCCTCAAGCTCTGCACTTCACTTACATTCTTACTTCTCTTACAGTCTTCTTGCAGCGTCCAACCACTTGTAAGTGCGCAATCGGACCAGAGCGCCGCATCTCATGTGCGCAGTGGAGAGAGGCCTTTTGGGAATCTAGTTTTGAAACTATGGAAAGCAGAGCATAGAAGTGGAGTTGGCAATCCCAAAAGATGAACAAATGCAGTGCCTCATGCTGATGTTACCAAAAAGTTCGATGAGTAGTCTCGGGCTCAAGGGATATGATCCAAGTCTCTAGTACAGAACCTACCTGGGGGCCAGCCTCCTGAGGCACGGAATATGATGGTCCATTCCCAGGCGCTTCCAGCTGGACCCAAAAGTCTGGAGGCTCAAACAGCAATGCAGTTGCCGTCCAAACCGCAACCCAAGGGGAAGATAGCAAAGACAACAAGAACGAACTATTGAACCCTATGCTCTACAGAGCGACCAGTGGTGAACGACAAGGAAATACCATCGGCCAAGATTTCAGCTCACCTCCCCAATAGGGGATTGCGCGTTGGAAGGGTGGAGAGTGCGGGGACAAAATATGCAGATGCAATGAATGCAGCTGGCATATCTTTTTTAAACAATAGAAGGTGATATCCCGGGCCCGCGGCCTGGCTGGTGTGTGGATTGCAGAGATGAGACAGCACAAACAAGAGAAGTAGGGGGAGGACGGCCAGAGAAGTAGGGGGAGGACGGCCAGAGTCATCATTACCAAAGGAGATGGCACCCTTGGACCTGAATGTGACTTGAATTTGCCCTGGCAATGAACGCCATACTGAGCAGGCGCTGGAGGAGAGAGGTCTGAAGTACTGGAAAAGTACTGGGGCTGATGACAATATCGGTCATAGGCGCAGCTCCATAATGTTATAACTTTTCCAATTTTCAATTGCAGTCTGCCTGTGGGCTGCGCAATCCGCCTATGCCAAAAAAGCCTGAGTCAAAGGCTGCCGCAGGCCTGCAGCATATCGCAGTTGTCTTGCCAGGACAAGTGTTCAGTTTGCGATCAGGGGTCCCGTGCTCAGGGGTCCCGCTTTGGACAACGTCTCCGCTTGCCGCAGGAGAACGACCACCGTGCCGAATGATGCAGGCGCCCTCCGGGTGTCGCGCAGTGCGGAAGGGGGGGGGGGGGGGCATCAGGGCATACATGGGCACGCCTGGCTCCAAAAGGGGGGGGGGGGCATGGTGCTGCCCCCTCTCCTCCTTTATCTCACTAGCAACAACGAGCAAGCACGTCACCTTTCCGTTTTGGCTGTCATTCCGTCCCAGCGCTTTGGGCTCTACTTTACTCCAGCCATTCCACAGACTGGGTGGTGGCCTTGCTAAATCCAGGTTTTGAGCCAAAAACTCAACAACGGCACCCTGGGCGCCAAGTCGGGAGGTCCTGCCAAATCTGGGCGGCTCTGGGCTAAAAACAGCCCTTCAAAAAAAGGTTCTAAGCGATGTCTGCATCCAAAAATGAAATGGCTGCATTGTTTGCTTTGCATCTGACTACAAACCTTGTTCCCCCATAACAACAATGTTATCCATGCATTTCCGTGTGCCAAAGAGCCTTGTAGTGCTTTTTGCACCGGTACAATCACCATGGCGACCCCCCTGTCAAACCCCCGAAGGTTGCTGGTCGTTGTACAAAGGGGGGGGGGTGGTCCCCTGTGCAATACAGCCTGGTACAACCTGGTACGACTACAATCACATTTTCAAGTTAGGTTAGACGTGTCCGGCAGGCAGACAAACAGTGTGGAAAAATTTCCGGGCCCGTTCACCAAGACCTTCAAAAAAAGGTTCTAAGCGACGTCTGCATCCAAAAATGAAATGGCTGCATTGTTTGCTTTGCATCTGACTACAAACCTTGTTTCCCCATAACAACAATGTTATCCATGCTGAAATACTATGGAAGACCCTGGAAGTGCTTTTGCATTGTGAGATAGCACCACGTAAGTGCATGAGCTCACATGGTCTAACAGGTGCAAGCCCGTGCTTGCCCGAGACGCGGTAACAAAAGAACGCATGTCGCCGAAAACCTGCCCATACCTCACCCTAACCACAACTGTTGCATCAGGGCACTAGAACATGCGCCTCATCTTGAACAATTGCACATGCTTGCCCTTTGGTCCAATTTTGCCTTGCCTTCAAAGGCCGTTTGTCCTTGTGCAAGCGGGCCTTGGGAGATTTGGCGCGATGGCGTCGTATGGGGGCAACTCAGGACGCTCCCAAGTTGTGATTTCCCGATTGTGGTCAACATAGTATGGCACGCCACCAGCTGTGGTACGAAGCTCCAGGAAGCTCTAGTTACATCAGGGCACTACAACACTCTGTGCAGGCAAATTTCAGCATGTTCTGCAGATTCTCACTGCTCATCAGGCGCATCAGGAGCTGTGGAATAGAAGCCCTTTCCAACCTTGTGCCTCATCTTAAGCAACTGCACATGGTTGCCCTTTGGGGCAGGCTTTGGGACAGGCTGGGCTTCAGGTTTTGGGATGGGTTTAGGCTTCCTATTCCTTGGGACAAAACTGTCTTCAACAATATCTTTGGTGAAGTACAGCTTGCCCTCAAACACATGGCCAAGGCCCCAAATTCCGCGGCCCGCTTTGGCCCACACAATCTGCACTTCATCATCCTCCCCAGAATCTGAGCAAGACGATGAATCATCACTCGCACTTTGTCATGTGCAGATTTGTGCGCGCGCAAAGGGCGGTCATGCCGTCGCTTACTCTCCACGGGTGTGCACATCAAATGAGTGGCCAGTGCACTATTGCTGTGTGCACTACCCGTTGCGGTGGCGGTGGAACTAGTGGAAGAACTTGAGGCGGCGGGCTTGGAAAATTTGTCCAAGGTCCAATTTTGCCTTGCCTTCAAAGGCCGTTTGTGCAGGCGGGCCTTGGGAGTTTTGGCGCGATGGCGTCGTATGGGGGCAACTCAGGACGCTCCCAAGTTGTGATTTCCCGATTGTGGTCAACATAGTATGGCACGCCACCAGCTGTGGTACGAAGCTCCCAGCCCAAAGGCAAGGGGGCAGCTGGGGCTGGGGCAGCATGTACCGGGGGCAATTCGCTGCGCGTCGTTGACCGCCCTCGGGCGGGAGAGGCCTCAGAAGGTTCGGGAGAAGCCCGTAACAACACATTTCTGAAAACAAAAACCTTGGCTAGAAAAATACCTAAAAACGACGGTCAGACGGGCTCATGTGCTTGGACAAGGCAGTGCTTGGCCATAGAACAGTGGAAAGTTCAGCAATAGGTCCCCACCGACAGACCTATGCCCTCAATCAGCAAGTATCACGCGGCGGAGCCGCGACACACATTGTTCGTGCTGTCTTGCAAGGCGCCGTCAGGCGCCACCACACATTGTCCCATCGGTCCAGAAAGGCGCCTCTGGCGCCACCTCCGGTTAGTTTATGGTCAGGCACGTGCCTTTAGGCCACGTATCAGGAAGTCTTGATTACCCTCCTGCCCTTACGCTTCCGGCTGTCACTGACATCCGTACTGTAATCTGTGCAAGGCAGTGCTTGGACAAGGGGGGGGGGGTACAGTGTGGCTATCATCCAGACCAATATCCAGGCCATTAGCCCGGGGTTCCCGGACTCTACATGAGCGGTGCTGTCCTCGAAACCCTGAAGATGGAGTATGCATCGCTACACAGAAGCGGCCAGGAGGCTGTGGGCAGTACTGTACTGTGAAGCATGGGATCACATTACAAACTGATACACCAGAGCAATGCCACAAGGGGAAAACCACATCTGGGAATTTCAAAGGAAAATTCTATTGCCTTCGGCAGTGCACCTCGAAGAGAGGTTGACAGTCAGCCAATCAGTCCCTGAGCCAGCAAGCAGGCATTCAGACAGATACACACAGTTTGGGTTTTTTATCAGTGGCAGATGCGGCCCCAAACAGCAGGGAGACCATTCGTTACTATCTAAGCAGTGGGCGAGCGGTCACGCAGCCAACCCTATCTATGCAGGCGGTGGTTCGAACCCCAGTTTGCCCACTTTGGCGCCGCCGCCAGCGCCACGCTAAAGTAGGCAGACCAGGATTCGAGCCAACGCCCGCAAACACGGCGTCAACTGCGTTACCATTGGACCGCTGGCCGTGTTACCAGCACCGAGCGTCCCCACTGCTTGTAGCCTATTAAGCAAAGCTTTTGACCCCCCCCCCCCCACCCCCCCACCCCCACCCCCACCCCCCCCTCAAAAAAGTGATATCCAGTTTTAGGGGGTAGAGGCCTGAAAATCAAAAAATCCATTGGGGGATGCTCTTATTGGGCAAAATAATGATTTTACAAGGGGTTGGACATCCAATATCATGCCTTGGGGTATGCTACGCGAATGACCCCAAAAAAGGGGGGTATATGACGCCCGCGCCTGCGCTTGATCTAACAACCTCTCTTCGAGGTGATTTCGTAAACAGGAAAAATCTGGTAGCCTGAGAGACAGAGAAGATGCTGACAGTGACACCACGGTGGGCCTGGCCTGCTGCAATACAGTGAGTGGAAGGTCAAGGATCCATTCAGGTGAACTCCAGAAGCGCAAACGCCAACTGTCAGGAAGCACTCCGACATCTGGAAGGCACACACGATGCGCTGGACGAGGGGACCAACAATAAACTGCTGAAATGTGCTGCCACGGAATCCAAAATCGCGACATTGAATCGCAACGCACCACAAAGCTGTCGTCGGTATCCAAAGATACGTGATGCCTCTGTCACCGTGCATACTGCAAGTGCACTGAGGTCAGTATCGCAGACCGGCTGACAGGCATCGAAAGTAAGACTTTCGTTGAGGCTTTCGCGACTCCGACAGCCAACTGCTGCCTACAGATCACATACCACATCATTTTGCCGGGGAAGCCATTCGCCATTCTTACCCCCCCCCCCTTTGTAATAGCTACGCCAAAGTACGGAATTAATACGGTCCCTACGCCTACTGTAGCTTAGACAAGGGCGTGGCTTGTGCACGACACATACAACTACCGACACACACGTGAGTGAGTGCATGATATGAGTGCACCTTAACCTCCGCCCACATTCCCAAAGGCATTGAAACACAAGAAAGTGTTTGAGACATGAATTTTCAGGTTCATACCCAAGTTCCTACAAGCAAATGAGGCATGAGAAGCCTACCAATGTTCGGATTGGAAACCCTTCTTGCGATCATATACCATGTGGAACAACTGCACGTGCTCACCACTTGAAGATGCCTTTGAAGATGCCTTTGCCCGAGGTTTAGGGGCTGGTCTGGGCTGAGGCAACTTCAAATTCTTGGGAATGAAATTGCCTTGCATTTGGTCTCTTGTAAAATACAACTTCCCATCAAAGACATGAGCCATTCCCCACACACCTCGGGCAGCCTTAGCCCAAATGGCTTTATTGGGATTATCATCGGAGTCACTAGAATCCTCACTTGAGGAAGAGAGGTCAGAAATGGGTTTATCTACATCGGTGTCCGTTCCCGAATCAGAATCCGTCACCAAACCCATGTGTTATGCGGCTGCACTACATTTGTACTGAATTAAAATTAATTAATACGGTCCCTACGCCTACTGTAGCTTGGACAAGGGCGTAGCTATTACAAAGGGGGGGGGGTAGTAACGTGATCCGACAGTTCGCACCGCCCCTTGCCCCAATAGAGGGCAGGGTATCATCGGCTTGGGTATTCCTAGCCACACTGGGAACCTCACGGGGGTGGGCTCCTGAGGCGGTCATGGGATTAGTGTTACGCGATGGCACAGGACATACAGTTTTCGCGGGCGGGGGGGGGGTCTATTGCGTCCACTAGCAGGATTTGCCAGTGCGTGCTGAATTGCGGAAAAATGTCGCACTGTAGGTAGGGGTATGTTACCCTAACCTTTTTGAAATCTTCAAGAAAAGGGCTTTTTGGGGATGTATGGGTCGGAGGGGGGGGGGGTACGGAATCATATTTTTGAGGAATTTTGGGCGGAAAATGGACGCTTCTATCTTTTTGGGTAGTTTGCCTGTGCAACCTGTACAGATTATCCGGTGGGGTTTCGAAGTAAACGGGGTAGCTCTGACATACCAACACTTCACAACACAACCAAATAGGCCAAATTGATGCATGTTGATGTGCCAAATCCAAAAAACCAAGAGTTAGGCCTCAAAGACCCCACAACACGTCAATCTCTGGCCCCCACGCCGCTAGTGGACGGTTTGGGGGGGTTTAGACCCCCCCGCGCGAAAACCCCCATGTATACAGGGGTTGGAAAGCAAGCGCATACCTGTGGCCATAGCAACTTGGGGCGGTGGCCTCGGACCCGCACGTGCACAGTATGTCCCCGTGCCTGACAGCTTTCCTGCGCATGAATGTACAGGAGAATGGCCCGCGTGCCGGGCGGATACAGGGGGCGATGGAGGTGGCGGATAGCCACGCCTGGACCCTCCATGGGCCCCCGGGGAAGCACATCGAATGTCCCAAACACACCGCCATCATGGGTACATCACCCCTCCCCGCTTCTTCCCTTCGCAACAAACGACATTTCAACCCCCCCCCCTAAATCGGCGAAGAAATCCCAACAAATCGGCGGAACAAATTGGCGGACCAATTTTTCAGCAAAACAGGTTCCCAGTGCCCTGGATCTCACTCCCAGACCCCAAACACACCTTCCTTTCGGTTGCTCTGTAGTTGGGGTCATGTGAAAACCCAAAATATCTGTCAATTTTCAAAAAAAAATTCTATTGCCTTTGGCAGTGCACCTCGAAGAGAGGCTGACAGTTGGCCAGTCAGTCAGTTAGCAAGGCCAGCAGTCAATCCGACAGAAACACACAGTTTGGGTTTTTGGTCAGTGGCAGACCCGGCTCCAAGCAGTGGGGAGGACTGCTGCTATCAGGGCAAGCAGTGGCCGAATGGTAATGCAGCCGGCCGCATACTTTTTGGTCGGTGGTTCGAACCCTGGTCGGGCGAAGCGGCGCCGCCGGCAACAGTCGACCGACCAGGATTCGAACTGCCGACCTAAACTTCTGCAGGTTTGATGTGACAGTAACGTGCCTCCCCACTGCTTGGAGCCTCACTACAACTATAACCCCTCATTCCCCAATCCTCTGGAACCTCGCTTCTGAAGCCCGGTACATAGTTAAGTACCTAATGAATTAGGTTCTCAAAAAATATGGTCCCAATGGAAGTGTTCGTTGGACACGGCATTCGTTGTACACGGGGCCGGGGGGGGGGGGGTATAGCGCCTCGTCTTGCTAATCTGGCGCTGAAACCATGGACGGTTTGATGAAACAGAAGCAAAGGGGAAGCCCTACGTCTGTCAGCCGGCGTTAGGGTCAGGGTAGGGTTTAAGGATAATGTGCAAAATGGACAATGAGGCGCCTTTGGTGCCCATGGAGCGTCAGGCGCCCATTGACTCCTAAGGCCGGCACCTTTGGCAACTGTTGGCCGGATGCCCCTTGGGAGGGAGGGGGGGGGGAGTGGTTGGCGGACCCGCGGAGCCGCACCCACCGAGGTCCCCTAAGGGAGCTTGGCGCTTCAGAGAGGGGGATGTGCCTCACACGACGCCTTGTCGCAAAAACATCAACCGTGAAGAGGGGGCGTACTGCTGCAGCAGCAGCTTGCGATAGGAATGCGCGATGCTCTCCATCATCTCCCGTCCCGACATGTCCTTCATGAGCACACAGTGCGCGCCTTTGCTGTGGTATTTGTCCACGTCTTCTGCAGAGCAATTGGCGGAGCGGGTGCACAACAGACCCCGAAACCCCTGCTCCACAAACTGCGCGAGGAGGTCCGACCCGAGGTAAGTGCCTGAGGCGTACACCAGGTTCTCGTCCGTGATCACAATGTCGGCCACGTTGATGGACGCCGACACGAACTCTTCCACTTCGAAGTGACTCTCCCCAAACGTTTTGACGCACGCCGGCGCCGCGAACCTCGTGAGCTGCGACACTACGAGGCGGCGCGCCACGGCGGAGTCGTCCAGGAAATGGAAGCACAGCCCCGGGGGCAGCACGGGTCCATCCTGCTCAATGACAACCACCTCGTTCGCGGCCTCTGCGCTGGGGAGCGCCTGGTCTTCGGCGCGGACCTCGGCGATGACTTCGGCCGCGAAGGTCACCACGTCGGCGTGCTGGTTCAGGCTCAGCGTAATGCCACAGACCTTCGCGATCATGAAGCAATGGGACAGCCCCAGGTGGTCCGACGACACCGGGACCCGACTCTCGGTCCGGCAGGGGCTGCGCGTCACGAGCCTTCGTACGTATTCGTCCGTGAGCGGGGGCTGGGCCGGGCTCACACGGTTGGTCACTCTGAACTGCACCCGGCACGACCCCTCGGCGACTCGGGCCGTGGAAATGGTGAAGGAGACGTCTGGACGGTCCGGGCATCCGTGTTTGAAGGCGTTGCTGAGGGCGTTTTCGAGGATCATCTCGGACGCAATCGGATCGAACGCGGCCGACGCGCGGCTGAACTCCTTCTTCGCCAGCTTCCGCCCGGATGCCAACGAAACCCCGAAGTCGCGCAGGCTCGAGAGCGCCAAGCGCGGGGCATATTGCCCTGCGGCCAGATCCGCATAGGCCTGACGATGCTGACAAAGCTGCATTCCGCGCCGCAGCGATGAGACGCATTCGGGCAAGACCTCCTGCGGTCCATCGTACGCGTCGAGAAAGAGCTCCGCTTCCCCCGCGGCGTCCGCCATCCTGTTCTTCAACGAATGGTGCAGTACACTGTCCGCCTTTCGGGAGGCCTCGGAACTCCTCTCCAGCCCCCTTCCCGCGAGGTAGTGTAGCATGAGGAACCGCTTGAATTGAAAGGCGAAGAAAAGGAAGATGAGGCTGAGGAAGGGAACTGCACCACGGCTGACAAATGCATTCAAGGCCTCGACGTGTGGGGACCGGAGGAGAGCGCAGAGGAAGGATCCCACAGAGATGACGGTGATGAGCTGGTCTGCAGAGAGGTACAGCATCGCAAAAGGCTGGGGCAGGTGAAGGATGATATGACCGCACGCAAGGAGCCAAGTGACAGGCTGGCGGCAAAGGGTGTGTATTTCGTGGATCTGACTCGTGTTGTAGTCGGCAGAAGTGAAGCGGCTCATGTTCCAACGAACGCCCATTTGCACGTTCAGATGGAACGCACCAGCGGTGAAGGGGGTCAGCAGAATCACAGCAATGGTCAGCAGCAGTTCCATGTGCCGCTGGGTCGCAGGATGCAAGCAGCTGGCGGCAAGGAAGGCCGACAAAGCCATGGGGAAGGCACTTGCGTAGACCCCAACACCGTTTGCGGTGACGGCGTAGCCCAGCGGAGAGCGACAGCAAGAGCCAACCGGCGGAGTGGAATTCCGCGGGCGCCGTACACACTGCAGAGTGTCTGGCCCGGAAGCTTCGATCCAACTCAGCGTCATTGATTCTCCATCCCAAACGGGTGTAGCGCAACTGCTTCGTCGCCTCCGGCTCCGAGGCTCTTTCACATGGCATCGTGTTCATGACCCAACACAACAGACAACGCAGTACGGGGGCACGTGCTGCGGGAAGTTCACTCAGGTTTTGGACCCCCTTAGAGGCCTCCTCTCAATCATTCCCCTCCTCATGCAAACACGCCTGATGTATACCATCGATATTCTCATGATGTTCCTCAACTCAACAGGATGTATAAGAGTATCTGGCTGCAAGAGCACATGCTGGAAACACTGGGAGCAGTAAAAGGCTTGTACACGAGCAGAAGTGCAAGCGGACGTGCTAAAAGTGGAAAATGAAAATGAGGGAGACTGCATTTAGGGTTGTGGAGGGGTGGCAACTGCAGGTGGCGCAAAGCAGTGGACCACTGCTAGTCGAGGGGCGGTGTTGGGCACCGCCCGCCCCTTTCGTTATCTTCCTCTATGTCAAATGACATTTGATTGACTTGCTCTTGTACACTACTTGTGTCTGTCTCAACAAATTCTGTCTTAAAACGAACTATTGCAGTGTAAATGATGAGTGCGGAAGGGATTTGGCCTATGACCTACAGATTGTGTATTTGGATGTTCAATTCAAAGGAGCGCACAAATACCCCCCCCCCCTTAATAGCTACGTAAAAGTACCAAATTTATACGGTCCCTAAGCCTACTGTAGCTTAGACAAGGGCGTGGCTTGCGACATACAACTACCGACACACACGTGAGTGAGCGCATGGTATGAGTGCACCTTAACCTCCATCACGTTCCCAAAGCCATGTAAACACTGGAAGGTGTTAGAAACATGAAACTTCAGGTTCATACCCATGTTCCTACAAGCAATGAGGCATGAGAAGCCTACAAATGTTTGGCTTGGAAACCCTTTTTGCGATCATACACCATGCGGCACAACTATCCATGCTCACCACTTGAAGATGCCTTTGAAGATGGCTTTGCCCGAGGTTTAGGGGCTGCTTTGGGCTCACTCAACTTCACATTCCTGGGAATGAAACTATGTAACTGGCAAATTGTCACCAAAACCATGTCTTATGTGGCTGCACTACATTTGGTACCGAATTAAAATTAGGTTCCGTGGTCTCCGTAGTGCGTGGGTGCCGAATCCCCTGCCTCCCCACGATGCGCCCAACATGCATGTCCCGCAGGGGCAGAACACAAAGCTCATCATCTTCTTCTGCACACTTCTTGTGCACAACATTCCCGGGAGTGTGCGATACCCCGAGCGTCACTGCTCTGGACTCAGACGCCACATGGGCGGGTGGGTGGGTAGGCACAAAAATGAAGGGCACAAACAAAATCGGCTGCAATGCAGGGAAGGGGGGGTAATACATCCTGTATGCCACCCCCGCCCTACTCCGACGCACGGAACTTCCGGTCCTGCGGAACGACAGTTCCGTGGTCTCCGTAGTGTGTGCGTGTCGAATCCCCTGCCTCCCCACGATGCGCCCAACATGCATGTCCCACAGGGGCAGAGCACAAAGCCCATCATCTTCTTCTGCACTACAGCGAGCGAATGTGAGCCCTGTGCTACCCTACCACCCCAGTGGAAGGATGAGAAGAGGAGAAACCACCAAACTGCCCCGGACTCATACCCCACGGTTTTCGGCGGCGCTCAGCGGCCGCCACGACATTCGTCCACTGTGGGAAATCCTGAATTCGGCTCAGAGGGTCGGCTGGGTTGAGTGCCGACTCCACTGTGAAGAAACAGGGCTCTACTTGGCTCCACGCACGGAGCCAGAACATTCTCCGCAATATACGCTGTTGGTTGACACACGCCACACTCGCCGACAAGGCGCTCAACTGCGCGCATGCGGCATCATTATCTACACCCACCGCCACCGACCGCGCCCCTTTGTAGACAGCTATTTGTGTGGCCCAGTAAGCCGCATACAATTCAGCTTGCTGTAGGGAGGTGACCCACGCCGGGCACATGCGCGTGCGACAGCACCCTGGGTTTCCCACCACACCCATTCGAAACCCGCATGGTGTCTCCGCCGCGTCGCTGAAGAAAGTGGGGGTGCGCCGTTGGCTTTGGCAGGAGAGGCTAGGAGGGGGGGTGGAGCAGGCAATCACAGTACCCAGCGACCCGGCCAAAGAAAAATTACACAAATTACAACATACACCGTTTGTCATCATCAGTAGCACCACCAGCACCAGCACCAAAAGCACCAGACAAGATCGGAATGTTGTTGAGTGGGAGTTCAACATGTGCCAAGAGCACAAAAGGAGAATGTACAAAGAAACAAAGACGAAGGAGCAATTGGGATCAACCATTCAGTTGGGGGCAGGAGCCTTGCAGGGGGTATGAGCCAACCATGTGCACATCTCTGCTGCCCGTGCAGAGCTCACTGCACTGAGAGGCCATACAATCAATCGACAATAGTTGAGCCCCCCCACCCCATCCCCACCCTTACGGATCTCTAAGACTGTACAGTTGTCGGACAGGACAGGGCCCGCAGCAATACCTCCAGCATGCACAATGCCTGTGGAGGCTACTGCGCATGGCTGTGGCCCTGCCCAGTGGTACCCAGTGGAACATCTTCGCCCGCCTCTGCCTCATGGGGCAGGCAGTGCCACGGGAGGTGGCGTGGTCCGCCAGAAGCGGCCATCGAGGGGGCCCACGGGGCAGCGATGTACCGCGCGCTGGCCGAGGCACACATTGAGGGCCCAACAACACTTCGTGCGCCCCAAAGCCTCAGCCTCGGAGCACCACGCGGCCCAATGCAGGCAACATAGGCACATCCCGTCAGCCACGCATGAGGGGGCTGTCCATGGCACAACGGACGGAGGGCAGCCTCGGCAGTGGCCATGAGAGGCCACGCCCCAGCCTGCGCCTCCCGCGGGCACCAACAACAGCATGGCGCCAACCGCTTGCCCTGGTGCAGTTCAGCTGTGGCCATGGGCGTCCCCCGCCCCCCGGGCTACCCCCTCAACAATCCGCAAGCCATTCTGGTGTGTCGCGTCTCCAGCGTTGTTGAGACGAGGGCGAAACACCACCGTACTTGTCTCGTCCCCCCGGGAGAGGCGACAGGTTCTGCACAGCTGTTGTACCCCTTGCGCAAGCACGGCCGCGGTCCCAAAAGACCCAGGCAAAACAGCGGTGCAATGCCCACCCCGCGCTTAGATAAGGCCGTGCTTGCGTGTGGCACACATGATGGCAAACACACATGACTGCCCACATCCAAGAGAGCCCTCAGATGCAGATGGTGATAGGCCGTGGAAGGGGAATATCAGGAATGGCTAAGAATCACATCAAAACAAACATCATCGGGTGGCAATGTGCGGTAGAATGTTTTCAAACCCCATGTTACATCCGGGACCACAAAAAGCGGTCCCAAAAATTCCTAAAAACAGCGGTTCAACACCCACCCGGTGCTTAGCCATCATCCGACAATGGCCGTCACCCCCGGCATCCCACCGGCAGGAAAATTCCTTTCTCCCTCGCAGTAAAGCCCGTGCTGAGACAAGGCCGTGCTTGCGTAAGGGGGAGGGGGGGGTACTGTGTCCGTGCCTGTGTGGTCCCCGTGCCCTTCATGTTCGCATTCCAGAGTGCAACTGCCACGACTCCCGCTGCGCACCGACAACCGCTTGCCACAGGCGCAGCCAAACATGACATGATCCCCAGCCGGCAATTCCTGACCGCACCAAACCCACGGGGGACGGATGTGGCGCCACGTCCAATGGGTCGGGGGTTATCCTGAGCGGTGGGGGAAGTGGGCGGTGGGTCCCAGAAACAGCATTGAAACAGCGGTGGTGACTTTGGCGGCAGCTCTTAGACAGGCCTCCCATGCCACTCTCTATTGCAGGGGAGACCCGACAGCCCCACACGGCCACTGATCCCGGTGCCCAACAACTGCAATAGCCCCGTCCAAAGCGCCCGCCAGAGAGCAGGGGTCCCTCTGCCCTGGACCCTCCGCTGATGTGGCCTGATGTGGAAGCAGCGGCCGATTCGAGACACCCGATGTTCCCCCGGCCCTTAGCCCCCCTCCCCCCCATCCCCTGCCCTGCACTGCGCGCACTGTCAGGGCCCGCTCCAGAAATGGGGCCCCCTATTTCAACGTTTCCAAACGGGTCAGAGACGACGCCCAGCGCCGTTTGCCTGGCCAAAGGGGCCCGCCGTCACACACGAGGGCCCATGGGAATCCGTGGCAGTCCGGCGACAGGACCTGCGGAGGCCGGCGTCATGTTTTGGACCCCCTGAACCCCCAAAGTCCGGGTCACGTACCACAGTAAATCCCCGCCCCCCCCCCCAGTCCCCCTGAGGGCGGGGGGCCACAGGGCCAGTGCCCCCTCTGACGCCGGGTAGTGACGTCAGCTGCGGCCGCCCGCCGCCGCATGCCCTCGCCCGTGGCCCAGACCGTGTTCAGGCGGCTGCACTGGTCCTGCTCCGTGACAGGGCCGCGGCGTTGGTCTGGCCGTACCACTCGCATTAGAGGTCAGGGAGGGCGCCCTTTGGCCCCCCCTGGGCCCTTTACCCGGGGACAACACAGTCTCGGGGGCGGCTGCGGCGCGGATGATCGCGCCGGGCCCAGCCCCATGCCACTGAAGGGGGCCCCCCCAATTGGGGCAGGGGGTGGGGCAGGGGAGGGGGGTGGCCCTGATCAGGGCATCGCTTGAAATGGGGGGTAAACCCCCCGTGTGACAGTCCGTCGGGTTGTTGTTCCTTTACGGGGCCCTGGACAGTCACCCGTTCGTCCCTTCGCATGTTGCGTCGGGTCGCTGCGTTCTGTCGGCCGCTGCGGCCGGTGCTCCTGCGGGTGTCGTTTCCGTGTTCGCCCCCCCCCCCCCCCAACACTCCGGCCCTGCCTCTACCCCAAAGGCAGTCCCATACCCCAACACCCGCCCCCAACCGCATTTCCAACCGCCAGTAACCGCCCACCCCCCAACCGCTTTCACATCCCCCGTGACCGCTCTGCAACCGCTTTGGGACTGCCCCGATCGCCCCCCCCTCCCCTTCAAGCGAGGCCCTGGCCCCGGTTGTGGGGACGCACGCGCTCCGGAGCCCCGCCGGGCCATGGTACCCCCCCCTCTGCACACATGGACACAGCATGGGACGGCCCCCCACCCCCACCCCTTTGCTACTCCCCGTTGACCTCCTTCTGCTTCGCAGCGACGCCAGCGGGATCCGCATGAATCAAGAGCTCTGTGGCACATCCGGCGGACCAGTCCGCCACACGATGAGGGGAGGAGTAAACCGAGTGGACCCCGCGTTTGTTGAGGAGACCCCCCGACTTATGCACATTGTTTTCGAGGGCAGCCGGGCCGGTGCAATGCCACGCCCCGTGGGCGGGACCGCTGCGGCCGCATGCGGTTTGCACTTGGGCCTTGTGCGAGCGGTGGCACGGGGGGTGCGATGGCGTTTCGAGGAAGAGGCTAGTTTGGGCATGCAACACACACAATGTCATGGAGGGGGACTGGCGCGGGGCTGGGGATGCACGGCCTCGAAGGAAAGCAAATCTGCAATGCACGCCCCAGCCCCTCTCGGTTTTGTTGTTCTGGTGCCGGATTAGTGTTATGTCACAAGTGCTCGACCGACGGTCATCGGGGGTGTTTGTGTACGGCGCGGGCACAGCGCGCACACAGCGCCCCTTGTCCAGAGGACTGTACCAGACCCAACCCCCAAACCCCAAACCACTCAAAAACACCGCATTGCCAGGGGCCGAGAGGTGGTCCGAGCACCGCTGATGTGTGCCCACGCGTGCCCACAGCTGTTCTATGACGTGATCCAGCCCGCAGCATGCGAGCGGCCATGGGTCCTCAGGAATGCTTGGCAGCCTTGACTTGGGCTTGACCCGCTGGTTCGGGTGGCGGTGTTGGACTTTTGAATGGCGGAGGGCGGATGCTTTGGACCTCTTTGCCATTCGGACAGAGGGGGTGGCCCTGGCTCTGCCGCCGGGGCTGAGAGTCACATGCAGAGTGCCCGTGTGGCAAAGTACGGTCATCCAAGAGCGTTGCGGGACCTGCCAGCCCTCGGCATTCGCACCGGAGCCCCTCAGTGAAGATGCACCGCATCAGTCCCAGATCACCCCAAGTGCCATGGGCTCCAGCCCTGCACACGCCCAGTCCCCACGGTCCTAATCCCTTGTACACCCGCATCCCCCTCGACAAGCACAAGGCAGGGCCCATGCACAGACATGCCCGGGGGGAGGGAGAGGGTTGTGAGGCGCTTGGGGGGGCATCCCCTTCGGTGCCCCTGCGCTGGGGAATGTGCAGGGGATTCCCGTGTGCCGACGCCCACGTGCCCTTGTGGTGGTCTGCCCCCCCTCCCTCCGCGTTCCCTTGCGGTGGGGTCCCCACGGCTGCACAGCGCGCCCACAGCGCCGGAGGTGCCCTCACGACCAGAGGGTTGGTCAATCAAACCAGAGGGCAAACCGAGGCGTAGCATATCCAAACAACACAAATTCCCCCGGGGGGGGGGGGGGGAGGACAGGCGCACAGGGCGCTCCGGGCGGATCGTACCGAAGTGTGGCCACAGTCCAGACGTCAGTATCAAAAAAGGTTCTCCGTTTCAAGTGCAGCATCGCGAAGGCTTCCGCATTCGCATCAAGGCACACGCCCGTCCACCCGCGCACCGGCGCTCCGGCGATGCCGCGGCGGCCGAGGCTCAACGGACGGTGGCAATGGCCCCGATGCCGTCGTCGTTGCGAATCCGAATGCCCCGAGAGGCGGCGGGGGGGGGGGGGGGGGGGCAAGTTACAAACCATCTGCTTTGGCACTGGGGGGGGGGGGGCACCCCCAACGGGACCCTCACGGGCGTGCGGCGGTGCGGGGGGTCAGGCACAGTCCTCCGCATCGGGCGGTCATCCACAAGGGCCTGGGGGGGGGGGGGGGAAGCCCCGCGGGACAGGGCCACGGGGCATGCCCCACCGGCAGACAAGCAATTGTGGACGGGACCTCTGGAACACCGCCCTCCCGCCACAACGCCACTTGTGTGTGTTGGGGGGGGGGGGGCGTCAGGTTTTGAAAGGACGAGAGCACAGTCCTGACCCTACGCCAGTGCAATCCATGGATCTGCGCACTGCGTACACCAGTTCTGCCCCGAATGCTGCCTTGAGGACACCGCTCTCACGCTCCCACAGTCGAACGTTTTAGGGGCAGACCAGGGGGTGCTGTAGTGAAAGAAAAAACAAACTCGGAGTGTCCAATACGCCCTACAATGGCGGTTGGTGGGTGACCGCTGGGGGTAACATGGGGACATAAAAAGGACCAAAACAGCGAAGCTAAAATTGCTGCAGGCAGTAGGGTTTGAACTCAGGTCCCTTGGAACGAGAACCAAGTACAACTACCAACTACGCTGTGTCAGGATGTGGTGACAGCCGGCCATCAGAGAGTGGATGCCATAGTAAAAAAAAAGAGGGTGAGTGTCCTTATGGCACCCCCTGGGGCAGACTGTGTGTGTGTGTGGGGCGGGGGGGGGGGGGGGGGGCACCAGGGCACAAGTGGGACTCGAAATGTGCCCCGGGCCTGTGAAGGGGGCGTAGAGCCGGAGGGTGGGGGCGGCGGGGCACAGGACCGCAGGGCACAGGGGACCGCGACACTGTCGCCCGAGGCGGCGCATGTGGTCCTGGCGTTGGTTGAGTTTCAGTGCCCGGGGGCTTGTGGTTGATCGGCCCCCGCAGACCGCCCCCCCCGGGCCCCACACAACTCCCTCCCGCTGAGGCTAGTGTGTGAGGGGGGGGGGGGGGGGGGCGTAGTCCCCAGACCATTGGGCGGGTCCGTTTGGGAGCCGGTTCATCACCGCCTTCGCAGTGCACACGGGCGGTGCCGTTGGGGCGGAGGGGCATCGGCCCCGCACAGACGGCGGACGGGGCGACCGGGGGAGGGGCCGCGGGCCTTACCCCCGTGCGGTGGCACGTGGGTGTGTCAAGTGGTGATTGCGCTCAGGGGGAAGCCGCAAGCAACAGCATTGCACCGCCAAAAAGAGATCAAGGCTGATCACAAACCGGAATGTCCGGTCCTACGCGCCTCTCGCCAAATGTCTGCAAGGGATAGCAGGACCCGATGCCGACCTGCAGCATAACCACAGCAAATGCCCGCTCATAATGGGGCCAGCCATGCTATGAACACAGGACCTGGTCCATTGAAAAACATGGGCGTCTCCGCAGGCCCCGGGGCATTCCACTTGGACACGCTCACACGAACGGGCCCCGGGGGCCGGGGGGGGGGGGGCGGGGGCGCATGCCACGCCCCCCCCCCCCCTCCGAAGCGGCCCCCACAAAATCACAGAGGGGGCGGGCCCAGTGCAGAGGCGTGCGGCACAAGGCCCCAGTGGTACGCCGGGCCAGTGGTCTGCGTCTTCGGTGGACGGGGGGAGCCGCGTGCGCGCGGGGCCCGGGGGGTGTCCCCGGACCAGCGCCGCGTGTCTACGGCGGCGGCGTTTGGGGGGGGGGGGGGGGCGTGTCCGTGCGGCGGTGCTTCACCGGCGCTGCATCGCGGGGGCAGAGGAACCCCCTGGGGGTCGGGGGGTGCGGGCGATGGGGACCGCCCCCCCAAATGGCCCCCCCACAACGCGTCGGCACTGATCACGCGTGATCGCGTGCGGACGTCCGTCGGGGGGACTGTACTCCGGCGCCAAAAGTCCCGAGCCCCCCCCCCCCCCCACATCGCCTTTGAAGACGGGGGGGGGGGGGGTGGCGCAGGCCGCCGTACCTCCGGACGTCCATCGCCCCCCAGACCGTGAGGGGGGTCACGCCTGAGGCCGGGGCACGGGCTGCGGGGCCCGTGCCCCGGCGGAGGGGGCGCGGCGGGGCCTGGCCCTTGGGCTGTTGGCGGGGGTGGGCTGCGTTGGGGGCGGCTGCGTGGGGCCGCGGGCCTTCGGGGGCCGGGGGGAGTGCGCGACGGCCCCGGGGGGCGCGACGGCGACGTGGGGGGCGGGGGGGGCGGCCAGCCCCCGGAACGGGACGCGGAGCTGCACGAGCCTCGACGCCCGCCGGATCGCCGACAGATCAAAGGCGTCGGCGCCGGGGCTCAGGCGCGGCGACGGGAGCGCGTCCGGCGTGTGGGGCTCTTGGGGGGGCGCCGGCCGATCGCCGGGGGCCTCGGGGGCCGCGAGACGGGGGAGGCGGCCCGCGGGGCCTTGGGCGAGGGTGCGCCGGCCGTGGTCTGCGAACCGGACGCCGCCGGCGCTCGACGGGGGGGACATGGGGCCGGGCGGCGCGGCGGCGGTGGACCGCCGCCGCGACGGCGGCGCCGGACGGGGGGCGCCGTAGGGGCCGCCCGGGCCCGCGTCGGGGGCCGCGCGGGCGGGGGCCGGGTCGTCGGCGGGGGACGGGGGGCGGCCGGCCAAACGGGCCTCTGTAATGCCGGGGGTCGCCATCAGCTCCGCGATGGTCACGTGCTGCCACCCGAACCGGAACTGCGGCGGGGGCCCCGGGTCGTCGTACGGGTCGGCGCAGACCGTCAGCCGCGTGGCCAAGTCCCACATCGTCGGTTGGTCCTTCAGAGACGTGCCCTGCAGCAGCGACAGCCGCCGCACCTGCTCCGCCACCGCCTTCTTCACCTGCGGACACGAGGGCTGGCCTGCCCCTGTGCCACACACCCCCCGGGACACACGCGGCCGCCCCTCTCCCACACGTTTGGCCGCATCCCGTGCCCCCCCCCCCCCCCCGAGTCCCTCGTTCCAGAGACCCGCACCCGGACCCCGTGGGACGTGTTTGGGGCCCCTCCGGAGCCCTCATGGGCCCCCCTTTTCACTTCCGTGCCCCCCCCCCCCCCCAGAGCGCCCCATCCTCCGGGGCACCAATGCATTTGGGGGGGGCATGAGACGAGGACAAAGTGCGGGGGGTTGTGCCCCGGGACCGCCCTCCCCCTTGTCCTGAGTTGGGGGGTGAGGGTCAGGGGGTTCAGGGCGGTCCTGTGCCCGTGTGCCTGACCCTCCCCCATGGACCCCCCCCCCCCAGTGACTGCCCCGGTGGCCCCGCACCCCCCGGGGCCCTCTGACCGTTTGCTGCATCCGCAGTCGCCGGGCCAACATCCCCCCCCCCCCCCCCCGCCGCCGCCCGCCGGATGGAGCGGGGGAGCGGTCCCCCGCGGTGGTCCGCACAATCAACACGTGCCCCCCCCAACCGCTTCGCCCGGAGGACACGAGTCTGACATAGAACACCCATCAAGGGCCTAGAGGACCCCCCTGTTACGGAGGCGGGCGCTGGGCGGGGCACAGCGAACACGCACACGTCAGCACAAGAACCGCCTCGGCAGCGGTGCCTTGCGGCTCCGCAGTGACAAGCGACCAGATCAGTGGCGGACCTCCACAGAACGCAGCGCCGCGTCCCTCTGTCGGTCTGGCACTGGCAAATGGCACTGGCGCTGCAGGTACAATGACCAAGATTTCCTCAAACCCTCTGCCAAGTCCGCAGACGTGACGTTGCAGCCGCCGGGCAGGCCCCTGCAAGACATTCAACACCGCAGATCAGACCCCCCCTCAGGACCTGCGCGTACTGGGCCTGGCTGCGCTTGTAGCGGCCCAGCCAGCGGCGGTACTCCTGCTGCAGCTCCCGCGTCCGCTCCCAATACACAAAGTTGGCCGCCTCGGACTTCATCTCGTCCGGCACAAAGTACACGGCGTAGTCCTGCGCAACGGACATCAGCGTCTTCTCGTGGCGCCGCGCCGCCGCCCGGGCGCACCGCTGCCGCTTGGCGCTCTCAAACGTCTTCCAGCCCTTGACCAGCGCCCGGACCTGCGCCTCACGGCGCTGCTTTGTGTGGGCGTGGAAGCGGGCAATGCCCTGGACGCCGCGGCGGATGGCCTGGAGCTTCATGCGCATCCTCACAAACTGGTGCCGTGCCATGAACCGCAGTGCCCCCCGGACCAGGTCCACGGCGGTGCCCACCTGCGCAGACCGACGGGGGGGGGGGGGGGCACAAGGCCTCGGTATCTGATTGTTTGCCTTTGGCGGCGCCTATTGGCCTCTCGCCACTGCTCATTCTGACCCTCTGTGGGCCCGAACGTGTTTTGGTTGTGTCAACGGAGCCCCCGGATGACTTGTCCTGTTTGACTACTCCGGGGGTCGGCCGTCCCAGAGACGGGGCTGGTGCCCTGTGCCATTGACCAGGGGCATCCAGATGCACCCTCCGAGTCCATGGGGGGGTTTGCTGACTCCAGCACTGACTTGAGCGCGTTGGGGTGTGCATCTGTGGGATCACTTTCCTGACGGGGGGGGAGGGCGGGGGGGGGGGGGGGGGTGTCGTGCCCCCCCCCGTCCGCCGTCTGCGTCAGCGAGTGGCAGAGGGTCAGGGAAAGCCCAATGGAACGGGCCTCGGACGTGGCCATGAGACGATGGCCGGACTTGGGTCACGTGGGGGGGGGGGGGCGTCGGGGGACGGAGCGGATGTGATGTGTGCACACGGAAGGGGACGGGGGCCCGTGGCGCAGGGCGTTGTGCGGCGGCGGTTGAGGGGTGTGCCACGGGCTGTGGCCCGGGATGTGACGGGCCCGGGGCATCGGGCTACCGATGCCCCTCGCTCAAAGAGACGCGCTCAGCTCCGGGGCGTTGGGGGGGGGGGGGGGGGGCACAAGCAGGTCACACAGCGCTCCGCACAGGCACGTCCTGGTCTGCACGCGGGGCCATGGGGAGGCGGTCCTTCATTCGCACACGTTGGCAGTCCATGGCCTTGGCTCGTGTGCCTCTTGTGTCCCACGGGGGGGTGACCACAACCGGTCCTGATGCGACCCACCCCCCAACTATCTTTCAAAACTCGGGGGGGGGGGGGGAGTTGGGGGGGGGTCCAGCCGGGGGTAGGGGGGGGGGGGGTGCTCCTCCCGGGGGTCGGGGGGGGGGGGTGTTCC